>VMOF01000220.1:23005149-23081674 GCA_011764245.1 Trialeurodes vaporariorum
ATAGATTTTGAAGTTCGATATCTCGAATACTAAAAGAGATATCGACATGCGGTTTGCGCCAAAATGCTCAGTTTTTTACCCTCTTTCGAATGAGGTATCACAAGATAGGGGTTGCCATTTGAAAAAAAAAAGTTAGGGGCGCCCCCGCCCCCCCGGGAGGGGCGATCGAAATTTTGACCCCCCCAAAAAGTAGTTTTTATTTATCTAGGAACATTCCCAAAGTTTGATTTTTTTATCTGCGTAAATAAAGAAATGGCGCAGCCGTTCCGGGACTTACCGGACACCCTGTATATTTCAATGGTCGAAGAGAAGTCAAAAATTAGATTCTAAAGATGCACCACTGCGTCACTGCTCGCATACCGCTACAATAAAATCTATAAATTAGCTGAATTGTAGCCGAACCGCAACTACTATACATACAGCCGGTAAGAACTCAATTCGTCGTCATTACAGTTACTGCTATGATTAAACTTCTATTCAACACAGCATTATTGTGAGCACAAACATACGAGAGTTATAAAAATGAGTAAGATCTTACCTGATGAAAACCGAGATAACTTTCTATACTATGAGTGGCGAAAAACACCTCTCCCTCACAAGTTAAAATAACTAGGAACCCGTTGAGTGCCTGAAACATTGAAGAAAAATATTAGTAAAACGTTTGAAATTCGTAGCGAGTATATATTTTGATATGGAGATGGTAAAGTCACAATAATCAATGTGTTAAATGACCACGCCTGCAGAGACCAGTGAAACTAAGATTTTTAAGTACCTTGCTAAATCCTATATAGGATTCATTGGATATTTATTTGGTTTTTTCATCAGTGTTGCCAGATACATTTCCTGTAAGAGTCAATGTAAAATACACAGTGTTACCAGAGTTTCCCATAAGAATCAATAATAAAAAAATTATAAAATGGCCAAAAAAACATCATAGACAAAATACTTAGTAATTATTTTATCTATAAGAATCAATGTAAAATATGCGGCTTTTAACTTCAAATTTGACAACACTGCACCACAAGGACAACGAACTTCATTATTACAGTGCCTGGATTTGTATGCTCTTTCTGTCTGTCCTTTTGTTTATTTTTATTTAGACTGCATGCAATAAAATTTTAAAGTTATACAGCACAAAAAATAGATACAAGCTGATGTTTCCATTATTGTAGTTTCTAATTGTTTTATTAGTAGGTAGAAGCATTCGCCGGTTTAAAAAGTTATCCGCAAGAGTTTTGTGGATCAGATTAGTGTTTCTTATTTTACCGAAACTCCGTATTTTATTATTTCTATTAGACTACATGTAAGTACATCATTAAAATACTTTCGTAATGTCATTTTTTTCATTAAAATTACTTTTCTTCCTTGTTTTTAAAAATACATTATAATTTTCCGGCTTCTTTTAACTTCACTGTAAGTACCTACCATCTGTATGGGTTGACCATTATTGTTCAGTCTCAATAAGTAAGTACATTTCTGATGCTCAGTTTTCACTGACTAGCAACGATTTCACTTTTATCAATATTCTTGTCCGACCGATGAGAATTAGAGCCAACATTTAAATTAAAGGGAGAAACTGAAGCTCGCATAACCAAATCGGTGACTGTAAGAACTGCACGTATAATTATGGAGCTCTTGCAAACATTTGCTACAGGTGATTGGAGAGTTCATTCTTGCATAAAAACTTGTATAAATGACGATGAGTACACTAAAAAATCACAAAATTCCTTCTCAAAATCAGATTTAATGGTGGAGCTACGCTGGTATCATGGGAAACTCCTATCTAATTTGAGACATAACTCTGTTTTTTCGTAGAGTAAGTGACAAATGGGTCTGTTGCACACTTCGGCTACAGCGTTTTTATGTATCATTACCTATGTAAAAAGCCAAGAAAATAACAATGGCAGCATCAGAAAACACTAAAATTCAGGAATAAAGTCACAAATTGCGAAAAAACACTAGACACTAGACACTATCCACCCCCTGTATTTTTCCACCACGTGCACGATATTTCGCGAAATTAGCGCGGCACATTCAAATAATCACGGCCGACTGTCATCACAGCTGACTTCATAAACAAATAAACAGTAAACACTGACGGCGTCTGCTCGAATTCTTACGTTTCAATATCCTCAAAAGGTTGTGAAAGGTACGGAGACCGACATTTGTGTCGAAAACTTATCAAAATGAAACAATAACACACAGGAGTTCCAAGCATGATGATCGAAGTTGGAATCATCCATGGAACTCCTGTGAGTTATTGTTTCATTTTGATAAGTTTTCGACACAAATGTCGGTCTCCGTACCTTTCACAACCTTTTGAGGATATTGAAACGTAAGAATTCGAGCAGACGCCGTCAGTGTTTACTGTTTATTTGTTTATGAAGTCAGCTGTGATGACAGTCGGCCGTGATTATTTGAATGTGCCGCGATAATTTCGCGAAATATCGTGCACATGGTGGAAAGATACAGGGGTGAATAGTGTCTAGTGTTTTTTTTGCAATTTGTGAGTTTATTACTGAATTTTAGTGTTTTATGATGCTGCCATTGTTATTTTCTCGGCTTTTTACATATGAATTGATACCTACTTTAAAACGATGTAGCCGAAGTGTGCAACAGGCCCATTTGACTGGAATCTCCCACGATACCTGCTTTACTCCGCCATTAAGGTCTTGCCATTACAGCTGATTTTCTGCGTTTACTATATAATAAATTTCAGTATTATTTAGTATGATTTTCGCTGGGTTTTACTTTTACATCAGATCTCACTATTCGTTTGCTTTTAGTAAAAGTTTGCAAGAGCTCCATTCAGCTAATTCAAATTCTAGAATTAATACAATTTCAAAATCCAAATTAAAACCATGTGCATGAATAAAGGGTATTTCCGAATAATAATGTCGCTCTTATTACAGCCATATTCATAATGCTCTCAATGTTTCTGACAAAATGGCGTCAACATTTTCGTTTCGGGTCCGATTACAGCTCACAGCTCCCCCAACCCGTCCCTCACATTCCCCTCCCACTTCCCTTCCATATCAAAAGGGTTAAGTCATTGAGGGACTCGTAAAAGACGAAGTCGCATATCGCCACAAAACGGCCTGTTTGAACAGGAGCAACTCATCAACCCCAGAGGCAGAAAATCTACATTTGTAGGCGACCAATCCAGTTATAGTCTTGCTTAATCCCATAATTCACCAAGCTATTTTATCTGAGCTCAGTCCCTGGCAAAGGTTCACCCCTCTCTCGACGCTTACCGACCCCTCGTTTGTCGAAGGGATTTCTTTTGAATAGGAGCAGGGTTAGCGCGCCGCGGCGAGGCGAGGCGGTACGTCGAGGGGATGAGGGGATTGTTAATGTATGCGAGAAGGAAAATGTCGCATTGGGGGGTAGACATGGCGCATGCCCGCTATTTGAGACTCCCATTGGTCGATAAACGCCAGAATCGACTTTCCATCCCCCAGGAAATGACTACAAGGGTGGCGACGCCATTTCCGAAGGGAATGGCACGCGATCTATACGCTGAGTCGACTGTACACACATCCCTGGCCGTTCTCTGTGAAGGAGCGAATCGCGATCCAGACAAAAACTGCCTTTATGCGCTATTACACAGCCACAGTTTAGATTATTTCAAGTTTTATATTTAGTCTATAAGGCTGAATTTTAAATTCTATCGGAAGGCGGAGTGTGATGTGTGGCCCACACAGTTTGGGATACTATCGACCCCGAAATACACTGAAAAAATATATCTGAATTCAACTGTTAGAATATATTTAAAAGTATGGACAAAACTTAAAAACTGTAGTTTTGCCATTTAAAATAGTTAAATTAACACAGAACGGAGATTATTTAACTCTTAGAGGCTTGGGGCCGCTTTTCGGCCGTTCGAACTTTCATGAGTTTGAGGAATCCATCAAAAAAACAGTTTAAAATTGATCAGAATTGGCAAATTTAACCTTATAGTTCCTCGAAAACAGAACAGAAGTAAAAATAAAAAAAAAAAAAAAAAAAAAACCCCAAACGGAAAACTCTGCGAAAATTAACAACCCTGCAGTTTACATGTTAAAGCCTGGGGAAACAGCTGAAAGAAATATGAAATATAGTTATCATCGACATTAATATTACAGACCGACCTACTACAAAAAATGAAGCACAGCTAAAAGGATTGATCCTCTTAGCTGTCAATACCAACGCACGTGAATTATTGATCAAGGAAAAAAAGATAACCTTAAAAATCAGAGATCATGCCTACAGATCTATAGTCCACGGAATCGCCACTCTATACGTATACACTGTGGCGATGCTCCCAAAAAGTATTAATAGCTGTCAACCCGATTTTTTTTTTTTTTTTTGCTATGCGCGTATAGTTAATTGGAACATACTTTTTTTCCCGTGATGGTAAAACTTACAGTTTTTAAGTTTTACTCATGCTTTTAAGTGTTCAAATAATAGTTGAATTCAGCTTAATTTTTTCCCAGTATAAATATGAAAAAATTAGAAAGTATAAATTCGAAGCACACGCACTCTTACGGCTTTTTGCTTAAATTTGTTCCCCATTTTTTAGACAATAATTTTTATAGCTCAGGCTGAAAGAGCGTATTGCCACAGAACCACCAGAAAGATGCAAGCATTAACAATTCATTTGTCTCTTTGGTTCCAACTTTCAAGTGACCATATACTGTTTAATCGAGCCCCTGCGCACTTTACCCCGAAATTAATAAATTATACTTCGGAAAAAGTTCCTCACTCCCGCACGTAAGGGGATCGCCATTCGGTGAAACATTAAACATGCAAACTTTTGAGACACTTTTCTGTCTTTTGGGCCACATAATTTTAGCGCTCGTTGTTCCCTGGAATCAAATAGTATTCCGTCCTCTCGGTCCCGCACGCAGCGCAGGTGATTGGTGAGCACTCGCGTAGAGTTAAAACCCCACGCATAACTACACTCAAAGTACGCACTATCCAACGTCTTTAAGGGGGTCAACCCGTAACATTATTTGGTTCTTGAACTACTGATCAGTGTATGAACTTCCAGTGACATATTCTGAATTGACCATTCAGAATTTCGTAAAACCGAAAAATAGAATTTTCGTGGCAAACATTTTGATGGAAAACTCGGACTGATTTTCTTCTAGAAAACTAGTTACAAGTTGGCATTAGGCAAAAAGTAAAAATGTTTGGATTGTCAAATTATAAAAAATCGTAAACACTTTAGGCGCAGGTTGTTTTTTTATAGTTACCCTGTATACATACTTATAAATCCTCAGTATATTTGGCCATTCATATCCGAACAAAGATCTCGACATTGCAGACGCTAACCTATATCTCACCCCTGAGGCTTCTTCTTCTTTCTCCGTGCGCAGGTCTAATTAAGATCAATCCTCGGAGTGCAACCGTTGGGCACTTTGCAGTCAATCCGTTGCATGATGCCTCCGCCTCCTCATCCCTCTTCAACCATCCCCTCTCCTCTCCTCCTCTCCAAATCCCATCGCGGATTGCAGTGCGGAGTGTAAAATCGTGGCTGGCGCGTCAACCGGTAGCTAATACAGCGCAGCGGATGTCACGCGACATTTGGGTGACAATACTCGCCACTTGCCAGCTCCTGGATACTCGATACTGGAAGTGATTACATCGTGGTTAATTTCTTATTCCAAGAGTGGAGAGACGTGAAAAGGGAGGGGGAAGGGAGGGAGGGGGCAGAGAGAGAGAGAGAGAGAGAGAGAGAGAGAGAGAGAGAGAGAGAGAGAGAGGAGAGAGAGAGAGTGAGAGAGAGAGAGAGAGAGAGAGAGAGAGAGAGAGAAAGATCCCAAACATCCGAACAACATGGACACTTTGACCTCCTCTTCTCCTCCTCCTCATCCTCTTGTCCACCAATAATTCGACTCAACCGCAGAAGAACTGTTGGCTGAGACTGATTTATAGAGTCCACTGCCGTGACGGGATGGTGGCTTGGATCGCGAGCACGATTGTCAGATATGCTGAAAACTGAAATCCGCCTACTTTTGCGCGTAAACCGAATGGTAAGTAGCCGTGTTTTTTTCTTCCTCCGCGGCTGTCGCCGTGGCAACTCCGATCGCGAGTGGTCAATCTCTCGCTGCTGCTGCTGCAGTAGCCAGCCTACTTTTGATTCTCATCGCGGCTCGGCAAGTTAACTTTATCAGTCGATTTGTTTATGTGTCAGGCGGAGTAATGAATTCAAACGTGTGTGTTTGGAGAGAGGGGGAGAGAGGGATATTGGAGGGGGGGGGGGTTAGTGGTAGTATAAAACAGACGTATCGGTGTAAGGAGTTGACTGTATCAAGCATTTATATAGACGCACATACTCTCACACTAAACTTGTGTGAATGTTATTTTACACAAACTTGCTTCACTCGACTCCGAATGAATTCGTGAGCGACTTGAAACCTCGACTTGAATTGATAATCGCTGCTCCTCGACTTAAATGTCTTAGGGCATTTATCTTCTCTGAGAGAAAATAAGGAACTGAATCGTCAACTTTTGAAAGGTAGTCCACAATCCACATGATGAACTTTTGAAAAAAAAAAAAAAAAATGCATCATTGAGGAAAATAAGAACTTTGCCACTACATCAAGTACATGTGTTTAAAATGTTGAAAAGAAGAGGTGGGTCTGTTTCAAAAAAAAAAAAAAAAAAAAAAAACGGTCATCTCGGCTGCGGGGACCTAAAGAGGTGGCCAACCACGATGACTATCAAACGCCGAAACTTGCTATAGAAGGAATTCGGAAATAGGAGAGCTGCACACTTTTGATATAGCAACGACAAGTGCCAATACTTACGCAAAATGATTCAGAAATAAAACTAAGAGTCCCATCTGATTGTAGTTTTCTACACGGAAAAAAAAGATTAGTGAAAATAACCATACGGATACCTGATTTTGGCACCTGCACGATGTTATGGTGAACTTGACCAGAAGTATGGTACATTTACCGATACTTTGAGTAAATTCGACATGCAATCAGGTAACATCTTCTTGTACCTAGTCAAAACATAGTATACTTCTAGTTAACATTACCATAGCATCTAGCAGGTGCCAAAATCAGGTATCCATATGGTTATTTTCACCGTAGTTTTTTTTTTCCGTGTATGCTGAGAAAAGCGATTTAATCAATAATCATAGAGGAAGCAGCAATCAGAGTATCTCTTTCGACCGCCATCTTGTTATTTTGTTAAACGCATTTATTGAGTTTGTGAGTGGATTTAGGAGCTTCAAAATGCTCTCTACGTTATCCTCAAGTGATTTTCCATGAGAATCGGCCCCTTCATAACACGCACAGTAACGACAATGGGGCTCTTGCAAACTATTGCTATAAGCAAATAAATAGTCCAATCTTGTGTAAAGACCAGCAAAAATCACGAAAATCACACTAAGAAAGTCTAAAATTCAGTAATAAACTCAAATAACTGCTATAACGGCAAGATGGTAATGGCGGTTCGACGAAGGTATCATGGCGGGAGATTCCTGTCTAATTATGTCACTTTCTCTACGGAAACACAGAGATAATAATATGTCTCAATTTAGATAGGAATCTCCCATGATACCTGCGTCTCTTCGCCACTAAGCCCGATTCTGAGAGTGAATTTCGTGATTTTTTAGTGTATTCATCGTCATTCTTACAGGTTTTTTTGTAAGAATCAACTCTTCACTCTGGAAAAGTAGAATTTTGGGTAGGACACAATCAGATTGTGTCAACGACAAACTCTGATTGGTGTCCTTTGCAAAAAACTGATCCAAATTGTGGCCGGTGAACCCAAATTCGTGCCTACGACCATTAGCGTACGCAGGAATTAGTCTCTCTCGCTCTTTTCCTGTTTGAGTGTATGTACTAGAAAAGGAAAGAGATAGGGGCTGAAGACACGTTCCAGACCCTGTTTTCGTCCTTTTCTTACACACGTGTTCAAAAGGGGCATGAGAGAGAAAGACAAATTCCTGTGTACGCTACTGCCTACGACACATCCTACTTTTTTCCGTGCAATCCCCTATAGCAAAAGTTTGCAAGAGCCCCATTTGTAACACACCTACTTCCGAAAAGTACCGGAAAACTTAAACCAAGATTTTCAGAGCACTATAACGGTTCGGTCCAAACGTACTTACCTCAATATCGTCGAGCGTCAGTGCCTGAAATATCTACGTCCGCAACTAGCCTGACACGGAGGAGGTGAGGAGTTGTTTTCCCCGCCCCGCCCTGTCCTGCAATTCCTTTTCCTAGTTTTTCCTCGCCGAGGTGCACTACAAGTCGCAGCCGCTCCCGACCGAACACCGAATGAACCACCGGCCGACCGATCGATACGCCAACGATCCGTACAAAGCTTTTGACCGCCCGCTCCTCCCTTGCCCTATCCTCTCCTCCACTCGCCCTATTTCATCATCGTTCGTTCCTTTGAACCCCCCCCCCCATCCCTACCTCCTCGCAAGCCCCAACCCCCATGACCGCCACAATCCCTCTTCATCATCACACCCACAATCATATTACCATTTGTCTAAAAGTTTCCCCTGCCTGCCGTTTTACGCCCACTGGATATATATTCTTAAACCGAAGAAAAATGGATTTACAATATAATTTGTTTGCATTCCTTGATTTACGGGGATTTCACAAATTCACACGTTCCGTCCGCTGCTGGGTGGAAATTAGATTAATTTCTGAAACTAAATCAAAATGGGACTTTCTCCCCAATTTCGTTTGTATACAGAGTGTATTACCGAGCAGCCCCCCCCCCCCAAGTGGTGTAGCAAGCAGTAACTGCGCCCTCCGAAACTCTGATACTTTGGTCCCAATGGGAGGTCGGGGGGACATCCCCCACAGAAGTAGGGAGTTCGGGGGTCCTCCCCCAGAATATATTTCAAATCACCTCTCCAAAACCCAATTTTTTTGCTATTTCAAGTTACGAGTAGCTCTATTACTTTTTGTATAAGGACCGCATGCAAACGCATGAATGAGCAGATTCACCTTAATTAATATGGATTAAGAATATAAGATTTTTTTTTTTTGTACTGTAAAACTGTAAATTCTCATGACAAATAAATTAATACTATAGCTGTTCAAGGTTGGAACGACTTTAACCAATAGCGAATACACTTTGATGAACTTATAAAAGCACATTTATACCCAATCACTGAAAAATGAAGTTGTGAAATTACAAAACCAAAATAAAAAAGATAGAAAATGTATGAATAAAAAACGAAAGATTTTGCGGCATGAAATAGTAATTAATTGAAAACTTGAATATATTCTTGAAAAAACTTAAAATGACACAATTTGTACCAGATGGTGAGGTTACCATAAAGGGAAATCACCTTTAAAATATTAAAATATCCGCAAGTTTTTTATAGTCAGTGATGACTCCACCGTTTGAGAAACAATTTTACCATCAGAAAAGTGTTTTGAAAGTCATAAGCTGAACTGATCTGTGTAATCTTTTCTTGCGGCGAGGCGCTGTCCGACAACACTGCGGTAATGAGAACTGGTTATTTTTTCGGTAGATTTCAGTGAGCAACGATTCTATTTGTACTTTTAAAAAAAAAAAACAAAAAAACAAAAAAAAAACATCTTTCTCCTGCACACTAAAAAAAACCCCTAATTGGGTGCTGCTTTTTTTTTCAAGATCTCCGTCTCCTGTGTAATGACTCCTCGAGTGTATTTTTCGAGCTGGTATTTCCTTGTCAAAATGACCGCTGTTAATGCCATCGTTGTCAGATATCGATGGACAGTTCTATCGTAAAGAGCGCGCGATTTGAAATTAAACAATCGGATGCCGGTTACACACGATACGTTATCAAATTTAAATCGAAATAGATTCGATTAAACCGCATTGAAAAAAAAAAAAAAAATCTATGAAATTAATTCACCATACCTACTTCGAGTGGTGTTGTGATTGATTTTGAGCCCAAATACAACGGTGTGGTAAACTCTACCATGTATGATTGTATGCGACCGTTATACTCTGAATTTTTTTTTTCAGCTCAGAAAAAGCTGTAATTAGATGAGACTCACTCACTATGACTTGCTGTCTAATTGCTTTCATGGAATCTTGATTAAATCTCTTGTACTGATTTTTTCTGATGCAAGTCAATTTTTGAACTTTTTGATGCTCTCAACTTTATTCTCAAGTCATGAAGTGAGTCTACCGTGACCGTAGCCGGGGAGGGGAGACACTTATGGGGCTACAGCTCCCTTGAAATGTCAGAAAAGGGAGGAAAGTAGAGAATGGAAAGAAAACGCAGGACTGAGATGTGACAAAACCTGCAGCCACCTCAAATAAAAATCACTACTAATAACACTAATCTCGACTTTCTTTATTTCTATCACAAGAGTTTGCAAGGGATCCATTTTCTTCTTAGAGCCGATGTCACTAAATGGCGCCCGAACTGGCAACCTCCACCTCCATCTCTATCACATGAATATACTTTTGATAGCCACACCGCCGCTCAAGCAGACGAACAGATCTTGCAAGCGCTTGGCGCTTGATCATTACAAATTATGTACAAACATTATAAAAACATTCGCGTTGTTCCTCATCTTGCCTCCTCTTTTCTCTCTTCCTCCCTCTCCCTCTCTCTCTCTCTCTCTCTCTCTCTCTCTCTCTCTCTCTCTCGCTCTCGCAACCCACCCCCCTCCCCCGACTCCGATGCGGCTTACGTGAACTGCCAACGAAACGCTCATCCAAGAGATTTTTGAATTGGTTTATGAAGTCGTGTTGTAATTATTACCGCGCTCTTCGGCGTCAGTTGATAAAACAATCCGTTACATTTTGGAAACGTCAGAGGCAGAGCAGAGGGGATCCAAAACACAAGCAGCAAAAAACATTCGAGGGCCAATAAACAAAACTCGGCGACTGTCTATGTCCATAAAGTTTTAAGGTTTGTCTTCATTGTAATTACAACTGTTTTTATTTATTTTTTTATTTTTGCAGCAGAGTAAAAGGGAGTTGTACATGTTTGTTTTATAATTGCTCGCAATTGCTCAGAGTATAATGTGCATGTACTAATTTCGGGAATCTATGCAGCGTCAGAAAACCACGCCAAAAAAGAAGTTTGCTAATGGTAAAAAAATAAAATAAAATAAAAGTGAATTATTTACTCCAATGTATAGAGACCGCAGTGAAAAGATAAACAAGATTATCTATGACAACTCAACCCAGTCTCATCTTGAGTATCATTTTAAGAAATATAATCTTTTTTTGAATAAAGAGCGTTTAAAGATAAATCAGGGGTAAATATTTATCGACGGTCCTTCTGTCTCGCCCGATTGACCACGACTCAAACAACACCTCCGTAACGATAAGTATAACGCGCGTCAAAGGTATAAAATCGATCTCCCTCTGAACCCTATAATTGAGGCGATTGGTGCAAAAACAACACATGTCCCATTTATAATACACTGGAGAAGAGTCGTTCTTGCACCCAAAGTCTCCAATTTATATCCTTTCTATTCCGTGCAATATGCAAATGTACTCCTATATACCCACCCTCCCATCCTCCCTCCCCCTTCCTCCTTCTCTCTCCCCCTTTCTCTTCTCTTCGATTGCGAGCTCCCGAACCCTCCTTTTTTCGTTCTCCCGGTATAACAGAAATTACTACTTTCTCGGGAGCGGGAGGTCAAACTTAATTATGTTCTCTTATATTAATAACGCTGCCGCGTACTTGACTCACTGCATCATTATGATTATTTCTATCACGCGTAAATTAGGCTGCGGAGGGATGATAAGATCTGACGAGAGTCATATTCAATAAACAAATTGTTATTTTATTTTATTGCGGCCGAGCGCATTGGTATCTCGGGTTACGGCCACACGATGCACTATCGTAGTTGTTATCAGAACTGTGACTCCAATAAAAAAAATAAAAAAAATGTATAAATATATAAATAACTAAGACTTTGTCCCCGGCTCATGTATAAAAATAAAAATCGTATGAAAACATGGAGGTCAATCAAAACTGGTCTACATTCTACAATGCAAGCGAGGCCCGGTGTTTTACTAAAACAAAGAATAATTCCTAAATATTAGTAATATATTATACCAGAAGTACAATGACATGTGTACCGCGGAGAGTCTACATACTTTGGCCAGAAAATTGTGATGTCACAACCAGAATGCATCCACATTAAACCAGAATTTCTTCAACATTTTCAAGAACTATGGTACAAACACTGGAATTTTGGTAACAATACAATCCCTTACCGTATGGCTTATATAATTAAATATCGAATATCGATGGTCTCTGGCATTTATGCTACTTTTTTCTCCGCAGTGATTACAGATTCATTCATATTATTTTTTTTTTTTTTTATACAATCTCATTATAGGATTTTATATCCAATGAAAGTGACTTTGCTGTTCTTGAGTTCAAGAATGAATTTTAATCTTTTTTAATAACACGAATACTTATTTTTGAATACTTTTACTTTAGAATCTAGTTTGGGAATTTTTGGCCCAAAATTTACTACAGAGCTATTATACGTATGATTTAAATGGTGTACCTGAACAAAATTTTGTATTGTTATATTTTAAAAATGCTGAATGCGGACAGCCTTCAGTATTTTTTGAGATTTTTTTTTTCTTCGGTTTTCCTATCAGTACTTCATACAGCTATCCGAAGATTTCTAAAGATAAATTCATTAATTCCTCGCTTTTTTATTTTTTAACTCTGACGAGCTTCTCTTTGCGTCAGACTCTAGTAAGATGTTTTTGGAAGTAATAATTAGATAACTATTCATATGCTAGATGCACAAACCACCAGACGAGAGAATGGGGAGGGGGGACTAAACAGGGAATCACGGAGAGTGAATCCTTTTAAAATTTTCAGAGTAGCATTTTTATTTCACTTAAGATATAAAACAGAGTTAAGAAGTCAGAGCGAAGAAGAGAGATGGGCGAAAGAGTTAAACGTTCTACCTCAAGTGTCGAACAAAGACAGAATGAGTACGAGAACTTGAGGGGAGACAAGAAAGCAGTGTTGCAATATTTGACAGGAAATTCAAATATTCAATACTGAGTTAATTAAATGCGGGAGTTAAATCAAATGCAAGACGGCAGCCCTGGAAGACAGGCCGTAGAGACAGAGAGACGCAAACGGCGAAACATACGAGGCAGTTGTTTATTTTTTTCTTATCAGCTGTCTCAATCGAAAAAACAGAAGGTATTTGAGCTTCGCTATGGGAGAATTCTGATCAGGTAGCTGGACTTTCGTTGACTTTTTTTTTCTTTTTACTATTTTTTCCCCTTTAGTGCTGGACGAACAATGGAAGAAGAAGAAACTAAGTACTGCTAACCCGACCCATCAGTTAATTGCAGTTAATGAACTCAACATTGAAATATTCTTGGATTTTAATTCATTTTCGTCCTATTTTTTTCTTCTTCTTTTTTTCATTGCTCCCGGCCTTCTTTTCACTCTTTGCACAGAATGCCTTGGCACTTATCCCCCCCCCCCCCCCAATCCATCTTTCTGAACGAGTTTTGTCGAAATTAATACTCCCTCTGTAAACTTTAAATAGACAATGTAACTGACCTTTCAACTTCTTGATCTTCTGTTTTTCCGTTTTGTATTTATTTCTTTCTCAACCTTTTAAACGAGTAATATTTGTAATTTTATTGCCTACGAAATGTTATCCCATTTTGGGAATATTGTGACGGAAGTTTTTTGGTTTTTTGGAAACTTATTTTGAGGCTGCAAATCTACACCTTTCCCAAAGTCAAACCTGCGTGCATTCCATCGGAAAATGCGGGAATACAGCCAAAATCACAGATATACCTATGCAGGTACGTATGGGTACTATACGGTATTATTTTCATTAAGTGTATAAGGATCTGTTCATTTGATAAGAATACACATGACGGGCATACTTTTCTGCTCGACTGTTTAAGTCTCTCGACTCAACCGCATTAACAAAGATCTGCGTCTCCTCTCTCTGGTATTGTGTGCTAGTCTGGGCACCACATATAATATATGTATGTGTATCAGTCGAGCCGTTTTAAGCACTGTCATTAGCACGGGAGGGGGGGGGGTGCTCATTTAATATGAGAAACAAAACTTGGTGGACACTTATAGTTCGCTTTTTTCAAGAAGATTTGTCACACCTTGTCCAATCAATGGGACTGTTGCACACTTTTGCGATAAGCGATTTAACTGTCGGTTCTGCTGTAAATACCTCCAAAAATAACGATGGCAGCGCTAAAAACTTCCGAAATCCACTCTTGAACTCAACAAAAGCTTTTATTTGCGCGAGTGTATAATGGTGCAAAAGAGCAGTAATGGTGGCAGATTCTTATCTTAATTTCGTCACTCTCGCTATGCTGACAAGGATGATTCACTGATCAATTAGTCGTCAGAGTAGTGATCCACATCTTGATGAATTGTACCGTTACACACCATGACACCAGGTGACACCTGTTTCAGATGAAATTCGTCTCTTATTGGTCACTTCTTGATGGAGTTACAGTATTATTAGACGGGAATCTCCAATTATTACTGCCCTAAGCCACCACTACGCTAGCGCAAATAAAAGCGTTTTTTGAACTTCGGAAGGGATTTCGGAAGTTTTTAGTGCTGCCATCGTTATTTTGGAGGTTTTTACACCAGAATCGACTAAATAATCACTTATAGCCAAAGTGTTCAACAGCCCCATTAAAGAAAAATAATGATAGAAAAATAGTCCTCTGAAATCAACACCTATCGCAACAGTTTGTGAGTCGTGTGTAAACATCTCGCGAAGGTTACAGAAAAGGTTTATTTTTTGTTTGTTTGTTTTTGTTTTTGTTTTGTCCTCGTTCGGAGGAGAGTTTTGAAAATTGCAAGTGCCCACATCGTTATTTTTGTATAATTTTACGTTAGTTTACATTGTATTCCACGTTGGATATCAATATGGTGAAACTTTACAACGGACTCATTGACTTCGATCTATCTTTTTCCTTGAACACTTTTTACAATAGGTGTATGGTGAAAACCTGCATCGAGTGGGTTACTGCCCATTTTCATCCATGGCAGGGGGGGAAAAACAAAAAACATCAACAACAACAAAAAGAATCGTGAAAAAATGATCATCCAGGGACTAGATCCGGCTGACGCAAAGCCATTCTTTCAGTAATATTTTCACGACTGCATCCTCCTTGAGACTATACAAAATGGTGGATGCTTCAGCAATAATTTGGTAGTTTCTATTAGAAACCCTTGATGGAAATTTTGTTAAGGAGTACCAACACGACGCTTTATGCATTTGAGAGGAGTCGACGGCGCATGACCAAATTCAAAGGTTAAGTTCGCCGGTGAACCAGCGGCAGACAGCAGTGGACAAGAGGATTTGCCGACATCCCGATCCTATACGTTCCTCGCTTCTTCTATTTTCACCCATCACCTCTTTGGTGTGGAGCCTACGATCTCTTCGACTCCTGCTCGCCTCCGCGAGAGCCTTAAACCAACGACTATCAGGTTCGGTCTGGTTCTTTACCAAACAAAATTTCCATCAAGGAACTCTAGTTTCTATTCAGCCTCCTGGGAATCGATTATTTTGGTTCCTATGGAGAAGCTATCGATATTTCGCAAATAATGAGTCGTCGTCACAACACAACGCCCTCGATTGAAGACCAACAACAACAACTCAACTAGCCAGAACGGAGAAGCGGAGATTTGTAAAATATTAGAACAAGTCAGCTTATTGAGCCGCGGCCAATAGACTATTGACAGAAGGGGAACCGACCGAGAAATTTGTTTGATTGTAGGGTATTTTACTGGGGAAGAAGACGACGAATTAATAACTCAAGGAGATAAAACCGCAGAGCGTATTTATAAAATGGAAGACATTCGACTCATAAAGATGCAGTTAGCCACCCCCGAGGGGCACTGTTTCCGTGAGTTAGCGTGCAAAGCGTCAGTCGTAAACTAACTCCATTTGAGAGTCGGACACATAGTTGCTAGATTGGGCAAATTTTCTAATCATTCAAATAAGGGAATCTGTAGATTCGTTTGCTTAATTTGGCAACCACGGTCGAAGAACTGAGACTGAGCAGCGCTTGTTAAGAGCCATTGCCGTTGCAAATGGCGAATAGCATGGTGATGATTCTTTCCCTTCAATACTTGAGTAAGCCGCGCGTATGCTGTCGTGCAAAGAGCAAAAACAACGTATCTTCATTGGAGGATTTCGTGGCACTTACGTCTCTTTTGTTTTGTACGAAAGTTATGTCTGTTTGTGAGTTTGCGTATACTTTAGAGATGTGATGTGCTCTCCCAGCTCAGTTTGGCGGCGCGACTCTGACTTCTAAAGATCTTTTTGCCGTTCGACAACCGCCATTCGGTATTTCCGTCGAATCAGTGTCAGAGAGATCATCGATAGACTTTTGAATGGATTTTAGTCTTTCAGTTTTGCGGGTTGCGTTGTCAAGTTGTTTTCGCAAATTTTAAAGATTATTCAGTCCTGCAACTTTGAATCCCTCTGTGTGCAGAGTTAAGCTATGAAAGGAATAGACTATACAGGTTGTATATAAGAAACATATCGCCGTTCATCTGACGCACATAATATGGCGTGAGTAGGAAATTTGACTTTTTCATCGATTCTTAAATAGTAAAAAATGACGCTCTTTCAATCTGTGATGTTTCTTTGGAATATTGTCTACTTTTATGAACCAAATGACATAAAACTTAGTCTCTCCCAAGGTATTTTGCATGCGGAATTCATTGGTGACGTTGAAAAATTCAGGAAGTATCGGTCCAACTATTTTTCGGTTATACTCTTGTAGCTCTTATGGTAAAACTTTCATGTTACGGATAATAAATTCGAAAAAAACTTGAAATAATGAAATATAGAAACAACCCTGATAATGATTTTTAGTCGTTAGCATCTTTCCGATCTGACGCGTTCTCATGAATGATTCATGTCCCATTTCAGGGTACGTATGTATATTAATATCTTAAAAGATTCCTTCTTCACCAACTCTTTGCATTCTCTGAATTTTTTTCGAGGTCATGGCCTTAAATTCGTTAAGCCAACAATAATCACTGTGCTCTTTCTCTGTCTATGTCGTCAACACTAAATGCTCGTTTCTTTCAATAGATATGTATATTGAAAGAACCGCACGATTAATTAATTGGGATCATAAACACTTTTTAAAATGTTCAATTTCTTCATGAAAATCCAAGTATTTGGCACCTTTATCCTCAGTAGTTCTTATTTATGAGCCCGTTGTTTTTTGCGCTAAGTTCTTCAAGGCATATTCTCTATTTATTTATTTTTTAATAATTGATTATAACCATATCCATTATTATTACCAGAGCGTTTTTTTTTTTTTTTTTTTTTTTTTTTTTTTTTTTTCCTTCACGAGAGTTTAAATAAATAGGTAGCCTTCTCGCAGCGTGAACTTTTCTCTTAATTGCGTGATATCCGTTGCGCTGCGCTGCCTCTAACAATGCGCCTGCTGCCCCTATAGCTTCGACTCCTTCAGTCCTCTTCTCGCTTACCGTGGATGAAAGGATATAAGTGTGAACTTCGAGATGGATCGAACAGATGAACAGATGAGTGAGCGCGTGAAGCGACCCACGTTTAATTCTAGAACTTTTTTTTTTTTTTTTTTTTTTTTTTTTTTTTTTTTTTTTTTTTTATACATATAAATAAAACCGAAAGAGTGAAGAAGAAAAAGGAAAATAGAGGAAGGAAAAGAAGAATCACTCCATGAAAAAAAGGGGAAGGATATGCTTCGAGGAAGTCAGCAACGTGCAGGAGTCATTGGCAATTCGATTGGCGCTCTCGGCATGGCATGGCGGCCGCGGGAAGCTTTTAACATCCGCGTCATTCATGCAACCGTTTCATATCTTACAGCGCCATCTTCAGCCTTTTTCCCGCATTTCTATCCAGTAAAACTAACCTCTCTTACTCGCCCCCTTCTTCTCTTTAATTCCCTCTCTGATTTCAGCTCCTCGGCTTTGGCTGCTTCTCGTATATAAGCTGGATGAAATGCGGCAATCTATGATCAATTAATAGGTGTATATATATAGTATAGTAGTATACAGAAGCGAGGAAATGTGCCAACGAATCCGTAGGATTTGAGCATTACGCGAAAAAAGAGGGAGTGCATGAAGATAACGTGAGTCGTTTTTTTTTTGTTTTTTTCAAGTCCTTACCTTTTAAGAGCAAAAAAGGGCCAAGTGAAGCCGAGAAAGCGCAGCTTATTTAGAGTGGGAGATTCAACCAAAACATGGTAGGGTTTTGTTCGGCTCTAAAACCGCGTGCGTGAATCGAGCATGTTGAATTTTTGATCACTCCATGAAACTGATGGAGTATTGCGGTGTTCTTGTTGGTGTTGGTTTTGGACACTTGGAGACTGAGGCGCGTGGTCAGCGATCTTTGCCAAAATTCAAGTATTTTCTTCTCTTAAAACACAACATATGACTGTTGCGACGCACATTTATAGCTAGGAAGCCTCAATTGCAAAGTTGCGATCGTTTTAAAATCAAAGTCTATTTTGACAGTAACATTCTCCGTCTTCGGACGCTCTATAATGAGCCATAGCTCTGAACTAACCTAACCTGCTCCGGCGAAAAAATTGGTGTTTTACGTCCTCAAAAAGTCCGGAGGACGTTCGAAAGAAATTTTGAAAAAGTCTTTGATTGATCCGAAAAGCCTTCTTTTGAACTTGAAAAGGAGATCAGCAAAAAAGAAGAATCTTGTGTAGACCTAACGTTTATAAATTACAATTTTTTTGCCAGGAGGGAATAAATATTCAAATAAGAATTAACAAAGATTGTAGACTGCAGCCCCGGACATTGGACAATCCTCCACATTTGAAATGTCCTTTACCACCTAATTTCCCAGTGTTCACAAATGGATATTCAGCGAAGATTGCTAAACGCAGTCCATGAAAAAATCCAGACTCCATTGAACAGTTTAATTGCTCATTTTCGCGATTTACTTATTCCTTGAATACACAACTCTCACAAGCCTTTTTTTGGATGATTATTCTTACTAATATTTGACAAGTAAATAAATTCAATTAAAATATTTATCGCTCAACGCTTGAACCATTCTTTTGATTTTTTTTCCCCATTCAAAATGGTAATTCTACTTTTATTCATGAACCAATCTACTATATATACTTAATAAATGCTTTCAAGAATAAGAAAAAGATAAATCAAGATATAAGTTTTAGTGACCAAAGAAGAACAAAATATTCTCCACACAACTTGCCTACCAAATCGATAGATAGAAGTTATTGTCTTTAGACAGGAGAGAATATAAAAGTGCATGGACTTTACATTTACTCAAAAAGTTCTTAAAGGTTTCAAGCTACGTATTTTCCGGTGAATTGGTCAACATGGGAACGAACTTGGGAAGGGGGGACGAGTCATGAATCGTAACCTTCATTTAGGAAAAAAAAAGATGATGTAGATGACAAGGTAGCTATAAGACAGTGCCTCAGAAACCCATATGTATTCGAAGACAACTCAATTTAAATCTGAGGAGGCGCCGCACAGTGTGACCTCTTAATGGAAGATGCGGCAAAAACCTCATACGATGCAAGAACCTCGTTGAATTTGAAATCAAATACGTAAAAACGGCGGTAAAGTTTTATTGGTTCACCAAAAAACATGCAGTGAGCCTCTCAACAAGATTTCTTTAAAACCCGTGGGGGGAGGGGGGGAGAGATTTGTACAATCTCCAATTTCTCGGCTTTTGTCCCATTTTGGTGAGGATATTTCACATAGCTGATTTGCTAATGTTTTCGTCGTTGTCACTATCTTTATCATTGTTGCTCTTGATGGTGATGGGAGTGGTAGTGGAGGTTGTGATGTTGATTTTGTTGGTTTTCTTTGTTTTCAATTGTTTTTTTGTTTGGCTTTGCTACTATACAGGGTAATTCAAACCAAACCACTCAGCCTCAATTTTTTTTAAGATAGCAGCTGGGATAGTAAAAAGTGGACCAAACGTTCACGTTATAAATCTACCCCAAGGAATTCAAAGAAAATATTTTCAGCACCCCAAAACCAAGCCATCAGTGCTTTTTGGGAGATTAAAAATTGTTTACTTAGAATTTTCGGTGACAGTGCAGTGCAGTTTGTTCCAAAAACTGTTATCAGACAACTATGAAAGTGATTACCTATCAAGTGGGTGTTGTAGCAATATAATGATGAGCTATGTGGAGAGAGGACATAAATGGTTGTGTGCGATTTCGGTGTTGTCAAGTCGAAGGATCGCAGCGAAGTAACTCAGTGGGACAGTGCAGTGGAGTGAGCAAGGGAGCCAGCGCAACGCGACAGGTTGGAACTTGTCTCGGCAACGCTGCTGTGCTGTCGTCCGCCGGAACTTTCGAGCCTACTAAACCTTGTGCCGTTCTCCCTCATTTTTCTCCCTTCCCGTGGCTTCTACGTAAAAATTGCTAGAGACCAAAATTGAAGACCATAAAATTTCCTTTCTTCTCATTGAAAGTTTTATTCCTTTAAGTGATTTTTAACTGAGATATGAAACAAAAAGCCAGATATATAGTTTCATTGAATTTTCTGTAGCCCCGCGCACGACCCCGCTTCGCTATGTTCAACGGCTCATATCTTCCAAACCCAATGAAATCCGGTTACAAATTTTTCAGGGTAGTTTGTCCACATACCCAGCATGCCAAAAATGCCAACGAGAAACCGGAGCTCACCGGAGCTAGCTTTTGAAAGTCTATAACTTTGCAAAAGTTCCTTCTAATTCGAGGAGTTGGCAATATAAGTCTTGCCAATGCATGATAATTTTTTTTTTTTTCAAACTAACCATGAAGGTTTATTAAATAGGTCTTATGTTGTCCAGAAAAGTGCCTCCTATTTCAAAAATAACGATTAAACAGTCTAAAAGTACCGATTTAAAATTTCCAAAAAATACAGCAAATTTCGGTTTTATGAATAAAACTCCAATTCCAAGCCTCATATCTCCAAATAAAATGAAAAAAAATCGAAATAACCGTCCAAACCTATTAGTCTATACCCTAAGGAGTAGAATTACCTTAATTTTGAAGAGTTTTGATGGATTTGGACAAATAGGGTTTTTGCCGCTTAGGACACACTGTGCGCCGTAAGTTATTGATTTAAGGTGCAGTATTTTTTTTTTATTTTTTTCGATGAAATATACAACACAGATATTTGTATTAATGTTTCCTTGTTCTCAATATTGTTTATTTTGTAAGCCATGTCTTTTCTTTTCCTAAGCTAGCGCTTCTTGCTACGGGGATGCGGCCCGTGCCTGCCTCGACAGTCGACGGCCGGAATCTACCTTCACCGGCCAGCCGTAACCAGTCGTCCGTCTGAGATGCCCCCGAGGCTAGATCCGTAGCCAGCACTAATTAGAAAAACGTTCACAAACAAACCCGTTTTTTCCTTCTTCTTCTTTATAATTGTTTCGTTGGCGCGAGCCGATTTCTCACCCAAAATTGAGACGGCATCTGCGAAGGACCCAGATTCCGCCAGACTAAGTGTGAGAAGTGCTCTTTAATAAGAAATCAGTATTTGAGATAGCATTACAATCTCTTGTCAAGAGCACAGTTGATGAAAGTATTAGGGACCAATATGAATGGCCTCACAACTCATATAATGGCCCGAACACTCATTCATACATTGTTTGCCTCCCTATCTCGATGAACCCGGTAAACTAATAAATTATTATTATATTGAAAAAAGTGCATCGTATCTGGAAATAGTAGCAGAAACGTCAACTGGGTCGTTTGATGGTCCTTACATGAGTCTACAGGCTTAATTCTTTTAGACGTGCAAAACCGACACCTATGATTGGTCATTTTTCAATTTCCCGCTTTTCACTGAAACAAGCTAATACATGCAGGGCTCGACTTCACACATCCTCAGTATCCTAGCCTGTGCGTAAACGTCTCTTCGCCAAAAGTTTGATCGAGATTTTGAAAGTCTCCAATACAATCGGCCTGTTTGCCAACGTGTAAAACACTTGAAGGCTCGGAAGAAAGGAACGGGGGGGGGAGAGGGCGGAGGGAGAATTATCTACATCCAAGGGGGAACGTATGTAGATAAGGTATAGGGATAGGAAGGTGCTGGGGGAGAAATTTGAGAAGGAATGAGGCAATAGATTGTGAGGGACAGCGCGCGGAAATTACTCAGTTCAGAGGGTGATCCGAATACACACTGACCGTCGCGTCACGCGTATATGTGTAGCCGTCGACCAAGTTATACATGCGGATTCGCAAATCCGCATGCATGGCAGTTCATGGGTGGCGAAAGGGTCAAAGAAGTGGGATGGGGGAATAAAAATCAAAAACCATTATTTTGGTAGGGTGGGGAGGGGTTACCAAATTCTAACCCTTGCTTGCATGGTAATTTCAGTATACATCGCCAAGAATTTTCAGTTTTTTTTTTTTTTTTTTTTTTTTTTGATAAATGTCCCTCTTTTTGGTTCAGTCCTCCATTCTCAGAAACGTGAAGCTCCTCCCACCCCACCTTATAGTCCTTATGACGCACGTGGCAGGTGAACAAAAGACATGCGGATAACTTTATAGCTGTGACATTGTCTCACAATGGCGCAACCGAGATCCGGGATGCCTTCAATCTCTCTCGATTTCCGTATGAATGAATCGGTTGAAAAAGGATGCAAATAGGGATTTTCACCCTTTTATCATTATTTATCTAAAATAATAGGCATGGTTTTTCAATGGACGAAGGAGAGAGATCGAGCATCACACGGTGTGCTACAAACAGATCGTCAAGGTGCTAAGATGAGAAGCCATTAAAAAAAAAAAAAAAAAAAAATCCATATTTAATAATTAGAGAAGTAACATGACATTTTTCCACCCCAGATGTCACTCGCTCTCATTTAATATGAGTCACCCAATGAGAGATTAAAAACCGTTTTCATCTTACCTGTAGGAACATATCTCCATCCAGAAGAGCGTGCTCGTAAATTCCGAGATCCGAGCGACTTCGATACTGATTCTCTTCCTTCATTTTGTGCATGGTAACTGGAACAGAGAGTAAAAGCGAAACATGATTATTACTAATTCGCTCTCCTGATTCATAGCGACTACTTCATATCGGTGAATCAAGGGAGGGGGGGGGTGAAAAGCGAGATCCTCTCTGCTGCCCACCGAAAATTTTCCGCTGAAGACGAGAAATAACTTCGCGATTGATAGTTTTCGGAGAGAGAGAGAGAGAGAGAGAGAGAGAGAGAGAGAGAGAGAGAGAGAGAGAGAGAGAGAGAGAGAGAGAGAGAGAGAGAGAGAGAGAGAGAGAGAGAGAGAGAGAGAGATCTGTTTCAACACAATACAAAAGTAAGTGCAAAAAAGGACAACTTTAAAAAAGCCAACATCTATTTAACCCTTTGTAGCTTAAGGGTACTTCTCAGTCTTTTCAGGTTTTTGGACTGCTATAGGTGATACGGTTGCGGATTTCTAATGTAAATTGATGTGTGTATTGGATTTTGGCATTTTCCATTGAATTCTTTGTAAAAATTGGTGGTACTTGTAAGTACCGTCGGACTTCGGTCAACAAAGGGTTAAAATAAGGATATATATAAGGAGATAAAATGAGGAGATAGTATAAGGAGAGGGAAAAATAAATAAGGCGAGGGCAAGATTGGGACTCGAGCCCCTCTCTACTCAACCAGAGAGGGAGAGGGAGGGAGAGAGAAAAAGTGAGGGAGAGGGGCAGAGAGGAGGGAGAGAAAGAGAGCAAGATAGATATTCCTGGGCCACCTCTGCTGCGCCGGTAAACTCACTGCGGAGCGCACAATCTTGGTCGTGATACATTACGCATAGACTGTAAGCTGATCTACATTCATCTCGTTCATCGATTTCCTCTCTGATCGGAAAATTAACGCCAAAGAAAATGAATCTTAGGGAAGGGGGTTGCAGTAAATGTGCTGTCGTGGTGGGGGGGGGGGGGGGGACGAGGACAAGACGGAGATGAAGGAGTGGGCATATACAAAAACGGAAGGCTGGTACTGCAGTGCGGGTGCGTGGACCTGAACCCTGATGTGTGCTGTGCAGTAGCGCAACGAGAGTTTCTTCATCTCCCTCTTTTTTCCATTAAGAAACCTATGTTAGACAAGGATGGACAAGGGGATAAAACCCCCTCTTTCTGTCCTTTTCGTCCTTATTCATTCAAATGCGAAATGAGAGAGATGGAAGAGACCCTGGTTGCGCCAGTGGTGCTGTGTAAGTACGTGTACACTATACATTGAAGATCTGGGGCCCTGCCTGGCCGAAGGTAAGCAAGTAAGCAAGTAAATAAGTAAGTAACATGGGCACGTTAGATCTAATAGATATTGCGGGAGGAATGCGCTGAGAATTAGAAAACTAAAACGGACAAGCTGACCAAAGAAGCTACCGAGTTAAGTTGCTCTTTGGCCGAGTTGTGAGCTGTTGAGCTAGGAGCTACTGCGACAGGGTGTATATTACTGTATATACAATATATATATAAACGTACATACAGTATGCACTGGAGAAAGGGGACAGGAGGAGTACCCAGTGAATATAATACGGTTGATGGAAACGGAGGAGGAGGGAAAAGTAGGGGAAAAAAAAAGAAAAGAAAAAAACATTGACCGCGCGAACCGAAGAGTGAAACACTCTCCTCTTGAGTCTTGACTCCTCTTTGAGGATACCCAAGCGGGGCGAAAAGGGAGGACTTGAAATGTTCACTGAATTTCTCATGTATGAAAAATGTCGGCTACATCTGCTACTGTGCACCGACGAGTTAAATGCATAAATTAACCGCAGTCGCATTAATTAATATCAACATATCTGTCTGGCGTAACTAGCGCTCTCTGGACTACCTTGCCGGCAATTTTTAGCCTTATGTATACACCGCGCCGGGCTGGCTACTCTACTCTACTCTACTATCCTATCCTATCCTATCCGGCTACTGTCGTTCGCGGTGTTTCCCCTATACATGATTTATGCCCCGTGTTCGCTTGTCTTGCCCCGACATGTCTGTCTGTCCTCGATCCCTTTCATAAATTATCTGTCCAACCGACCTACGATACGACCAGCCCAGCCAACCAACCTCTAGTACCTTCCACAATTACGTCATAATATTTAGATATTCGGATGTAATGTTTGTTATTTCGATCCTATCGCTTCTCTCCTCTTGGTTGTGTATCCCGCAAGAGGGAGGAGGAGGCCCGCGACCGCCCTCCCCCCTCCCCCACCCTCCTTATTCCACTTGAACTGTAGGTAGTCGCCGGTGCCAACGTAACGCCAAGCCCAGCCGATATTGTACTCAACTCCTTTTTTCTTCTTTTTTTTCACTCAAGGGACCAAGGGAGGAGAAGCGTGTTACATTACTTGCATTGCAGCGGACCGGCCGGCCTGGCCCTTCCCGGACCGACCTAAGGTTCTGCTCAACTGATTTCAGAAAATGCCGCATCGCGATCATGATCGCATTTAAGCGGGTATGTTTATGACGGTGAGAATATGACCACCTATGCGGAGCAGGCTACTTTAGAACAAGGGCCTTCCTTGTTTGTCTTTATCATCGTTTGAAGTCGAACAGCTTCCAGAATTGGTGCGATGCGGCGCATACCCCGATGGAATATGAGTTACATGGATTCGAAAGGAGGATGGATACGTTGTTGGTTTCTTGTAACCACCGCTGGAGAGCGCACGGCACGCGGACCACTGACAATGAGAAATATCGGAGCGTCGATGAAAATGTCATCCCTTCACAGCTACTGTAAGGCGGATCCAGGATTTTGCCCCCCCTCTCACTCTCTTTGTCTGTCTGTCTCTCTTTCTCTCTCTCTCTCTCTCTCTCTCTCTCTCTCTCTCTCTCTCTCTCTCTCTTTCTCACTCTCTCTCTCTCTCTCTCTCTCTCTCTCTCTCTCTCTCTCTCTCTCTCTCTCTTTCTCTTTCTCTCTCTCTCTCTCTTCACATTTGAAAGCGTGTGTTAGAAAAGGAAAGATTAGGGCAATCACGTGACTTCCGTCACTATCTCTATCTATTTTAAATACATTTGTTAAATTGGGTAAAGGCCATGGGCGCGCGGATACAGGAATTTTTCTTTCTGTCTCTCATTCAATTTGAATACAAATGTTAGAAGAAGATATAGCAGAGGGGTCCATCGCCTGGATTTAGCCCCTATCTACGTCCTTTTCTAACGCACACTTCAAATGGGAGAAGAGAGAGACGGACTAATTCATAGTATCCGCCCGTGGAAATGATATAGAAGTACAACTGAGTCCGCTTTTCCATCCCCTCTTCTTTCCACATTTTAGAAGTTTTGTTTTCAGACTTCCAGAGAGAGATCCATTGATAGGTTAGAGTATATTTTGCGCCTTGCGCGGCTGCAACAAGCACAAAAGATCTCGCCGGATGATGACGTGTTTTTGGGCAAATAAAGGGTTAACACCAGCTATGCCCCCATGGCGGCGAATGTCCTACAAAACTGCTGGCAGGTTGTAAATTCAACTCCTTTTGATAAACTGACTAAGCACCGTATGCATTTTGTCACGAGTTAAAGAGCAATTATAAAACTTAAGACTTAAAAGCAATATCTTGCATAAAAAACTCGTACTAATTCGAATTCGTTTCGCAAGTGTCAGCTTACATCTTCAGCAACGTCAGCGATGCTCGGCTCTGAAGATAAAAATTTGTAGCCGATACTTACAGAAACACATTCGAACTAACTATTTCGAGCTAAACGGAAGAGAGCATTTTTCAGTCAATGGGATGTTTTAATATGTTTTCATTCAACATTTTGAAAGGAACTTGTTTGATTGACCGAAACATTTTAAAAACGCTTTGAAAATATGATATTAGTGGTGTCTCGTCGAGCGAGGCAAAGTAAGTTAGGCAGTGGCTCACCTGTCTTAGAGCTGTGGAAGGAGAGAAAACGTAAACTATCCCTAAATCAAACCAAGAACTCTCTAGAATTGCACTATTTGAGCCTTGAATTTTCAAAATTCCTTGTAGAAGGACTCCTAAAGTCCTCTCCATTCATCAAGGTATCCTCTCGAAGACTCCGGTGCCTGGGCTTTTGTTTTTGTTTCCTCACCAAAGTTGAGGTTTATGTGAGTTTCTACTGATGAATGATGTGCTGTAATAATACACTCATTGACGCAACGGCTGCTGAATGAAACGAAAACGTAACTGTTTCTATGTATGTGATTTTGCATCGTCCAGTTTTGAAGGCGCCTTGAGAAAATTTAAAGTTAAAAAAAAAAAACAAAAACACAAAAACAAAAACGGAAATAATTGTTTGCAATAAGCAAGTCACATTATTTTACTGACGGAGCATGTGCTTTCAATCGATATCTATAAGCAAAGTACTTATACTTGGCGGCGTAAGGACTAGGAGGATCTAAAGTCCCACCTACCACCTCTTTTCAAAGCCCAGGCCTATGCTATGGGCCTATGGCCTGACACCTAACGAATTTGTATTAGATCCGCCTTCTCAGTAGACTTCTTTCGATGCGTTTACATAGAGTTATATTTGTTTTTGAAGACAAAAAATAAAAAGAGGTCATCAAATTTAAGCCCCCCTTTATTTTAGACCCATGCGCCACCATTGCCTATTCGTCGATTCAGTGGCGTCGCGTGCAATTTGGCAACAATGTATTCTATCCGTTTAAACTCATGTAAAATATCGAATTCAGGGGGTGCACAGTGCACAAGGAAAATTCGATATATTTTAATGAGTTTAAATGGAGCAGTTGCATCGTTGCCAGATGGCACGCGACGCCACTGCGTCGATTGATATTTCATTCACTTCTTTACATAAATCAATGTCAAGTAAGTCAATGTATGTATGTTGTCTTTTCAAGACTTAGGTACCCCTACGAGAGTTTTTTGATAGTTCTTTTTGGCGAACACTGTACAGCAGTGCAGTGGCTGCTCGTACTGTTTGGCAACCATGTTTTTTCCCGATTTGAACTTATGCAAATAATCGATTTCTCATTGATTCAGTGAATCCCTGAAAATCGATTATTTTTACGCAGGTTTGATTGAAGAGAATCCGATGTTGCCACATTTCACAGACGGCCACTTCCCCACAGTCATTCGAATGTCATGGTATAATCCTCGCGACGCGCTTGTTGGTTGAATGGTATAGTCATGTGCGCATGCGCGGGATAAGTGTTGTACGGGTGTACCGTACGCGGTGTATTCATTTCACCCTCGAACCATTATCAAGTTAACAAATGGAAAAATGACCGACCAACTAATTCCCGTTTGACATTCCTGTCAATTATAATGCGGCTGTTAATCGCAATTAGGCATTCGAGAATCGAGCGGCGCGCGACGGCTCACGTTACAGATTAGAATGCTACGGTATTGAAACTTGTACCAATCTAATCGTTTTAAATAAGAGTGATCTGACCCTAATGTTTGATAAACCCATTAATACAGTCAACGACAGGTCAGAAAGGTAAACAAGCGTCAATTTACAACGACACGAACCCCCTTTCACAGATATGCTGATTTAGCATGACTTTCAGTTTTTTGATCCGCTAATAAATACATCAAACCCAACACCCGTTACAAAGGGCGGCAAGGTCGATCCCATGGAGAAACACAATCTAAACAAAATAATACCTGCTCAAGCGCCACAGTACTTACGCACACCGCTGCTCCGACCTGCTCCTGCTGTCCAGGGGGAAAATAAAAGAAATAAAAAAAGGAATAGGAAGATAATAAAGTAAGCACACACTTATGCAGCGCGTAATTGAAAATCGTATCGTATTCGCCTCCATTGAGAGAGTCGATCGGGAGTCATTTAGCGTGACTGCGTGACCCCTAGAAATGAATCAACACTCGCCGAATCGTGTCCGTGGACTTGGAGCGCATTGTGTTCGTTGACTGTTGAGCGGTTTCAAACGATATTTTTTATTTTTTTTTTATTTATTTATTTATCACTGCATTCCCTCATACAGAGAGGGGATAGGATTTCAATTTGAACTTGTCAAGTTAATCATACGCATATCAATGCGACCAATAGCTGTAGCTATCATCGATCGGGATGGATTGCGTGGCGTGATGTGACGTGGCGTGGGTGGTGAGCGAGCCCGTGCGTGTTTTTCGTGCGTCCGCGTGCAACAGCAGATCAATGAAGAGAGTGAGACGCGAGGAACACGATTTGTGACGATGAAATAATTCAACTCCGTTTGGACACAATTCAAAGAAGGCGGTGAAAGATTTACCAGCGATTACCGTTCGTGCACAAGTAAATAAACATACACGCCGTATAAACAGTAGATATATGCACTCTCTTGGGCTGGCTCTCGGTCCTCGGATTCGTCTGGAGTAGAGTGGCTCTTTGCCATTTTTGTGCATGGTCTTTATATTTGCGGCTGATTTTTCACGGCACTTCGATGCAACCCGCACGACAAAAATTTTAATCAATAGACACGGAAACTTTGTGCTACAACCAAGTTAATTGCATTGAAAGAATAGTCGAGCACTTTAGAAACACTGCACTGGTGCAGGAAGGCTCTCTAATCTCTTCCATTTCTCTCATTTTCCCTTTGAATGTTTTAGATGAAAAATGGGAGTTTCATCCCCTTATCTATCTTTGTCGAGAGAGAGAGAGGAGAGAGAGAGAGAGAGAGAGAGAGAGAGGGGAAGGGATACTGTATTTCTTGTTGTGCTGGGGTAAATCGAAATAAATAATAGATCGCGACTGTCAGCTTTGGTCCCAAATAAAGATTACTTACTTAAAAAAAATGCAGAACGTTGAAGAACACCAAACGCTCCGTAAAAAAATACTGTAAATAATTTTAATTTAAGATAAAAAATATTATTAGGGATAGGTTTAAATAAGATTTTTATAGGACTAATTTTAAAATTAGCCACCAGGTCGCGTAAGGAAAGTTAGCGTATGAGAAATTATGCACAGAAGACGGTTTTAAATTGACTACTTGCTGCTCCCAAAAGTATTTAGGTACTCTCTGGCATCGTAAAAGGAATGAAACGTACGTAAAACTGAATTTCAGAAAAGAGCGAAAACGGGAAATTTTAATGTGATAAAAGTGGAAGATTACTTGCAGGCCTTTGAGACACTCATTCTTAACACTTCCAACTTAATCTAACAATGTTTCATTGTTCGTCACGAAAAACCTGTGTAGAATAGAGGTTTGATGTTACATTACATCCATGAGTAAACATATACTACTAAAACTGATCTCAACTAAATTTTGTTGTTTCGTGCTACAGCAGTTGGGAAATTCGGTCAAAATTGTTCTGCTTTAAAAATTGTCTGCCTCTCAAACTGAACTTGTGCTTTAATGCAGCATATATATGTATATTATTTGCGCGAGAAACTTCTTACGGTGCGCAGGCGAAACCGTGATATCTGCTGAGCAATCTCAAAAGAGCCATCAAAAACCTCTCGCATCGCAGAGAGAGATAAAATTCGCTCTGTCTTCATGAGATAACGGATGGCGTGTGAAGTTTTAAATTAAAACTTAAAACGAATCAAGATTGCACGCAATGTAATGCATGGAATCAATGTTATTTTTTACGAACACTCAATCTCACCTGTTTTCTGGCAGTTTTCGTTCGTGTCAAATTAGTGTCATTTTTTTTAACGCGTATACCTAACTTAGGGAATCGGGTATTTGCGCCTTACATTCCGCGTAAATTCACCCATTTACATTATTTACACGTCATTTTTCTTTATAGGCAAATCGACGTTTCAATTGTTGATTTGTTTCATTACATTTTATATTCTAAACTATTGTATATTGTTAGCTGCTTTGATTTTAAGGTTTATTCACACCAACGTGAAGTATAGCTCACGCAATAAAGCAGGGCATATTCAAACTTTAAAAAAGTCTGCTGCATGTAACTATACATATAAAAGGCCGTTACCCTGACAGTGCTCCTTCAAATACTTTTAATTTGAGAAATTGATTGAATTAAAAAAGAGAGTATATGCATCGATAGAAAAAGTAGCTTGATTAAAAGGATCAATAGAAAAAAGTATAGGTATATTCGAGGAAAGTGTCAAAAGAAGAATAATAATTGTAGATAAGGAATTAAGAAAAAGTTTCTAACAATGAGATTTGTCATGCTTTTCTCTCTCTCTCTCTCTCTCTCTCTCTCTCTCTCTCTCTCTCTCTCTCTCTCTCTCTCTCTCTTCTCTCTCTCTCTCTCTCTCTCTCTCTCTCTCTCTCCCCCTCTCTCTCCATACTGTGTAGTTGGGCTTGCACCCATATAAAATATTTAGAACCAGTCTAAAAATATAGGTAAAATAACAGTTTTCTATATAACTTTCAGTTTCGAAAAAAAAGAAAACAAATACGTTGATTGCTGATATTTGTCAAATGTATATTCATCGATCAAGGCAGTTTCATTAGTAGCTTCAAACGAGTCTTATTATTTTATTTTTTGATTTCCATTCTGATAGCAGATTTTGAAACTGATCAACTCAAATATTTTAGTAGAGGTCGATGTGAATAAAAGAAAAGAAAACTCAAGCCTCCGTCAGCACTGGTATGCTGTCTCATGCATTCATAAGCGTCACTCTTTAAAATTATTCACTTCCCGTCGCGGAAAGCGATTAATTTAAACTTTTAAAATTATGAGCGAAGTAAACAGCAGTTCTGTGCTCGTTTATTTCGATTAAGGCATCTACTTGCTCGTCATAAATTTTGCAGAAATGATAAAAAGCAATGGGACAGAGCAGAGCACGGTTGGTAAATGAATCCTGCGCAGAATGATATTATTCTTCCACCAATTCGCGCAAATAAGCTACGCGGCGGGCGCGACGCCACGCTCAAGTATTTTTTTTTTTTTTTTTTCACTAAATAAATTCTTCCGAAGCTGTTGAATTTACGAGCGAATTATTTTGTTTCAAACGAACATAAATCACGAAATGGACAGTTTTTTTCTTTCTTTTCACCTATTTTGTTGTTGCATTGCAATTCCGAGGTGTCTTGACAAAAATATATCGGTCGATGATGATAATATTTATTGACGCACTCGTGCTGTGAGAAATCCTGCTTTCCTACAATCGCCTCTTCCATCCGCCGTATGTTTGAAAATATGTTTTTTAGTTTATGCACATATGGAAAATGTATAGTTTGATGACGCCGAGCGAATTAAGTCATTGGTGCGCATTTCTTATTTTTTTCCTGTGACTACACTTTTTGAAATTTGCACAGTTGCACCTCTCCATATTCCATCTCAATTTTCTTCCCCTCCATACATTCTAAACAAGTATTATGGTTTTACTGGTCGCGTAGACAGATAGCAATCCTAGGCAAGGGCAATCGGCTTGGTTTTTGATTTTATACATACAAAGACGGCTCCGGGTGCAATGTGGCAATCATGGTTATTTGCCATTTAAAACTATGCAAAAGTATCGATATCTTGGGGGTGCCATTGCACCTCCTGGAGATCGAAAGTTTTACATACGTTTAAATGAAGAGAATCTATCGTTGCCACATTGCACGAGCCGCCACTGTTTACATATACATATAACTATATAGATTGCGACTTGGTTATTTGCCTTAAGGCTTGATATCTGCTCCGATGCTCCGACGTAATTGCGTTTAGACCCCTGATGACTAAGGCAGGGGGATTGCCTCCCCCCCCCTTCCCCCACAATAATAATCTAAAGTAGGAAATATGTTTCTTTTACTTCAAAGAAATTAAAAGAAATCATTATCTGCTACCATATACTTATGATAAAAAATACCGATTTTGAAACACCCGCACACAAATGGATTAGTTTTAAGCCCTTGACCGTGGCTGAAATCGATGAAATTGATCATATTGAAATAACATTAAAATTCCTCAAGAAATTCATTCCTGTCAAAACAGTTATTATAAAAAAATGTCTCTGCGTACGATTTTAGCGATGAGAGTGAGATGATGTGCAGTCTATAGGGGTGGAGTGAGAATGAGAGTGAAAGAGATAGTTTGGAACCTTTTTCACCGGTTGACGTCATCACTAAAACCGTCTATTTCACGAACACGACCAACGCGTCGACAGTCCATTTTATGCGTTAACTAACTGCAAGACGAATTATTATTCGCGCTGGTTAAAAAAAAAAAAAATAATAATTCATAGCTCAATCGGGGCCACGTTCCTCGGGCCGATCCGTCACAATTAGGGAATAATGATTGTAATTGAGGTGTTTTATCTCTCTCTCTCTCTCTCTCTCTCTCTCTCTCTCTCTCTCTCTCTCCCTCTCTCTCTCTCTCTCTTTCTCTATTTCTCTCTCTTTCTTCTTTTTTCGCTATACACTCTTACCACATCATATATGAGCCAGAGCGAGTGAAGTAATACTAGTCGGAGGGGGCAAGTAATTGTATGAAAAAGACTGTAGAGGGGAGAAGAAGGTGAGATTACAGTGGTGTAGAAGCAGATGATTCCACGATCTGTCGCAGGTGTTTCTTGTTGAACAGCTGAAAAATGAAATACAGAGAGGAAAAAAAAAAAAGCAGAGTTGATTTTTGTTGCAGTTTTGTTGCACTTTGGCGCTCTTACACTCTCGCCGCCCCCACTCGAACTTATAACCCCCTCCCCCCTCCCCCCTCCCCCCTCCCCCTCCCCCCTCCCCCTCCTCCTCCTCCACGATGATGTTACGCGTCGCACTAGGTTGGCGCACGCGTTTTAATTGCAGTGTATTAATGCATTATTCATAGTATAATAATTAAGACGTGTTCCCTCGTTTTTCTCCCCTTTTTTTTTTCATTCCTTCAACCCCGTGTTCCTCCGTTTTGACACGGTGAACGCGGCGACCCTCCCCCCCTCCACCCCACAAGGTCCCGTTCTGTCCCGTCCCGTCCGTGTGCAAAGTCTCCCGAGTCCCAGTTACCAGGTGCTCCGTAAAAAATCTCCATCGATTTGAATAGACAATGCTTTGATTTGTTTTTTCTTTCTTTTGTTTCAATGATGATTCCACTCGGTAACAAGACTTTTCGCTGTCGCTGAAAAATTTCATAAAAATTGCGTCATCAATCATTCAAACGTTTATAGAGGTAGTTTCAAAAATTTAGGCGCACCTCGAACGATAATCTTTGGAACTTTGTCAACATTATTTATGATATTACTCAATAAAAATGAAAGAAAATGTGTTCGAGTGTTCACTTTTCAATAAAGACCACTTTAAAAGCAAAATAATTAAGCCGTGGCCAAGTTATATTTTGATTTAAACGAGCAAAATTTGAAAATTCGTCAAAGATTATTGTTTCGGTTGGCACCTCTGAAACGAGCTCTAGCTACCAAACGAATAAATATTTCTAAATTTAAAAAAAAGGGGGGTTTTTATAAAATTTTACTTTTTTTTTTTCTTTTAATATGCGTCCATTGGGCACCAGGTTTTGTAAGGGTTAAGCTTCAGTCAAAATATTATCCTGCTCAAAATTATTTCGCCTCGCGATTCTGCACCGAAACGAAATCAATATATGCATGCCCGAAGTATTCAGCGAGTGAAGGTCACCGCTGTCCCCCCTCACCAATCCTACGCTAAGCGCGGTCACTTATGCCCCCTGGAATACAGACGTGGGAGAAAACATCCAAAGGGTGCCAACACCGCGCCGCGCCGGTGCTTGAGGCTCGCTGAATTGTGGATCCACAGGGTGTATAAAAAAAAAAGGTACCTCACTCTCCGATTTCTTCAGCAACGGCTGATGATATCGAAATACGGCCACCCTATATAGTAATAGAATTTCGTGAAGTGTCATCAGGACCGAAATTCCGTGGGAGATTATTATTTTTCTACATATGAAACTATATGGAATTCCGTGAGCCGTTCATAGAATTCTAAAAGATTTTCCAAGTAGTTTTACGAAATTCCTTGAAAGACACTCGGAAATAATGGCTCACGGAATTTTGGTCATCGGAACTTCATGGAACAATTTTACCGAAGCCACCTCATTTCAACGAAAATTTTTTGTAAAATCTCGGGAAATAATTGCTATCTCGGTTTTACAACGACGAGGAACTCGAATTTATTCAAGGGTCCGAAATACCTCCGGTTAAACAAGGACCGTTTGAGGGGGTAATGAAAAAAGAAGATAATTTAAGGACAGGGGAGAATTAAAGAATTGAACGTAAGTCTGATCGACCCCTATTTTTGGTTCTTTGCTTTTGGCCACTAGCAGTAGCGGTCCGTGCACGGTCCCCCCAAATGGGGAGGGACTTTATGGGCTCAAGCTCCCCCTCTTTTTTTTGGAAAGGAACTTATAAAAAAGGGAAAAACAAAGATCGTAACACCCAAACCTACCCCACTTTTAAATAGAAAAAGGCTCAAGAACAGTGAGAAACAAAAAAAAAACAAAAAACAAAAAACAAAAAAACAAAAAACTAAAATCACCACATTTTTTCAACCCCCCCCCTTCCACACTTTTGAACCCTGCCTAAAAAGTTGTGTATTTTTTTTTTTTTTTTTTTTTTTTTTTTTTTTTTTTTTGACCCAAAAAACTTAAGCCTCACAAATAGCTCTATACAAATATCTTGAGAAACCCAATTTTTGCGTTATCAAACAAAATAAATTAAATTCTTAGTCTCAGGAAATGTTTTTAATACCGGGTCTTTTAGACCCATTTCCCTGTTTCCCCTGTTTAGGCCCGACAACTCAAAATTTTCAAATAGCAAACCCTATCTTGTGACACATCATCAAAAAGGGCATACAAAGCCGAGCATTTTGGCGTAAACCAAATGTCGATATAGCTTTTCGATTTCGAGATATCGAGGGTGAAAGTTGATTTTAAAACTTCATTTCTCCATTTTCCAAAAAACATTATTCATAGTTAAAAAGTCGGAATTTAAAAAAACTGCCAGTCCAAAGTACTCAAAAAAGCGAGTAATTTTCAGAAAAAAATATGGCTGTGACACAAATTTGGTCAAAATTTGGTCTTAGGCCCCCCTCCAAATGTTTTTAACATTTTCACCCCTCCACACTCCGGGGAGTTATCTCAGGAATTCCGGGTGATGACTCCTATCAAATGATGCATCGATTGAAAGGGCACAATAAACTGAACATTTTGGCGCAAACTGGAGCTATAGGTTGGTATCTTTTTTCGCATTCGAGATATCGAATATCATAGGTCGATCTACAAACGACGAAAACTGACAAAAAACGGTATCAACCTCCGGCTTTCAGGGCTGCCGTTTTGCGTATAATAAATGCTATTTTTCCATTCACCGATGATTCCACCGGTTGAGAAAAGATTACAAAGTTCAGTTCAGTGTATGACTGTAATGCGCGAAAATACTCTGACATGTAATCTTTCCTTAATGCGGTGGAAACTCCGTTGATTAATTAAAATGTCCGCAAGTTTTTTAAAGTTATCGACGACTCTACCGGTTGAGAATAGATTACAGATGCGAGTATTTTAGTTTATTACAGTCATGCACTGAACTGATCTGTGTAATCTTTTCTCAAATGGTGGAATCATCGGTGAATAGAAAAATAGCATTGATTATACGCAAAACGGCAGCCCTGCCGGCTTTATCTAGGGTGAAGGACTATAGATGGTGGGTTACTCACTATATATGGTGGGTTACCATGTGCTAAGAAAGCAATTGGATCCAGATTTGCCGCAAAAAATATTAAAAATGTATCATAAATGCGCTAAACACATGTATTTTAAATGTGGGTCTAAAAGACCCAGAATTGGCAAACTCGTATAAAAAACTTGTTTGGTTGACTAGGGTTAAAGTCGCCACGCCATGTCCGGCCTTTTCCGTATTACCTCGCTCTACAGTGCCTCGCCCCTGGAGCAACATGTCTTCGACTCTTATTCGCTGTATACAACTGCGTATACTGATATGATAGAACTCATGAGGTAATTGACCATAGATTCGATTCGATTTGATTCATTGCAGATATCGCCGCCGTCGCCGACAGAAGGAACCAGCGTCATATGAGGTGGGCTGAGCGTGTAAACAAGGTGCTCCGTGAACGGTAGGCAAAAGGCGCACAGCGCACAGGTAGCTCTGTATAGTTGCAGTTATACCAATGTCGGCACGTGCACACACGTATACACACAACTCAGCACTCGATCAGCAGATGTACTTGCACGTTCCTGGCACGCACTAAATTGCCGCTTGATTGTTCTTCCCTCGGGATATGCAGATTAATCACCCCCTCCCCCTCCCACCCCCACCCCCGCTCTCACCATCATTACCACAACCATCCCACCCCACCCCTCACCGCAGCCTTTCTCCCAGAAAACACTAAACCCCGGGTCAGAGCAGTAGGAGCCATGGATAGACAGAGAGTCACAGAACCAAAGATTAATCAACTCATCGACCGCAGACGTAGTACATAGATATATGATGGAGTTATCATAACTCAAAATTAAATCCTAATGACGTCATCGTCTGCTCGGAATCAATGTTAGATGGGGGGGGGGGGGAGGGTGGGGTGGAAAAGTAAGCACTTTTGTGAGGGAGGCGCAAGCGATGTCCCTCCGTCTTCCTCGGCAAAATCAAATACCTCTCATACATTATACTTTCAGTTGTCAAATGATGTCGAGGTTGCGTTCGATTCGATCATACAAATTGCTTTTATTTGTAATCGTAAAAGACGAATCTCTAATTTCTTACAGATTGACGAGGATTACCATGCATACCTTATCTTGAAACTCTTGATTTTCGCAAAAGCAAGAGCAGGCACACGTCATTTCGTGGAGGGGCATGGAGGGCGTTAGCCCGAATATCTATGTTTCTGAGTCTACTGTCTACTTCTTCGTTATTTCCGACATCATTAAAACACTTTGTCCATAATAATGCACACCAGTCCAATGTCATTGACACGCAACGTCCACAATTATATGGACATCACATATCTCGCTTTTTGATTTACGGACTTTCATTTCTCTCTCTCTTCCCCCCCTCTCTCTCTCACTCTCTCTCTCTCTCTCTCTCTCTCTCTCTCTCTCTCTCTCTCTCTCTCTCTCTCTCTCTGTCTCTCTCTTTTGAAAAAATTTAAATAATTAGTTGATAAAAAATCTGAAATCGGATATGTTTTAATATACTTTCATTATTATAATGCGTGTGTTAACGGGTTTACTCTCTACATACAAGCAAAGATAGGATATACTATATAGATGCGGAATGCTAGGGAATAAAACGGTCCCGATTCCTGTAAGTATGCAACTTGTTTTGCGCATAGGCAAATCTGAGTCTTTCTCTCTCTCTCTCCATGAGAGGAGGAGCGAGAAGAGAGGAGAAGAGAGAGAGAGAAGAGAGAGAGGAGAGAGGAGAGAGGAGAGAGAGGAGAGAGGAGAAGGAGGGGAGAAAAAGAGAGGAAGAGAGGGGAGAGGGAAGAGAGAGAGAGAGAGAGAGAGAGAGAGAGAGAGAGAGAGGAGAGAATGTTTGCCTATCGCAAAACACGCTGCCTACATGGCCGGCGAATCTTCCAATTTGTGTACCCCCTAGCAGGTCCATTTTCCCCGCCCAAGGTAGGGCCTCATTCAGTATCTATACAGTATATAATATCTTTGCATACAAGGACTCTCGAGCTCACTTTTTCAACGCAAACAAATTGGGTGCTACAACTTGCTCTTCTTCTTGGCAAACAAAATTATAGACTGAGCGCGCCGCATTGGATTTTGAGACGGTATGGAGCTCGTGAACCGTAGCGTCTATAGAATGCGGATAGAAAAGCAGAGAGGCGGTCTAGGTGATGAGCGGTGAGCACAAGGGGATGATGTGAATTCAGGATCAGTGAAGAAAACAAAAGGGATACAAGAGGAGACGAGGGGTAAGGAGTCACGAGGGTGGGTCGATGACAGCCGTCCGGGGGTCGAAAAGGTGAGTTAATGATACCTGTCATTAGTTGCAAACAGATGGGGTTTAACTTCACAAACCCCGGTGAGTAATAAATGACATTCATATGTTTCGCCCGGCCGGGGCCCTCTCCTTCCCTCAATCGGATAAAGCATATAGTGAGAGGGCTCTTTGCGCACAGCACACAATGCATGGCGCTAAACTGAGCCACTGACTCTTAAACTGATGATGCAATAATGCTTTTTTTATTCACCCCTGTATGTTCGCTGTTTGGCGGGTTCTCGTGAGCGTATAAAAACACGTCAATATATAAGTATGAGTACAAAATAAACAGAGCTTTTTTCTATTTATTTGATTTTTTTTTTTTTTTTTTTTTTTTTAGTAGTGGGAGGCACTGAGGCAGGTATGGGCAGTTGTACTATCAGTCTATGAAAATCAGCAGATTCCCTTTTTTGATGGTTGATTCTCATGGAAAATGAATTTGTTACAAACTTTTGCTACACAGCGTTATGGAGGGTTGATTCTTTTGAATGAAATCGCACTTGAAAATAACTTTGAGAGTATCAGGAAGTTCCAGCACCCACAAACTCAATAAAAGCGTTTAGCAAAATTCAAAAATGGCGGTTGAACGGGCAGTTAACAACGGAGGAGTCCCATCTGATTGCAACTTTCTCTATGATGAATCAATTTTCCCAGCGTAGAAAACTGCTGACATTATAAAGATGGGACTACCCCGACTATTAAATCGCTTATAGCAAAAGTGTGCAACAGCCCCATTTCGTCAGAAATTGCGCTTGTGATGTATTTACTTTCCCTGTCAAGTGTCAAAATGATTGGGTCAACCTGCATCACCGCACCGGTTCCTCAATTAATAAAAGAGAATTAAAAAAAAAAAAAAAAATTATACGGAGAAAAATTTCTGGTTGAAAATGCGGAACGTATATTATTAATAATGGGGAAAATAAATTCCTTTTAAAATAATATGAATTCTTATTGATCCAATGATTCTTTCCTGTGATATACATACATATATTATTCTGAATCATATCAGAACGTTCAATTGGACCAATGATAATTATCATTGCATCAATAAGAATTATAATTATTTTATAAAAGGAAGTTCTTTGTACCGAAATTTTTTATTACGTCCCGTAATTTCTATCAGAAATTTTTCTCCGTGTAGCGTTGCCAAACCGACTGGATGAAATAATGGATTTTCATTGACCAAAGCTCGAAAGAGGAAAGTGACATTGTTATTTTATGTAATCTGGAAACATTGTATACGAGAATGTTTTCCAGCGGGAAGAAGCGATTGTGAATGAATCTTGATCTCGTGCAGTCTGGCCATGAGAGTCAGGATTGAATAATGCGCGGTTCTTTTGATAACAAAAGGGATGCCCTTGCGGTCGCGTGCTTCATCCACGTTGCACTACACTGCAATATAATGTAGGTACTCGAGACGAGATCCCTGGCAATTATTTGGATTGCAGACGTATATCTGTATACATAGTATATATACAGAAGAGAGAATGGGACAGGGACAGGGGACCACGAACACCCATGCGTCCGGGCGTCCATCCTATATACTTACCCGGATATCCTCCACCATCGCCAAAATTACTCTTTAAATTTAATGAGCCTGCTATTAACGCTAAGATCCCTTCAAAATCTCTCTAACAGACGTAACTTCACTGCGACAGTTCAAGATATCAGTTGCGGCTCGTGTGATTTGGCAGCAATGTTTTCCCTCCATATAATGCCATGTAAAATAATCGATTCGACAGTGAAGCAGCGCTTCACCAGCATTCGATTGTTTTACATTGAGTCAAATGGAGGAAAAACATTGTTGCCAAATTGCACGAGCCTCTGCAAGGTATCTCATTGCATTTTAATGTATCTGCAGTCTGCACTGTACAGAAGTATTTTGGATTTTTGCCCAAGAAATCGTTGAATACACTAGAAACCTTCGGACTTTTTCTAAAATAGTCGGAAATGCCTTTTTAGGCTATATATAACGTAGCGCAAACACCCCACGCTATCACCACTGTCTGTTTCAAATTCGTGAATTAAAGCCGTGAACAAGCGCAGCGCTTGTTTGCAATTTCTAGAGTAAAAGATGGGGCTATTCCAAGGGTCTAAATTTTTGGGTTTTTTCTTTTTTTTTTTCTGGAGACGTAGGAAACAGATGGTGAGCTGAGAACGAAGGTGCCTTTGGTTTTTTCCTGAGTGTCCCGGTTTTGAAATATACTCGTGCGTAAAGTAGCAAAAATATCGTGTCTGTTGTGACGTCACAATGAGGAATTCCCATTTAAAACAATGTACTCGTATTGTGGGCCAAGATATGACATATATCTGGAACTACGAAACCTATGGAAGCAAACGAGAAGAATCCTTGTTTTCAGCTCACCGAGTAGGTACTTCCATTCCTTATTGGGTCTCAAGTCTCAAGATATATTGTGATTTTGTTGGGACCTGAATTCAGACTTTGATTTTTTGTAGCTGTTCCGCCACTGCATGCTCTCGATGCTTTAAACCATACTTGGTAATTTAGAGTCTGATTTAGTTTTCACATTTCACACAAGCTTTTTTAATTAATTTCAATTATTTTGAATTTATTTAATTTTTTAAAAAAAAAAAAAAATTATTTGATTTTTAAAGAAAGTATTTAGGCATGAAGTTTCAGCGGTGAGAAGGAATGAGGGGTCTTCGATTCTTTTTCTCGGATGATCCGCTCAGAAGTATCGCTAAAACCTAATTAATTAAGTGCGCTTTAGCATTTTCACACTTTCATTTGTTCACCAAACAGATTTTTAACTCAGCAGCGCGTTTTTCTAAATAATAATGCACTGCGGTTAAGAACTTAATTATATGAAAGCTTCCTCTTTCGAGCATTATATACACGCGACTCATTAAAAATACAACTTATTAAGGATAATTATTCATTCTAACCATATTGCTGTAAAGGCAATAAGTTAAAATTAAAACATTTTAAAACTTTTACCGATTAGACGTACCTATTTAATAGCATTAGAACTTCAGCAAAAAATATGTACTTATATCAGTGGCGTAGCGTGCAATTTAGCAACTTTGTAATATGTCCATTGAACTGAACCCATGTAAAAGGTCGAATGCGAGGGTGTTTACAGAACACCCAAAGTTCGATCTTTTTAATGGATTTAAAGGGACACATTACAACGTTGCCAAATGGCACGCTACGTCTCTGTCTTATATACTTATACACACACAGAAAAAAAAATAATACCTAATAATAATAATAATAACTTATGGGAGGGTATGGAGTGAGGATTTGGAGAATGATCTTTAATTGGGAAATTCGACATTAATTGATAACTTTGAGTGTATAATTCCAGTATTTCACATTAGATTAGTTGAAATAAACATTCGAAATAATGGTGACATTAAATAGAGAAAGTGACGCGGCTTTGAATGAGTCGAGCCGTTACTGCAGCGGCACAGCGAAGAAGACATGGACGATACGACGGTAAGACGTTGATGATGCTACGCGAAGGAATCAAATAAAATCTAATTTCCAAATTATGTTAATCCAGTTTAAAATACTGGAAGACAAAAGGGAAATCAAATCAAGAGCTGCGCCCGTACAGGAGTTCGGAGTTCATGTTCTAACCACCGCGAGCGCCACTATAAAAAATTGACGGTCACCGCAACTGTGAGAATGAGCTGCGATGTTGTCAGGTCAGAAACAGAGAGCAAAATCCCCTTTCCTTAAAACTGATGGCAACAGACGTTATAATGTGTACTTCGCAAACTTTTGCGACAGCAAAGTGGAGCACGAGTAGATTTCAACTCTCTAAAGCCAAAAAAGGAAGGCCCAAAGAGAAACCAAAGAACACATCCAGAACCAATGCGACAAATCCTACGTCAAACCCTGGTTCTCATCCCTTGGCAGCCAATGCTGCCAGAATTACCCATGAACAATCAAATTTTATGTTGCGTAAAAAATAGACAAAATACGGATTAAAATGGGAACTAGGCCAACAATAAATAAGAACTTCCGAGACGTTTCATACCTCCAGTTTTTCCAACCATTAACCACTGATTGAGGCTCTGTTGCGTTTTTGTTGGTCTGTTTTGTTTATGTAACCGATGTCGCGGTATTTTGTTAATCAGTCCCTCTTCCATCTTTATTTGTAGAGTGTGCTCCTCGTTCTGAGTATTTGTTTTTTTGTATTTTATTTTTCCGATTGATAATATGGAGCTGTGAGTGCGCAACGAAACGTCTCGCGGAAGTTCTTATTTATTGTTGGCCTAGTTCCCATTTTAATCCGTATTTTGTCTATGATGTTTTTTGGCCATTTAGTTTGTAATTTTTTTAATGTTGAGTAAAAATAGGAAAATTCGGATAAATATCCAAAAAAATGGGAACACTATGATTGTAATTTAACGCTCAGAATTTCCCAACTCGCTAAATCCTAACGTAGGATTTTTTGAGGTGCATGAGCTTTGAACTCGAGGGAGGTAAATTTCCCTCTAAATACCCCTCCCCTTAAAAAAAAAGAGTAGGTGATTCCACCTTGAAGCTTGCAGTTTTCAGATATACAGTTACTCCTAGATTGTGATATACAATCATATCTACAAAGAAAATCGCACAGAATATTGAACGTTCCCACGTAAACCGAAAGCCAAGTCTAATCTAGCTTCTCGTTTATGAGATACCGCGAAGGTCAATTTTCGATTTGCACCCTTCCTTGAAAATTCATCATTAATTATCAAAAAAGAAAATTATACCATACAAACAAATACTGGGGGGGGGGGTGATTCTCAACCAAACAAGTCCGTTTGTAGGAAAAGGGCACCATGGATCTCAGAAAAGGCTGAAAAGTACATTCTTCTATATGCCTTTAAGAATGATACGATCTTCTAAAAGATCAAAGTTTGTGATTTTCACAGATAGTAAACCCTCAGAATATGGACTTAAATTTGTTGCTTGACTCTTACTGACTTCTTTGAAGCCTTCAAAAGCCTTCCTAAAAAGTAAAAACTAATACTATTGACCCTTTTAATACCACGCTCGAGTGATACATATAGTATTTGTATCTCTATACCTCTCATTGACAGTAAAATATACTCCAAATTGTCAACATTTGCAAAATAATTTTTCATCGAGCTCCTTCAATTACCGGGATAAGCAACAGGAACACCGTGAAGTAATAATAGTTAACTACCCACTAAAATTGAGCGAGTAATAACTTACTTTGATTTCACTTATAGATATAGTAACCTGAACCTGGCAGGGAACCGAATAACCAATCATTTCCAATTTCAAAATTCGACCATTTATTTATTACTTTTTTAGTAATTTCAATTTTACTTCGTGTTTTCTGAAAGTTTGGCGGCTTTTTTTGAAAACCAGTAACTCTGTAAACTTTTGAAGAGCAATTAATTTCTTCCGGAGAAAAACATATTTACTAGACAATAAGATAGGAGCACAGCGCATGAGTTTAAAATGAATTTGGTACGTGAAATAATAACAAAAACTTGCGCTGTCTTAGCTTGCTGATGACGGGAGAAATGATCGCCGGAAACGTGTCTGAATCAATTTTAATTCTTAATGATGCATTGTGAGTTATTTTTATTTTACTATTTATAAAAAATTTGCTTTCCAGCAATTTCTGAGGATATGCTTGTGATTTAGTCTTAAAAGCCCTTGGTTTTGTGAAATTTTTGCGGCCTGATTTTAGTTTTTATTATTTTTTTCGAGCGGAAGAGATAAATTTTTGACAAAAGATCTAAACCGAGTCTTGACAGCATTGATACCTCAAAAACGAAAAGCAATGTATAGAGCAGCGGGTTGCTCTATAAAACTCAAACCGTTTGGTTATTTGTTTTTTGATTTTTTTGTTTTGCTTTTTGTTTGTTTGTTTATTTGTGTTTTTTTTTTTGTTTTTTTTTTGTTTTTTGTTTTTTTGTTTTTTGTTTTTTTTTTTAGCGACCTAAGTTAAACCGTAGGGTTCACATTTCAACATTTTAATTTTGAGGATAATACTTTCATAAACTTTCTTGAAGCTCCTCGAGGTGAAAAAGCTCACCTTGAAATTGAGAGACTCTGCACGCCAGGTTTCTAGAAAATTCAAAATTTGTCATTTCAAAAGAAAGAGGGCAGTGGGGGGGGGGATTTTTATTATAATAGTGAATTTTTAATCCAATACTATGAAGGCTCATTTAAATGTTAAAAATTCCTTTAAAAAGAAAAAAAAATTACTTGTGCTAAGGTTCTGAAACAGCAAGCCATGCAGCTGTCTGCTTTCAGTTGGGTCTATTGGAATATTGTCGGTAATTTTTTCAAAATATTCAAAAACTCGTCAGAATAATTTCAAGTTAACCATGAAATTTTTCCACCCAAAAATATGCCTAGTGGCATGAAAACTATTGACGGTGTCTGGCGGAGAAATCATTTATTTTTGAAATTACGGAACGTGTATAATATTAAATAAGAACTAATAAGATATTCCTTACATAATAACATCATTGCATAGTTCAAGTTCAACGATTCTTTCTGGTGATATATCAGAACGTTCAATCGGATAAATAAAAATTCTGGTTATTCCAAAAATGGAATTTATTTTCAATCGTGAGAATTATTGAGAATACTCGGAATTCTTATACAGACAGTTTTTTCTTAGTCCATGTTTTTAAAATTAATTATTTTTTCCGCGTGTAGGGAAACTTAGCCTAAAACCTGGCACCAATGCTGTGAGAGACCACATCAGTTGACCTCAGTCGGAATCAGTTTGGTTTGTACCATGATAATCATAGCCATATATAGCTATAGGAATCTATCTTTCTCTCTTTACCCATTTGAATGCAGGTGTTTGAGAAGGATGGAGAGAGAGAGGCAGTCACGTGACCTCAGCCCCTGTTTCTGTCATTTTCTAACACATGCAGTCAAATTGACAAAGAGAGAGAAAGACGAATTCCTGGCTACGCTATGATGGTAGTAGTAGGTAAGTGGTGGCGCGATAGTGGTGATTTGATTCGAAACCAATGGCCGTAATATTTCTGGGCTCGCGGCCACGTCGCGTCGCGCGGCGATTGCGCGTCCGGCGGGAGCATAAATATGGCCAATGGTTGTTTTTAATTATGTATCGGGTTGGGTTATGAGGCAGGGGAGGCCTCCCGGTGTTCGGGACACAAACACAAATTACAACAGCTCCCTACCGATAGGTTTTTAGACCGTCCGCTTCCACTCTCTCTCTATATACCATATACCCTTCATCCTTTTTCCACCTTATAGATATACATATATATATATGTATACGTCCAGTGCCACATTTCATCGACCAACTATACACAGTATACACTATATAGTACACACTTTTCTCTCCTGCCCCACGCACTATGGTCTGAGATCCTCAAAAAAGTGGCTAAAAATCAGAATGTAAAAATTTCTTATCAATTCATCATTTCCAAACTTTCAAGATCAATTTCAATCACACAAAACTGCCGACGATAAATTTTACGGGATGGTTGTAAATTCAGCTTTGAAGGTCTAAAAAAATTATTTTTAATGGCTTTATTTACTGACTTTTCGCCATTTTTTTTTTTTTTTTTTTTTTTTTTTTTTTTTTTTTTTTTTTTTTTAATATATCGCAGACTACAGTACGTGCCACCCTACTCGATGGATCGACTTATAGTTCTTTTCCACAAAGGCGGATGCAGCAATCTGGCAAGGGCAACTGTGTATTATTCCCATTTGAATACATGAGAAACAATATATTAGTAAAAGAGCCATGGCCCCCTCAAGAATCGATTGCATCATTCCGTTCAGTAACCAAACATCATGATTATAAATAATGAATGGCAAGTTAACGAGAAAAATAAATAAATAAATAAATAAATAAAAGTTGAAGTAATAATTTATGCAGCTTGAAATAAGACACGGGTTAGGTGTGGATTTTGCAAAAAAAAATAAAAAAATAAAATAACATCATCACTTGAAACGTTTCTGAGGCAAACCAACGAAACTAAGCCCGGGAAAATCTACGTTTCGATACACTGTGCGCCATTCCTGGGATTTCTCTCACGTCCACTCTCTTCTCGATCTCTGCGGTCTTTGAAATAAGAGTTTTACCTGTCGTTCGTTCGGGGTTTCCGTCGTTCATCCACCAACCATCGATGAGTTTCCCTTCCTCCACGACCCCCCTTCTAGAACGGCTTTCCCCCGTTGCTGATTGTTGATTTTTCCGAGAGCACTGTTTACGTTTCATCAAGTAAATCACCCTCGTCGGGAAGGAGGGGGGGGCTGTTTATGGAAGCGCACGCCCGGCTTCGTTCTTCGCGCGTTGTCTCCCACGGGCCGGACGGACGATGGAAGCGCGAGGAGAGCGAGAGAGAGAGAGAGAGAGAGAGAGAGAGAGAGAGAGAGAGAGAGAGAGAGAGAGAGAGAGAGAGAGAGAGAGATAAACGGGCGAGCTGGCGGGAAGTCGCGGGACAGCCTGCACTCTCTATGCTCTGCACGCTCATTTGCTCAAAACAAAGGTCCTGTAACAGCTCTTCATACGGTAGAACGGCCGGCGCGGCGCTGCCAACCGAATGGTAGGTAATTACCGTTTGCACACTGGACATTCTCAAACAGTTTGTTTTAATACGATATTTTCCGATGAAAACGTTTACATTTCTATGGGGCTCCGTTGCTGTTATGTTATTGATGTAAGTACACTCACTTACATATAAACAAACACACACACTCACACACAAACTAACATCGCTATACTTGTGAGGATTCATATATACGTGAAAAATATGTTTTCTTTTTGTTTGGTTTTTTTTTTCAAACATCACTTATTAACCTAACCTAACCGAACCTGAACCACGGCGGATATAGGAGCCGAAGACAGTTAGGAACCCAGCGCAAATCTCGCGATAGGTGGCCAATTTGCCAGCTCAAAATTTGGTCGAGGCTCATCTCATTGAAACAACAACCATCAACTACAGTCGGTCGCCTACTCTTGAATGATGGACATATACACTAAGAGGATTCTTTTTTTAATTCAAAGGTGTATTTTGATTGTGTTAAAGAAACTGCACTGTGAAATATTGACTAAGGGAGAATTCCTTTAACCCAAGGAAAATGTCTGCTGCTACAAGTAAAGATTCCTTGTTGAGACAGTGATTCTCATTCATGCAACAGATCTTTATTTCGAGCAACGAAAACTGTCACAAATATAGAAGAAGTAGGCCTCTTTTGCGACATAACAGTCCGCGAGAAGCACCAAGCATCAGAGTTATTTAAAACTTAATTTTAATGTATTTCAATGATTTTTCTCGTAAATTTTATTTACAGTGCGCTCCTCAATGGCATTGGGGAAGCTAATCTCAAAAATGATATCATTTGCTATATCTGACTCGTCCCGATTTTACGCATATTCTACTTTTTTTTTCATTAATTGCTGTAAAGGTCAAATTGTGGAAAAACGAGGATATTTCCATCAAAAGTAAGGCCAAATTCGAACTTGGGAGGTCAATTCACTACCGATAACCTGTAAAACACGCTAATGAAGGTCTAATCAATAGAAAAAAACCCTATTTTTGTATCTAGGGACCCTTGTTTGGTCCTCTCTGGGGGTGGACACCTATAAGTACGTCGTTAAAGCGTAAAAATCCACAAGTAGGGTCTTCGAAAACACATAACCTTACTTAACCTAACTTAACCTTTTAACCTCTCGCTCGTTCTCTCTTTCTCTCTCTCCCCCCTCTCTCTCTCTCTCACTCTTTCTCTCTCTCTCCTACTCTTCCTCTCTTTCTCTTCACCAATTTGAACGTATGTGTTAGAAAAGGAAAGAGGAAGAGGCGAAAGTCACTTGACTGCCCTCAAACGACATTTTGCATGCCAACACGCGCGCTCATGCAGTTAACATAAAGAAAGAATATTTCCTGGATCCGCAAATGGTGGGTGGATACAAGAAACAAATAGAGATGGTTTTAAATGAGAACGCCAGATAGATAGACTTATCAATCTTTGAATAATCTATATCCCCCCTTTTCCCACCTTTCCCTTTCAAAATTCAATTCATCCTCTAGTATTAAATTATTTCTTTGGGGTTGCCTTATCCATCGTTATTTTGCATATTGCATCATGCTACGACATTAGAGTTATCAGAGTTCAAATTCCCTGAAAAAACAAAAGTTCGCCGCAGGACTCGTTCGAAGGATTTTAAATAAATATGACAACTTTGTTTGGAACAATTCCCGACTGCGGTGTGGCATGGCGCAGCGGCCAAGCCCAGCGAGTGACAGGGAATTTTTCCACGGGTGACGTTGTGCCAGGCTCTAAAATCGGCCAAGCTAAGCAAGGAAAGTTGGGAAAATAATATTCAAATGACGTCGCCAACCCCATCTGCCTAATTACCTACCAACCTAGCCTGAGTCAGACCAATATAGAGCTCGAATAAATAAATTAATTACAATCACGGCTCAGCTAGCTTACATCCGATTCTATGCCTCTATTACAATTGAGTCTACTTTTGATTTAAATAGGTTTCTTTTCAAAGCGCACATGCCATCAGAGGCGGGTATATGTATTTATAAATATAAAAAACCTATAGCCTACAGCAGAAACCTATAGCTTTTCAAAATATTCCATGTGTATGTTGGAAAATCATCTCCCTATAGAGGTTGTACAAAAGAGCAGTGGCGTAAGCTGGATTTTTCTTGGGAGGGGCTCGCACTGATAAGCGTTTGACTGAAAATGAGCCCCCCCCCCCCCCCCCGCGTACGCTCTGTCAAAGAGTGTTCCAAAAGTACAGGGACTGGTGCTGTAACTTCAAGAGTGAACAATTTAGCGATCTAATCTTAACCTTGTGTGAAAGTTTAACTCATTTTCTATCGATTAAGACCAACATGAGCACATTTAGAAAAAAATTGACAAAGTTAAGACCGTTTGAAGAGAAAAAAGAATTGACCCACCCCTACGGATTTTTTAACGAATATTTTTCTCGCAGCGAAAAACGAAGGACCCAATTTCCGATGCACTATTTCTCACCAAGAACTAAAAACACCAAAAATACTACTCATAAATATTATTATCGTTGTCTCTAACTGAAAGTGAGACTGATTACACCCACTAGCTGATTACACTAACGAAAACACGTTTTTCGCTAAGATAAAAAATATTCATTAAAAATCCGTATAGGAGGTTAATTTTTTTTTCTTTTAAAACTGTTATAATTTCGTCAACTTTTGACCAAAAATGTGTGCATGTTGAGCTCAATTGGAAAAATAAAAATTCTGATTATTCCAAAAATGGAATTTATTTCCAATCGTGAGAAATATTGAGAATTCTCGGAATTCTTATATACAGACAGTTTTTTCTTAGTCCATGTTTTTAAAATTAATTATTTTTTCCGCGTGTAGCGAAACTTAGCCTAAAACCTGGCACCAATGCTGTGAGAGACCACATCAGTTGACCTCCGTCGGAATCAGTTTGGTTTGTACCATGATAATCATAGCCGTAGCTATAGGAATCTATCCTTCTCTCTTTACCCATTTGAATGCAGGTGTTTGAGAAGGATGGAGAGAGAGAGAGAGAGAGACAGTCACGTGACTTCAGCCCCTGTTTCTGTCATTTTCTAACACATGCAGTCAAATTGACAAAGAGAGAGAAAGACAAATTCCTGGCTACAGCCATGATGGTAGTAGTAGGTAAGTGGTGGCGCGATAGTGGTGATTTGATTCGAAACCAATGGCCGTAATATTTCTGGCCTCGCGGCCACGTCGCGTCGCGTCGCGCGGCGATTGCGCGTCCGGCGGGAGCATAAATATGGCCAATGGTTGTTTTTAATTATGTATCGGGTTGGGTTATGAGGCAGGGGAGGCCTCCCGGTGTTCGGGACACAAACACAAATTACAACAGCTCCCTACCGATAGGTTTTTAGACCGTCCGCTTCCACTCTCTCTCTATATACCATATACCCTTCATCCTTTTTCCACCTTATAGATATACATATATATGTGTACGTCCAGTGCCACATTTCATCGACTAACTATACACAGTATACACTATATAGTACACGCTTTTCTCTCCTGCCCCACGCACTATGGTCTGAGATCCTCAAAAAAGTGGCTAAAAATCAGAATGTAAAAATTTCTTATCAATTCGTCATCATTTCCAAACTTTCAAGATCAATTTCAATCACACAAAACTGCCGACAAGAAATTTTACGGGATAGTTGGAAATTCAGCTTTAAAGGTCTAAAAAAATTATTTTTAATGACTTTATTTACTGACTTTTCGCCATTTTTTTTTTTTTTTTTTTTTTTTTTTTTTTTTTTTTTTTTTTTTTTTTTAAATATCGCAGACTACAGTACGTGCCACTCTACTCGATGGATCGACTTATAGTTCTTTTCCACAAAGGCGGATGCAGCAATCTGGCAAGGGCAACTGTGTATTATTCCCATTTGAATACATGAGAAACAATATATTAGTAAAAGAGCCATGGCCCCCTCAAGAATCGATTGCATCATTCCGTTCCGTAACCAAACATCATGATTATAAATAATGAATGGCAAGTTAACGAGAAAAATAAATAAATAAATAAATAAAAGTTGAAGTAATAATTTATGCAGCTTGAAATGAGACACGGGTTAGGTGTGGATTTTGCAAAAAAAAAAATAAAAAAATAAAAAAATAAAATAACATCATCACTTGAAACGTTTCTGAGGCAAACCAACGAAACTAAGCCCGGGAAAATCTACGTTTCGATACACTGTGCGCCATTCCTGGGATTTCTCTCACGTCCACTCTCTTCTCGATCTCTGCGGTCTTTGAAATAAGAGTTTTACCTGTCGTTCGTTCGGGGTTTCCGCCGTTCATCCACCAACCATCGATGAGTTTCCCTTCCTCCACGACCCCCCTTCTAGAACGGCTTTCCCCCGTTGCTGATTGTTGATTTTTCCGAGAGCACTGTTTACGTTTCATCAAGTAAATCACCCTCGTAGAGAAGGGGGGGGATGTTTATGGAAGCGCACGCCCGGCCTTGTCTTTTGCGCGTTGTCTCCCACGGGCCGGACGATGGAAGCGCGAGGAGAGAGAGAGAGAGAAAGAGAGAGAGAGAGAGAGAGAGAGAGAGAGAGAGAGAGAGAGAGAGAGAGAGAGAGAGAGAGAGAGAGAGAAAGAGAGAGAGAGATAAACGGGCGAGCTGGCGGGAAGTCGCGGGACAGCCTGCACTCTCTATGCTCTGCACGCTCATTTGCTCAAAACAAAGGTCCTGTAACAGCTCTTCATACGGTAGAACGGCCGGCGCGGCGCTGCCAACCGAATGGTAGGTAATTACCGTTTGCACACTGGACATTCTCAAACAGTTTGTTTCAATACGATATTTTCCGATGAAAACGTTTACATTTCTATGGGGCTCCGTTGCTGTTATGTTATTGATGTAAGTACACTCACTTATACATATAAACAAACGCACACACACTCACACACAAACTAACATCGCTATGCTTGTGAGGATTCATATATACGTGAAAAATATGTTTTTTTTTTTTGTTTTTTGTTTTGTTTTGTTTTTTTTTTCAAACATCACTTACTAACCTAACCTAACCGAACCTGAACCACGGCGGATACAGGAGACGAAGACAGTTAGGAACCCAGCGCAAATCGTGTGATAGGTGGCCAATGTGCCAGCTCAAAATTTGGTCGAGGCTCATCTCATCGAAACAACAACCATCAACTACAGTCGGTCGCCTACTCTTGAATGATGGACTTATACACCGAAAGGATTCTTTTTTTAATCCAAAGGTGTATTTCGATTGTGTTAAAGAAACTGCACTGTGAAATATTGACTAAGGGGGAATTCCTTTAACCCAAGGAAAATGTCTGCTGCTACAAATAAAAGATTCCTTGTTGAAACAGTGATTCTCATTCGTGCAACAGATCTTTACTTCGAGCAACGGAAACTGCCACAAGTAGACGTAGGCCTCCTTTGTGACATAACAGTCCGCGAGAAGCACCAAGCATCAGAGTTATTTAAAAATTAATTTTAATGTATTTCAATGATTTTTCTCGTAAATATCATTTACAGTGCGCTCCTCAATGCGCATTGGGGACGCTAATCTCAAAAATGATATCATTTGCTATATCTAACTCGTCCCGATTTTACGCATATTCTACTTTTTTTTCATTAATTGCTATAAAGGTCAAATTGTTTAAAAACGAGGATATTTCCATCAAAACTAAGGCCAAATTTGAACTTGGGAGGTCAATTCACTACCTATAACCTGTGAAATACGCTAATGTAGGTCTAATCAATAGAAAAAACCCTATTTTTGTATCTAGGTACACCCTTGTTTGGTGCTCTCTGGGGGCGGACACCTATACGTCGTTAAAGCGTAAAAATCCACAAGTAGGGTCTTCGAAAACACATAACCTTACTTAACCAACCTAACCTTTTAACCTCTCGCTCGCTCTATCTTTCTCTCTCTCCCCCCCCTCTCTCTCTCTCTCTCTCTCTCTCTCTCTCTCTCTCTCTCTCTCTCTCTCCCACTCTTTCTCTCTTTCTCTTCACCAATTTGAACGTATGTGTTAGAAAAGGAAAGAGGAAGAGGCGAAAGTCACTTGACTGCCCTCAAACGACATTTTGCATGCCAACACGCGCGCTCATGCAGTTAACATAAAGAAAGAATATTTCCTGGATCCGCAAATGGTGGGTGGATACAAGAAACAAATAGAGATGGTTTTAAATGAGAACGCCAGATAGATAGACTTATCAATCTTTGAATAATCTATATCCCCCCTTTTCCCACGTTTCCCTTTCAAAATTCAATTCATCCTCTAGTATTAAATTGTTTCTTTGGGGTTGCCTTATCCATCGTTATTTTGCATATTGCATCATGCTACGACATTAGAGTTATCAGACTTCAATTTCCCTGAAAAAACAAAAGTTCGCCGCAGGATTCGTTCGAAGGATTTTAAATAAATATGACAACTTTGTTTGGAACGATTCCCGACTGCGGTGTGGCATGGCGCAGCGGCCAAGCCCAGCGAGTGACAGGGAATTTTTCCTCGGGTGACGTTGTGCCAGGCTCTAAAATCGGCCAAGCTAAGCAAGGAAAGTTGGGAAAATAATATTCAAATGACGTCGCCGACCCCATCTGCCTAATTACCTACCAACCTAGCCTGAGTCAGACCAATATAGAGCTCGAATAAATAAATTAATTACAATCACGGCTGAGCTAGCTTACATCCGATTCTATGCCTCTATTACAATTGAGTCTACTTTTGATTTAAATAGGTTTCTTTTCGAAGCGCACATTCTATCAGAGGCGGGTATGTACATATAAATATAAAAAACCTATAGCCTACAGCAAAAACCTAAAGCCTTTCAAAATATTCCATGCATGTGTATGTTGGAAAATCATCTCTCCTACCGAGGTTGTACAAAGAGCAGTGGCGTACGCAGGATTTTTCTTGGGAGGGGCTCGCACTGATAAGCGTTTGACTGAAAATGATCCCCCTCCCCTCCACCCCCAAAAATCGGAGGTCTGGGGGGCTTTAGCCCCCTTAGCCCCCTTTCCCCCTGCCTACGCCACTGACAAAGAGTGTTCAAAAAGTACAGAGACTGGTGCTGTAACTTCAAGAGTGAACAATTTAGCGATCTAATCTTAATCTTGTGTGAAAGTTTAACTCATTTTCTATCGATTAAGCCCAACGTGAGCTCATTTAGAAAAAAAATTGACGAAGTTAAGACCGTTTGAAGAGAAAAAAGAATTGACACGCCCCTATACGGATTTTTGAACGATTATTTTTCTCGTAGTGAAAACCGAAGGACCCAATTTCCGATGCACTATTTCTCACCAAGAACTAAAAACATCAAAAATGTAACTCATAAACATTTTTATCGTTGTCTAACTCAAAGTGAGACTGATTACACTCACTAGCTCGTTGATCACACTAACGAAAACACGTTTTTCGCTATAAGAGAAAAAATATGCGTTAAAAATCCGTAGGGAGTTAATTTTTTTCTTTTAAAACTGTTGGTCAACGTTTGATCAAAAATGTGTGCGTGTTGAGCTCAATTGATATAAAATAAGTTGACCTATTAAACGTGGCCAAGATCAGATCGCTATAACTTGTTTATTTTTGAAGTTACAGTATCAGTCTCGGTACTTTTGGAACACCCCATGTAGTATAGAATGCACACTGCACATTATTACCTGATTGATCGGCCTGTTTATAGAAGTCTGTGCAAGACCCACCCGCACGAGAAGATGAAAGCAAAGGAAAGGTGAAGGAAAAGTGAAGAAAAGGTAAACAACACCCGGTGACAAAGAGCAAAGAGGTGATGATAAATTACTCTAACGTCATTTAATGCTGAAAGCTGCCAAATGATTTCCCATTCAAATAGCTTTTGTACCGCGGCAAACAAGACTGATGTGAGTATATCGTATATGCAGATTGAACGTACGGTATGATCTTTTACGGTTTCCGTCCAACTTTCCAACCTTCTACGAAACACAAACACTTTGCGTGTTTAATTTGCTTTGCTTTTCTTGCTCTGAATGTTTACAGCGGGGGCTTTGATTGTACTCGCCATTGATCGCTAATTCAAACCTGACCTGGTTTCAAGATTTATCAGAGTTTAATTACCCAATATCCACTGCGTCACATTCCGCAGAGGGTATTGCATGCGCATCTTTTCAGATGTCAACTTTAAACTTCTAACTACTGAACGTTGATTTTTGTCAAGAATAATTGAAGCAGTTTAATTTGCTTGCCGACATAATATGTATACGTACTTTATTTTTCGTTTGAATTGTTAACTATTTAGATTCCACGACCGTACTCATTTGTTTACCTTTAGCTTTCTTCATACTGTTTAGGTTCGCCTTCAATAGATGGTGTAGGCAAAAACAGGTACCGTGAAGTAGGAACAATTATCTTTTCGCTTGATTTGAATGAGCGAGCAGTGTATAGTGTCGCGCGCGATCTGGTAACGCTGAATTTTGTCCACTTAAACATACGATAAATCGATTCGAAGGAGTGCATTATGTTTGTAAGCTCCCTCAATTATTCGACCTTTTCCACGAGTTTAAATGGACAAAATACGATGTTGCCAAATTGCACGCGGCACCATGTCAGTGTGAGCGAGCGCGATGATTTATAAATTAGCAATAATTTAAGTAAGAAGCCTGCGGCACTGCCAAGATTTTTATTCAAAAGTTAAATTTTTTTTGACATCTATTTTCGTAAAAGAAGAGCGGAAGAGGAAATCTTCAAAATTTCAACTGATAATCGTCATCGACATGATAAATGCACCTATATGATTGTTATTTGTCCCTAATGATAAATGTGGATGGACTAACAAGGCACAATGTTTGATCTTTTACATTCCAGATGATTCCAGGGTTTAGGTGGAAGTTGGAGATCTTTCAATCCGCTATAGATGGTGCTGCTATAGTCACTTTTGGGAATGTTTTTTTTTTTTTTTTTTTTTTTTTTTTTTGGATAATTTATGCAGTCTTATGGAACCTCTTATGTTATAAGAACCGACTTTTCGCATGGATTCAAATCGAAGTTAAACGATACTTGATTGTTTAAGAGCCGCTTCGGATACTTATGGTCGTATGGCCATAGCCGTTGCGCATGGGGGTCGAGGCAGGCAAGAGTTTGTACAGAATCCACTTATAGCACATAGTGTACACACTGAACAATGTACACAGACTTCAGACTTACGGAGTCAACCAAGTTGTTGGATGTTTTTACGGTAGCGATTGCAGTCACAAACGTTGCCAGGGTGACGCGCATAAACAATGTTTTTCCTTCGCTACGGTCCTGTCGCACAGTAAAAATAAATTTAAAGTTTCCTGGATTACACTATTGATTTGCTGAACAATACACAGCAAGGTAGCTTTAAATAAATAAGTTGAATCATTAACTTTACAGCTGAATATGAGTCAGTATAACGGAACCTCAAACAAAACTTAATATACTCAGAAAATATCAATGATCAAACAGTTATCGAGTGTACAACACAGGGGCGTCATTTGAGGGGGGCAGGGTGGGCAATTGCCACCAACCCCCCCCCCCAAGGATTCGAAGTCAGGCTCAAAAACGGGAACGAATTATATTTATGAGAGGGGGGGGAAAAGGTCATCAGATTCTTGCCCCCCCCATCCCCCCAAGCCGGCTCTATGGCTCTAAAATTACACTGATGAACCAAAAACAAGGTCATCGAATTTTTGCACCCCCCCCCCCCCAGGCCGGACTCGAAATGACACTCCTGGTACAACAAAAACTTTTCTTGTCCGGAAAAACCCATGGTTTTGCTCCACTAATGTGCGTCGTCGACATATACGAGAGACGAGTTGAAACTTTGTATTCCATCTTGGGGCTATCGCTAGAGGACGAAGAGGGAGGGGGCTAAGGGAGCGCCTTCGGAAGGGGTGAAGGGGCGAAGGGGTTGTAGCCAGGGATTGCGTGATCAGGGTAGCCCAAAATTCGGGCTGCCCTCAACTTGCGCCATACCTCTGCACAGTGGCTCAGTGGAATGAATATTCCGAAGCATGGACAACATGCTCTGAAGAAGAAAAAAATACAATTTTAAATGGATACGTCGCAAGTTTTTACCTGAGCAGTGGCGGCTCGTGTAATGTGGCAGCAATGGATTCCTCCATACGAAATTGTGTAAAATAATCGATTGATTGGTGAGGCGCCGGCCATGCCTCAACTAGTATCGATCTTTTTGCATAGATTTGAATGGGAAAAGAGCACGGTTGCCGGATTGCACGAGCCGCCTATTCAAACCTGCACTATAGAGCACCAATGTTTCTATGAACCAGTGAGTAGGATAACCGCTCAATCATACTTTCGAGTACACAGATTGATAACACTTCTAGTTAAAAACGATTTAAAAGAAAAGAAAATATACAAATAAAAATAAAAAATCTCGTGGTCTGAATTTCAAATCTGGTGAGAACGAATACCACGTATGTCTTATGGGAGGGAGTGTAAAGTAACTTGAAATACTTAAATCGTATTTCTTATATCTTAAAAAAAAAAAAAAAAAAAAAAAAAAAAAAAAAAAAAAAAAAAAAAAAAAAAAAAAGCCGACCAATCTCTTCGTTTTACATTTTTTTTTTTTTTTCAATACTATAATTTCATTGTATCCATTTAGTTATTTTCAAATTAGTGTTTCCTTTAGGTATACCGAGCCGAAGTACAAAAATGAACGCTTAACATCAGTAGATGTGGTTCAGGGACTATAGTTTGAAAGTATAGAGTTGTTCCCTTCCCCCCTAATTTTTTTTTGTTTTAACAACGTGAACAGCTTTGGTGTGCCAAACCTATTTAGACTTGCTCGGACGTCTCTTTGATAGTTGATAAATAACGATAAATAACCAATCTCTCTGAAATCCAAAAATCCCATCAAATACGATCTCTCTGTGCGCTCTCTCTCGCCAGATTTCAGCCATTGCAATTTCCACCCTTATCGATCCATTCCTCCAGTCCGTGCCGTCTCGTCAACTTCCCCTTCCCCTTCTACCAACCTTCCTATTTCTCAGCAGAAAACTTCGTTTTCCAGATGGGATGGTGGGAGGGGGTGGGTGGAGGGTAGGGGGAGGGGGGAGGGTACGCCGCGCCGCGCTGTCGTCTCCCATGCCGACTCTTTCTCGCCCCGGCCCAGCCCCCTCTAGTTTCCCGCGCCGGCACACGGCACTCCCGCAACCCGCAGTACGAAATAGAATTTTATATTCACCCACCCCTTCTTGCGCCAACTCCTGGCTCCCCCTTCTTTTGCGCTTATCTCTGCGCTTTCATCTTGACCAATCGTATCCACACGAGCAAGCAGCAACACGACGGAGAAGGGGCGAGAGGCGAAGTTCACCGGTTTACCCACGGCGGCCGCGGCAACCGCGAGACGTCAAATATTAATTTCATTTCTCATAAAGACATGATCTTTTCAATTGAACTAAAGCAAAAGTAGTTCAATTAATTAACGTAATCTTTTTATTTATATCAATACAAAAGTATCGCTATGGCTGTCCAGTGTAACAGTTTTTTTTTTTTTTTTTTTTTTTTTTTTAATTTGTTGAATGGAAGTAGCCGAACTATGCACCAACTTTTGTTTGCTTCACTTTGTCCGTGCTACCAATAATTTTTTTATTGCAATTTGCAGAGATGCGCTACAAACACTGCACAGCGCGCAACCTCTCCTCAGTGGCGAGGCGCGACATTTGGCAACAATGAATTTTTTCCATTTAAATTCACCAAAAAAGTAGAACGCTTTAGTCATCGGCGATGACCAGGCTTTCGACCTTTCTAATGTGTTTAAATGGGAAGAAGGAACGTTGCCAAATCGCACACCTCGCCACTGCCCCTCCAAGCAAATCACTTTGCATCACTTTGTAGGTATACATATGACTAGAACTTTTGAAGAACTTTAGATACACTCACAGCACGATCCTCTTAAAAGAAAGGAACACTAGTGTATTTTAAAAGATGTTCCGATGGCTATACAGTATACCACTATTCCTGTAGAACATATATCATTCGGGTAAATCTAAAATAACGAAAATAAAAAAAACATTTGACGCTGCAAATCGATTATAACTTCTTTTGAGCACTATGCGATTGTGAATTAATTTTATTTTCATACTTCCAGCTTATTGGCCGTTATTTTTGAGAAGTTTCACCTCGGATATTCCTGCGAAGGTTTCATCGAGAAAAATAACTCAGCTCATTATTTTTGATGAAGAGCCGGCACTTAAAGTTGACGATTTTTGTGTGGGATGGATGATTCTGCCGGTTTTATTCTTTTTTTCCTTCCCAATCAAACTGGATTGAGCGCGCGACGCCGGCCGTGCCAGGCGTCGCGTCGCAGTGAAGGCGTTCGGCATCCTTCCTTCCCCGCAAGGTTATTCGCTTTTAATTACGCAAGCGCGAGGGAGATATGAGGCAATTCAAACTCCCGCTTCTACGCCACCATCCTCCATCAGACGATGGGAAAGTTTTATCTATCCCATTATTTTATATTCTTCCTCTGACAAAAACTAGGTTCATGGTATAGTTCATGGTACAGCAACTTATTAGTATAGTTGGTCGAATTTCAAATTCACTCAAAGTTATTGAGTTTTTGCACTTTTCAAATGTTCGGCGCTCTTGCCGACTGTTTTAGGAGAGGATAGATTCGCCGATTTCACGGATCGATTACCGACCGAGAAATTTCGGCTCCAAGCAAACTCTGATGGTTCGATATGTACTCGCATTTTCTTCATAAGCGCATGTTTGAACGAAAATTACGGCGACCCTTTTGCGGTTATGAATTCTTCGTCCTCAAAAATGCTCGTTATGCCTCTGGTGCCATGACTAAATCAGACGAAATCAAAAAGATTTCACAGATTAAACGATGCATTTGGAGGTTGGAGTCACCCGGACTCTCGCCAGATTCCGGCCAATAACATTAGCGTGATTCTAACCTCGAAATTCATCGTTCAATTTGTTACATCTTCTTGATTTTTGTTCATACATTTGTTGATTTCGGCAGTTATTTTAGTCGTGGAAGCAGGCACATTTGAACATTGATTTCGAGGACGTAGAATTCATAATCGCAAAAAAGTCACATCATTATAGAGGCGGTGGCTGCAATAACAGCACATAAAGTAGGGGGTATGCTCGATGCTCATTCTGAATAATTGACGCTGTAAAATAAAGATGATTTCTTCTGAGGTGCTTATCATTGCTTTAAAGTATACAAGCAACAAAATTATTGCGAATTCCCTTCAACGTGTATTCAAAAAACAATAAGTGCGCTCCTCAGAAGAAGTCCTCTTCTTTTACAGGGTTCATGATTCAGAACGAGAGTACTAAATGTTTTCTGTGCTGTTATTGCAGCCACCGCACCGTCTTCGTATGGTTTAATTGCCTTTTCCGTTCAAAAATGCGCTCATGGGGAAAATACCTTGAATCAGAGTTCTTTTTGGAACCAGAGGTTCCAGGACAACAATCGATATCATAATTTGCCCTGCTAAAACATTCTGTTTATTCTAATGGAGGAAAAACGTTGGTGCCAAATGGCACGAACCCCCACTGAATTCCATCCAGTATCCACAATCTGGCAACACAAGCGTTGAAGTCTCTCAATGCATACCGGATGCACATGGGTATTACTGCATTACACTCATGTAGAATAATCGATTTTTCTGGAAGCAATTGCCTTCACACAAGTATCGATCATGTTACTTGGACTTTAATGGGGGGGGACCACTGTTGCCAAACTGTACACTTCGCCACTCCTTAATGCCAATGCTGCGGCCGGCAGGGCACTTGTATCACTCTCAGGGCCAGGCCAGTTGGCAGTCTAAGCCCATTAATCACCCTTCAATCTTCTTTTGGTCTAATAGAAGGAATCAGGGGTACACGCACGACGCACGTCTTACACTCCCTCCCTCATCCTCAAGGAACAGGGGGTTTGGAGAATTTGTCGAAACAGATTATCTGAGTCGAAACGGATGAAAAGAAGTCGAAATCACTCACTGATTTTTTCTTCGAAAATTCGACGAAACTCAAAAGGTGCCTTTGACGTTTATATTCGATATCACATAGGCATTTTCGAATTAAACCAACAGCTGATTGATCGATTTTTATAATTTCCCGCTTTCTCTCACTAAAACAGACAGGCTATTCGTGAAGTTGGGCAAACGAAATTTTCCCTTCTTTTTGACTGCATGTATCGCCTAATCGAATGTGTCCCAATATCAAAGCAGCGTAATCGTTAAGTCACTTTTCAGATAAGTAGTTAAAGAAACTGTTGAGTCCTTCTATTTTTTTTTTTTTTTTTTTTATGAGTACTTACTTGCTGCGGCTCTATACACAAAACTTGAATGATAACTTTCTTTTGGCCTCGATAGTACATAATATCCTTTTATCCGTTTCTTATTTCCAGTAATTTTCTCCGTATTTTAGTAATTTACTCTGGGTATTTTGAGCGAGGACGTACAAATACACCACTCCAATATTAAGAGGTCCAGCCATCGAATATTAGTGTTCGCGTCGAGAAATGCGTTTTCTCTGCTTTTTTTCCCTGTCTTTTCATATTATACCTCGGATCCACCGTTTCAATGTTTTCGTTCATTCGTCAGTCAAGTCCGGTCCGTCCAGGTTTGTTCATTGTAGATGATTTTAACAAGATCGCGCGTAATACACAGTATACGCACAATGTAGCCTCGATGTCTGAATCACTTTCGGCAGTAAAACTCAAACTCGCCGTTATCCCCTCCCTCCCGTGACCTAGGCAAACCGCTCGTTGCTGCAAGTTAAGTGCATTCATAAAAATGAGCTCCAGCCGGAAGTCACCATCATTACGGGGCCCGCGTAATGACTCAATGATCAGTTTGCGCCTGCTCATCCAAGTCCAAGCCAAGCCAAGGTACACACCAAAATGACCAAACTCTCGTATCTACAAAGGGTGTCCCAAAAGCACCGAGACTGATGCTGTAACTTCAAAACTTAACAAGCTATAGCGATCTGCACTGAAAAAAATCAGCTAAATATAACTACTTTCTACTTAAAAGTATGGACACCACTTAAAACCTGTTAGTTTGACTATTTGAATTAGTAAAATTAACTCCGTGCCGTGTTAATTCAACTGTTTTTTCACTATTTTAAAGAGTTAAACTAATAGTTTTTGAGTGGTGTCCATACTTTTAACTAATTCAGAGATTTTTTTTTTTTTTTTTTTTTTTTTTCAGTGTGACTTTGAGTTCATTTGGAAGATCACAACTCATGAAAGATCAACTCGTCAATCTTGGACCAATATTGTTGAAATTTGGCTTACACAAATTGAGTCAAAGATTACGCAGTTCCTGTTGGTATGCCCCTTTCGATTGACGTTTTTTGAAAAAAAAAAAAAAGTTATAAGCCTTTTATTTTAAAGTCAATTTCTCAATCAGAGACTAGTTACGCTATCTATTGATACTATTGAAATCTCTGTCTTCAGAATCTCATTTCAGACAGGCGAGGAATCATCTTAAAAGTAGTCAAGATCATATAGCTTATATAGCTAGCTTCTTTAGTTTAGAAGTAACAGCATCAGTCTCGGTATACTTTCATGACACCCTGTGTACAATGAAAACAAACGAGATCCGATTTCGAATGGACTGGGACTTGACCGCCGCGGAATCAATTACCCCGATCGATAAATTCCGTCGACCGCAGTCCGTTTTGACCAAAAATCAATGTTCCGTGAACTTTTATTGTCCGGTCTCGATGTTTGTTCCAATGACCGCTCCCTCGCCACCACCCCCTCGTCCAACCCCGTTTTGCAAAAGAGGCTTACTCTTGAGAACTAAAAGTAAACAGCTTCAATGTGACGCGCGACAGAGCAAAGGAGACGCTGAACGTTGGAAGGATCGAACCGGACCGCGGGCAGCGGAGATGGGGCGGCCGCGGTTAGTCTCTGTTTAGGCGTAATCAAGAAAGCCTGGGGGAAGGGCGGAGTGGTGGTAGTTTGAGGGGGGGGGGGAGTCGGACGGTTGAATAATGGACTGCGCCCGCTGAGAGGCGCGTGCCTCCTGTCCACCATTGTCCACCGCCGATAAATATCCCGACCCTCAACCGTATTAAACGTATGTATACAACGAGGCATGTATACATACGTATGTATACGCTGCATTGGAATAGGTGTGTAAGGTATAGACACATTGCTCACGGCTTAAGAGGCTCGACCCCCTTTAGTCCATTGTTTCAACCACCTGGACTGGAATACCTCCGCTGTCGCGTTCTCCTGTGACGATTTGTTTTTAATATTTTCAGCAGCTAATTGAACTCGACTTTCCTCCACTTGATTTTCTTTCGTATTTTATCTGCTAAAAGTGGTGGCGCATGGCGCAAGGGCGGATGGTTGAACCTCACAAAAGCGGGTCTGTTAAAGGGAGGGGGAGTGAGGGTTCTCGCCCCGGGTGGCAGTAAATATAGAGGGCGACTAAAAGAAAATAGCATAAGGTGCTTTGCTACGTTACGCGACAGCAGAGGTCTATTATATAGCTAAATTAGCCAAAGTAATATTTTCTTGCTAGGGAAGTCTGCAGAAAATCAGAAGATTTGTTTTATTTTATTCTATGAAAAGCCCTGGCAAAACTGCATGGTCACCAAAGATCAGATGATCTTGTTCCGGAACTGTCACCAAAATTAGGTGATAGGTACTACCAAGGATTGTCGGTGATACCACCTTGTTTAGGTGACAATTGGAACAAGGTCACCTGATCTTTGGTGACCAGTTTTGCCAGCGAGTACTGTTTTTTCTGATATTTCTCAAAAGTACGTTTCGTAAGGTTTACGAAGAAGGAATAATGACCGAAACGGAATCGTATGAAAGCAACTTACGGCAACTGAATTCTATATATTTGTGAACAATGGAAAGCTTAATTACCACAATATAAACTCGTAAATCCATAACATTTATGCAACTTAGCACTGTAATTATAATAAAACAACTAAATAATTGATGAGACTTCTTCACTTGATCGACTCTTGGAGGCCTCCAACTCGCGACTCTTACTCTAGAAGAACTAACCTTAGTCTTCATTGAAACCATGGCAACTTTGGCGTGAACATACCGGCCACCTTGAAATCTCTGGAGATTTCAAAACAGAACTTTTTGGTTAAAATTGGCGGAACTTAGGAGAACCTTCGGAAGTGTAGCGGTCGCAGCCATTTTTTAACAATCCTGAATGATGAATTGATGAAGGGTCTGAAGGGGTTATGGAACATGTTTCCGTCTTGCTTTCGGTAAAGTTGGACATTCACTTGAGAATCTCGATAAGTCGATAAGTACACAATTATACTGTCCCCAGTAGAGCTTTACTGAGTCCATACTTTTTCCTCACATAGGCACATATAACAAAAGAAAACAATACGGGTGAGAAAAATATAGTTTCTAAGCTGAAATTATTTTATATGTGAGGATAACGTCTGTAACTGATTATTTTATCAAAGTGTCATACTTCAGTCATTTACTTTCGATCGCTGGTTAACAAGTTGATCGAATAAAGTGGTGAATTTTCTGACTCTATGAGCAAAACAACTGCAGCAACAAGTATTTTTTCCAAAATCGGTTTAAGTCAGGTAAAATTTGATAGTTATATTAAAAATCAAAATAATGAATCAGTAAGGTAAACTTGGCCACCAATTGGACTCCATCTGCTCTTGAACTTTTTAGATGCTTTTCCGAATTACTGGCTGTTATCGTCTCCTTTGCTGTGATATGGTGCCAAATATTGGTCTCAAATTCACCGTTCTCGAATAAAGATAAGTTCTGTCATTATAGGAAGCCAAATAATAATAGTCGAACTGTTAAGACACTGAGCTCGCTATTAAATCACAACGATTTTTAAACATTGAACTTGGCAGGTACTACGTACGTTCATCAAAGATTGCTGATTGAAACCTGCAGGACACAATTTGATTAGCACATAAGCACAAGAGGCGTCTCAACTTCTACCGACACTTAGCATCTTTAAAATTTTTGTCAATCAATTGTGACACATTTAATTTAAAATTGTGGAAACGAAGTTTCATCTAGGTATCTCTAAACGTTTCAAAAATAACTAGCGTTATGTCTGCGTCACAAATCTGCAGAACAACATTTACGTAATAAAAAGACTAGAAATCCGGTGAAATATTCAGCTCAAATGAAAAAAATCTGATATTTATCAGTGTATGGCAGAAGATGCCAACATTAAAAGCTAAGACTTCTTAATAATAAAAAATCACTGCTACTTCATAAATTATTTCAATATTATAAAACTTTTGCACCAGTATACAGCACTAAATTTTCGATTGACGATTCGGCCTTAAATAGTGTGGTTGGAAGTTAACAAAGTATGATCTTTAAATTCTTTAGTAAATAATGATTGAAATAGGGTTGAAACACAGAACTAGAGCACTGCTCTAATATCTCTGATCCTCGCTTCTAGCATGAATCTTGTATGAACTGCACACCTTCCCTTTGATTATCATTCATCAGTTGCTCTTATTTTTATGCAGTGATCAATCAGTCAAACAAATTTGCAATGTTGATTGTACATTGCAATTGCTGCTAAAAAAAATCAATTAATGGAAATCGGAAATCGTGGCGATAGAATCCGGGAATTAATTAGCACTTGGTCGATTACACGATTGTCGACCACTGTGATCTCTCTTGATTTAACAATCAAATGGACAACACACGTACACGGGTGTAAGAGGATCATTTACAAGGATCATCACTTAACCACCTTATCTAGCGATTTTTGAACTGTGAGCGAACTTAAGCTTCCAATGAATGAGCCTTTTCCTCGAAAACAGGAGAACAATCCATCTGTGAAAACATCGTATACTCAATTCTCATGCATGTTGCGACAAAATTTACAACACTAGTCATAGGGTCTTTTTCTAATCAATTGCCACGATTATCTGAGCTTTTTCTACTTTATCAAAATGAACCATAAAATATTACCATATTTCAATACCACATTGATTTTTACTTTTTGTTTTATTTTATATAAATTCGACAATTCACCTAAAGCCAGAACACGATATAACTAATTTAATGCATCTACCCGAAAAGTGAATCGTTGCAGTTGGAAGAATAGTCGGTTAAACCATCTGAATTTTTCTCCTCATTCTCTTCAAAGGTTGACATTTTGGAGGCTCACGGCAATATCACCGTATTATACGTTCTGAGAGGGCATCCTTTAAATGAAGTCATGATACAATCTTATTTCTGCAGCAGATTCGTCACAGAGTGGATCAAAAATTATTAAAATAATCTTATACCTGAATTTAAGTCATCGAGGGTGAGTTTGGGATCATTGGCGAAGGGACAAAATTTGGGGTATCAAAGGCAAACACTCGAGTTTGAAGAATCCTTGGCGAAAGAATGTGTCTGGAGAGTCAAAGACGAGAAAATCTTTCGAGTCATGGTACTAGAAGTTCAAATAGAAATTAGGCTGGAAAACTACAATTTCAGAGGCTCATGTCTTCTTGCCCGATTTGCCCGTAAACGCTCAGAAATAAAAACAGAAATAATAAATAATTATTTAAACGAGTGCCACTTTAATTAGAGGCACCTTCATTGGAGCATTAAGGTGCTAAAGTATCGAACTAATCGATGCAAACATCGTAGACTCAGGCGAGTCAGTGTCACAGGCGTGACGACACGATAAGCGTCAAGACAATCCATGCTATCATCGAAGTCACAAGCAAGTCTGTATAACGGGCGACACGGGCGCAACGGCATGATACCGATGTGTTGGAACAACTAAAGAATACCGGATAATACCCAGCAGTAGTTGAGAACATCTTCAAAGAAGTGTCAAGCCAAAGACCACATAATAAAATATTGTAGAATACTGAGAAAAGAAAATGGATTTAAATAATCAATACATATGATAAAAATAATAAGTAATCCATACAAGAGCTATCGAAAAGTATCGATATGGATATAGATCTTCTTAGACGTTGCACCTGTAACAAAAAAGGTCAAATGTATCGAGAAAACATCGTTGCTGATGTCGCGTACAAATTCAACAAGTGCAGTTAGACACCCACGTGTATAATATCGAAAGAATCGATACAAATGTAAGGAAAACGTGGTGTATGAATGCAGCTATATGTATAATAAAAATATATAAATATAACATTTAAACATACAAACATATGTATATAACATGTAAATAAACATATCGAACAAATCGATACAAAAAAGGAACGATGCCTTTCTAAATAACGAACAATGCGTTACTAAATATCGAAATAATCGATACAAAAAAGGAACGATGCCTTTCTAAATAACGAACAATGCGTTACTAAATATCGAAATAATCGATACAAAAAAGGAACGATGCCTTTCTAAATAACGAACAATGCGTTACTAAATATCGAAATAATCGATACAAAAAAGGAACGATGCCTTTCTAAATAACGAACAATGCGTTACTAAATATCGAAATAATCGATACAAAAAAGGAACGATGCCTTTCTAAATAACGAACAATGCGTTACTAAATATCGAAATAATCGATACAAAAAAGGAACGATGCCTTTCTAAATAACGAACAATGCGTTACTAAATATCGAAATAATCGATACAAAAAAGGAACGATGCCTTTCTAAATAACGAACAATGCGTTACTAAATATCGAAATAATCGATACAAAAAAGGAACGATGCCTTTCTAAATAACGAACAATGCGTTACTAAATATCGAAATAATCGATACAAAAAAGGAACGATGCCTTTCTAAATAACGAACAATGCGTTACTAAATATCGAAATAATCGATACGGTCACAGTGCAGTTACGGATACGGAAGAATAACACTGGTAATCAGCGGACATCTGACAACACTGGTACATTGCAGTCGTGGATACTGATGAATAACACTGGTAATCTGCGGACATCTGACAACACTGGTACATTGCAGTCGTGGATACTGATGAATAACACTGGTAATCTGCGGACATCTGACAACACTGGTACATTGCAGTCGTGGATACTGATGAATAACACTGGTAATCTGCGGATATCTGACAACACTGGTACATTGCAGTCGTGGATACTGATGAATAACACTGGTAATCTGCGGACATCTGACAACACTGGTACATTGCAGTCGTGGATACTGATGAATAACACTGGTAATCTGCGTACATCTGACAACACTGGTACATTGCAGTCGTGGATACTGATGAATAACACTGGTAATCTGCGGACATCTGACAATACTGTGAAATAAGCACTGAACATTTTTGACGACGCGAAGTTATCAAAGAGCGTCCATCAGCTGAGGAGCGGTACGAAGCTGATCCGCACGCTTGCACTGAGCGTGGCGCTCGCTAGCCGCGCCGCACTCAGATCTTCATGCCAACACTGCCAACAGCTGATACGTCCGGCTTTCTTTTATCCGTATTTTGTCTGCTTTCTTAACAAATACTGAAAATATCACTGTCGGCCATTATTCCAAATTATAAAATCTTGAAATACTGTTATTTACATGAAAATACGTAGTAATACCAATTCAATTCATTCATGTAATAATATAACAATGATGAGACTACCTGCGTTGTGTATATCCTGGTCACGGCACCATGTTTTTTCTGATATTTCTCAAAAGTACGTTTCGTAAGGTTTACGAAGAAGGAATAATGACCGAAACGGAATCGTATGAAAGCAACTTACGGCAACTGAATTCTATATATTTGTGAACAATGGAAAGCTTAATTACCACAATATAAACTCGTAAATCCATAACATTTATGCAACTTAGCACTGTAATTATAATAAAACAACTAAATAATTGATGAGACTTCTTCACTTGATCGACTCTTGGAGGCCTCCAACTCGCGACTCTTACTCTAGAAGAACTAACCTTAGTCTTCATTGAAACCATGGCAACTTTGGCGTGAACAAGTACTATAGCAAACGCATAAGTTTTGACTGTCAAGAGTATGCACACGAAGAGCAGGAGGTTGCTTTGATTACACGAGGATTCGCCACTTATCTTGCATTCTACGACTGCCAATACTTTTGAGTTTGATAGTACATAGTTATACTGAAGCAAAGAAAAAGTACATACACATTTTTTTCAGAAATAATTCTTCCGGCCAAATTGAAGATGAATTATCTATAAAAATAAAACAAAACAAAAAAATATTGCAGAGATAAACCATTTTTTGTTTTTTGTTTTTTGTTTGTTTTTTTATGAAACAAAGCTCTGAAAAATGTCGATTTTGGGTCGATTTGTTTTTTTCTCCCTCTTTCTATTATGGTCTTAAACGTGTCATAATTTTGGATAAGAGGACTTAATAAGCATCTACCATTTGAGTTTTGACTGAAAGCAATACATTGAAAATAGAGTATTTTGATAAGGCAGGATTGCTACCCTTTTCTTGCGGGAGTGGGGGTTGGCTCGCGGACAGTGGCAACTAATTCAAACGCGCATGTAAAACAATTTTCTTTTGGGAAGAATCAGAATAGATTTTTCTTTTTCTTTTTTTTTATTTAAAAAAAGTTTAACTGGCAAAAAGCACAGTTGCCTGGTCGCACGAGTAGCCATTGATTTCAGTAAACCGGTATTTTTCCCCATTCCTTGGTCCAGATAAGTCACTCTAAAGCAGTTTATTGAAGGGGGAGGGAGTGAGATAAGAGGAAGTAAAATAAAAGAAGAATGCGCGGGAAACAACTAGCAGACAGCCGGATCCGGAAACTAACGAAGCATGAAAGACTAAAACAAAAGGTCCGCAACGCGTAATTATTTCAGGCATCAAAACGTCTGCCATGACACGTGGTCCATTAACAAATTGAAATTGTGCTGTATGAATCGTGGGCGCCCTAATTTCTATTTTCAGTCCATCTCAGTTTTGACTACTCACAAGTCTAATGATTACACGCTTACAGCGGAAAGATATTAATTTAAGGTGTAACTGAAACATCATACCGCATCTATCCATTTCTCAAAAGAAGGATGGAAGAGTATATGGGGAGAAGGTCCAGTCCACGATCATAACATATACTTAAAGGGTGAACGGAGGTTTTTGTACATTAATTTTGAAGATGAACTGTATGTAGCCTGGTCCGAAAGCTATCAGTATATAGAGTTGGAAGAGGGGGTTGGAATCAGTAGAAAAGCAGTGCACTGTGTAGAGGGGTGCGTACAATGTAAGGAAGTGTGAGGTAAACGATAGGCGTAGTTGCCATTCTTCACTAAAAATCACAGTAGATATACTCTTATACCACCAAATTATATTGAAAAAAAGCGTAGGATAAAAATAAATAAATTAAAAAAAAAAAAAAAAAAAAAAAAAAAAAAAAACCCCTTCTATTATTTAAAGCTTTAGCATTTTTTTCCACTCGCGTTTTTTGATTTGAGCTTTTTATAGACTTCCAAAAGGGAGCACTTTTCTTAGCGCACTTTATGACGGTCACTCAATTTTTTGCAAAATATCCTTTTAAATTCCATTCAACCCCATGGTCAGTTAAAAGAGAGGACACGAGTCCTCTTGAAAGGGTTAAACAGCCAAAAATAGCCACACACATTTGTTTGTGATGCGAATTGCAGCATCACCAATTCAATGTATTTCCGTAGTAAAATAATCACTCACACTCTTTCTAAGAACATAAAATTTTGAGTCTTCAGAAAAATATGTTCCCATTTTTACAACGAGCGCGACGATTTTATGACATCATCATGAAAAAATCTAGAAGAAATATCATAATAAATCAGGGAAAAATCAGAAAACTTTAATTTTTAAAAATTCTAGACATCCTGTGATTGTACAGGGTTTCTACTTTTTCTATTAAGACCGGCAATTCAGACGAGGAAGGATAAAGAGACACAAACCCCCTCCCCTGGATCTCCTTCCATGAAAGAGATAGGAAAGATCCTACCCTGGTAAAAATGGTCCTTATAGGTCCATAACCAATTACCCTCTCTCTGTGGATATGTGTAGAGTAGATATTGAATAAATCTGTGTAGGTATGGATATTTGTATTGAAATTCTTATAACTCCATACGATATCCATGCATATCCAAATGGATCCATAAATACATAGCAATAGTTTGTAAAGGGATTTGCGGTTAAAGACCTGCATAAACCATTTTTACCGGAAAGTAGGCGCAGAGCTGATGTCTTCCTTGATTTAGATTTTATCATCTTCTATACTATAGGTTTCGTATTTGAACTCAATCAGTTTCTCGAAAAAGTAAAATATCCTAAAACTTCAGCTCAAAAACATTTTAGCGGGCTAATCAGAACAAGCACACACAGCGATGAAAAATAACCGGACGCGATTTCTATTCGGCAACGCTGCGAGATAACGTCGGGGGCTGAAGGGAGTTTGAAAGACGCGAGAATCGCAGGGGAGTGTATTAACTTCGAATTAGGCTGCTACCGGTGACTCACCTTCAAGTTCGCCTCGAGCGAGAGCGCTCAAGGGAAGAGGGGTGCGGGGTGGGGGGTAGTTATCCCTGCTCGGTGCGAGGGGTATTCGAAGGGGGCGGAGGGGGCCGTAAATAGGTGTATCATCGCATCTGAGCCACATGTAATCGTCCCACGGTGGTGTAATTGGCCAGTCGGTTCTGGTCGCGGTAGTAGGGTGGGAGGGAGGATAGAGGGAGGGGGGAGGGGAGGGGGCGTCGCGCATGGCAAAAACGAGTCGCCGTTGTTGTGGTGTTTTGGTGGAGATCATACGAGCGCAGAGGTGGAGGGAGAGGAGAGGGTGTGTGTGGGGGGGGGAGGAGGTCGGGCACCATCCATCGCTTTTGCGCCCAACAAAAACACCAAACACTGAAAAACACCACCACCGTCACCACGCTTTTGAATTATGTAGGTGAGCTGGAAACGTATGCCGTACACACATACACTGCAAACGCTCATACGCACACAACTCACTCACTCACTCTTTTACAGTGCGCACTCACACATACTAACTCACTCACTGACACTTACTCATCCGCGCGCTGTCATGTCCTGCTCCTGCACACGCACGCAACCGATTCCAGGTTCAGTGACACGCAAAATATATAACTGTACCGCTCTTCTATAGTAATAACACTATATATTCTGTATCTCCCCCCCCCCCGATAATAAAAATCTCGGATGCGGTGCAGCAACTATTAAAAAAGAGAGATAGAGAACAGAGAACAGAGAGAAAAAAAATAGTGTTATTCGACGAAACGGCAAAAGCAAGGACTTCCTCTGTTTATGAATGACTGATTCGGAGCTATAGTCACAAGACCGGCTTTACACCGTTTCATATTTTGATATCTCGCTACATATACGTACCCATACCAGGAATTAAAGTCGGTCCATCATTCAGACGCATAAATGCAGACTTATATCTAAGTGATGACGTCCAAAAGCGTTCTACCAAGAGCCCTCATTTTGACCTCACGGGTCTTGGCTGCCCCCCCCCCCCCCACCCAGAATATATATATTAGAGACCACACACTACCCGATCGCACGACTTTTTTTCGGGACTCAACAGAATTACATAGGGAGCACCGACCAACATGTACCATACGTACGTTAACTGATGCAACTTCGGTGCTTTCCTCTCATTTGGCAAAATCTCAACACCATTGTTCATCGGTTAATGACGTCAACGTATGGTCCTTGTTGGCGGTGTTTTGTTGAGACCCCGAAAAAAAAGGAGTTACTATGGGCTAGATAGGTGGTGCGTGGTTTCTTTTATACAACCCCCCCCTCCTCCACCACCAACAGGGGACGACGCAGTACTCGCTTCAATGGGGAGCTGGTTTAGTTGTAAGTACAACGGATCTGAAGCAAAGTTTCGCAACGGCAAATTTGAGCATTGATTCTGAAAACGGCGGTTATTTTGAATTGGCGCTGTCTGAGTTTTTTGAGCTACAGCCACACTCAAAAAAATTTTGGGGGGCCCAATTTTCTTTTGTTAAATGATAAAATATAATACATTTTTGGAAACTAGACGTTTGCTGATTCAGAATCTCTTTCGTTTTTAAAGAAATTAGAATTCCAGCTCAAGTTATGAGCATCTAAAGCATGAGGGAGTTTTTGGGCCGCCATTTTGTTTCGAAGGAGCGCGCAGAGTAAACTTCCTCCATTACTTGAGGTCTTTCAAATGACGTAATTAAAAATACCCCTTGCCATTTGAAATATTCAAAAAATCGGCATTTTGAAACTTTGAAGGGCTGGATTTTTGAGATTTTGACATTTTTCCTAGAGTCCTTTATACGGGGTTTGGATTTTTCCTGAATTTGTCAGATTTTTCCTCCTTCCACGAGACCTCATACAAAAAGTATGAACTCATCTCTCGGGCACCCTGTATATGATCTATATGTCTGAGAAACGCTAGCTATACTTTGAGAGTGAATGAAATCAATTATAGTGAGGGTCAAAATTGTGCTATCAGCTGATTTCACTTTTGGTTCTTCATTATTTTGTAAAATGTTTTAAAAACGATTATGGTTGCCATTTTATATAGCGACCTGTTCAGTTTTAACCTAGATGTTGTGTTTTGAATGTACGTTTCCAGAAAGTCAATAATCTTGGTCCAAATTACATACATCTTTGCTTTGCATCACGGGCGCTCATCAGTGATACATGCAACACTCACTTTGATGGCGGCACTGCAACGATATAAACTCAAATTTTCATGGAAAGTAGGGTTAAGGGTGGTGGAGGGACCTGGAGATCTGTAAGACCCCGCTCGGGAAAATAAAGATTAAACTAAAATAATGAAATTAACCGTTGTCAAATTGTTTGCCTCATTGCGGGAAATTTGGCAGCGAGGGCGGATCATGACCGTGAGACAGCGCGAAAAAAAAACAAAACAAAACAAAGCAAAACTGTGCTATGACCACGACACGGGACCACGGCGGATACGGATTGCCGATACTCACGAACATTTGACCAGCGCTGCCAAATTTGACAAAAAAATACACATTTTGGATTAAGTCTTACGGGAAATTGGTGTCTTCTTCCACCAAAGTTGGCAGCACGACATTTGACGAAATCGAAGTGCGAGAAGTCGAGGAATCGACGGAGGATCACGAAACATAGCTCTCGCGGAAGAGGATCAGCGATGAGACAGGACCGCGGGTCGCGGTCGAGGGAGTGAGACATGGAGGGAGGGGGTGACCGTCACCGCTGCACGGTGAGTGGTGAAAGGTGGTGCGTGTGGTGGACGGTAAGGATGAGGGTGGCGTGTTGACTGTTGACGCCGATGGTCGATGCTCTGTCGTCGATCGGTCGGTCGGTCGGTCATGTCGGGTCGTCTTCAACTTCAGCGTGCATCACGGCAAGGGACTAGGTTAGGTTATCGACAAGACAGACATGAGAGTATATGCAGTAGCGAAATGCAGCTATAGTATATGGATTGACTAGGGCGCGCGTAAGGGTAGACGGCGGGACGGCGCACTATGGATCGTAATTGTGGATGTCTCTGGAAAAAGGGCCCATAAAACAACAGAGGTTCTCTTCAGTTAAAAACCTCCATTTACTCACAATGCACAATTCTTGGGAAGGGCATACCCCTTGTTTTATATAGAGTCCCTATATGTAGAGAGTTAAGACAAGAGAAATCATGGGCGCCGCCATTGGATGCGATTTTGCACATTTGTTTACATTCTGAGGCCGTTGTTGTGTTTTGCTCCACAGCAAAGATTACAGTTCCGCTAAGTTTGAAACGATGTAATCTTTCCCTGCTTTTGTTGATCGACATGTATTATCGCTTTTTAATGATTCTTTTGAGATTTATGGACATTCTTGTGGTGCATTATGATTAAAATTAACAGATTCGTCGCAAATTAACTCTTTTATCTGTAAAAGACCGTTGGTAAACAAAACAAAAGTGCAAAATCGCATCCAATGGCGGCGTCCGTAGAGCCTAAAATTCATCGACCAATCAGAAGTTGACTACCCTCTTGTCTTAACTCTCTACATATAGGGACTCTAGTTTTATAAGCCTTTTTTCAGGAGATTACTTCGATTTGGGATTTTCAATACGAACCAAAATCAAGATTATGAAAAAAGACGTAAAAACTCCTGTTTTCCAGTTTTCTCTTCTACGAATGCCGCAACAGAAGACGCCTTCATTTCTTGGCGTATATTTGTTTTATTGCCGCATTGCTGACTGCATACACTCAAAATTGAAGGCGTCCAATCTGAAAGCTGCTTCACAGAAGAAAGTGGAAGTGGTATCGGATTTGCATACACAATTAACTAAAGGCGCGCTTGAGAAAACAATCTATATCTCATATGTTAACAAGTTTGAGTCGTATACTTATTACTTAATGTGTATAAAAAACTGACATTGTACGGGCAGGCGCATCTATTCACAAAAACGAATATACTAGCCACTCGGGCGTGGGAAAGGTCTATAATGACTGTGCATTATGAGCAAAGGGTAGTTTTTCGCTGAAGAGCACACTTCTTACGCGGGAATGCCCACAATTATGAACGTGATTATAAATATAACAAGTTAATTAAAAACTCAGTCCTGCAGTTAAACCCAGAGCTTAAAATGAGACAGAATGACTGCTTTTCGCATGCATGAAAGCATCAACAACAAACCATTTCTGGCTATGGCAAAACAATAAAAATGTATTAGCTGTCCAAAAATACGATGTTTCAATACATACTGTGCGGCGGTCAAAAGTGATGCGATGCACGATGCAATGGCGGGTGGAAAACTCTTATGTCCAGAAAATCGAGTCCTGCCATGACGAGTCATGAGAGAGCACGCATTCGCCAAACCGAGATCCCCTCCCCACCCAACCCTCCCTCCCACACTCGCGGGTAAGCCCCGGCAGAGGCAGTGCGCACGCGAACAGCTTAATGCGACGCGCGACGCTGTCTACGATTTATTTACGTACATACGTACGATGAGTATTTCTGTTGACGAGCTCCATCTTTTTTTTTTTTTTTTTTTTTTTTTTCAAAGGAGGATTACGGTTGTGGCTTTTATCCAAATATGAGTTCCAGAAATGACAGATTCTACTTTTGAAGGTTCCCTAGTAAAAATGACGACTATGACCGTTCCAAAAACGACTATAAACATAGTTGGCCAACTATGGATTATAGTTGGCCAACTATAAATTATAGTCGGCAACTATGTTTATAGTCGTTTTTGGAATAGTCGTATAGTCGTCATTTTTACCAGGGTTAGGCAAGTAAGTTTCAAGCAGATACAAATATACGTTTTTGCACAAGTTAGACTTCCGTTTACCCCGTGCAGATGAAAAACTTACTCATTTCACTTCTTTTCTGTCCATTCTTCTCTACTTTCACTGTCTTTATAACTGACATTTTTAATTATGTAATCGAGCCCTTACAGCGTTCAAAATTTGTTCCCCTC
>VMOF01000220.1:23082174-23159609 GCA_011764245.1 Trialeurodes vaporariorum
GGCCCATTGGCAAAAAGTGAGAAACACGGGTCTAATAGTTTTACTTTAGCTACATTTTCGTGCAATTGTTTTCAAAATCGGAGGCGATGACTTCTGAGCCTCCCCTTGTGAGAGCGGAAGGAGGAGATTTCACGTGACTTCACCTTCTCCTATCTCCGTATTTTTCAAAGGAACATTTTCATTCAAAACGGCAGAAAGAGAGGCAGGAAGACATTCCTGGATACGCCTTTGAACGAGGCATTGGCGGATCCAGGAATCTGTCCTTCTCTCGTCTCCAATAATTAGAACGCGTGTGTTATAGAAAAGGACAGATTAGAGGCAGTCACGTGATTTTCGCCTCCTCTTCTATCCTTTTCTAACACATGTGCATTCAAATGAGTAGAGAGAGAGAGAGAGAGAGAGAGAGAGAGAGAGAGAGAGAGAGAGAGAGAGAGAGAGAGAGAGAGAGAGAGAGAGAGAGAGAGAGAGAGAGAGAGAGAGAGAGAGAGAGAGAGAGAGAGAGAGAGGGAGAGAGAGACGGACAATTTTCTGGATCCGCCAGTGGGATGAGGTATAAAGATGGACCCCATTCACCGATTCATGTTGTCCTGCTGTGCTCCAAGGAGCGGAACTGATGGGGCACCCGCGGAACCCGGCCGCCCGCGGCACCCTGAGAGGGCACCAACACCAATAAACCAAACATCTTTATTTCCAAGATAACAAAAACGACGAGCTCACACACTTATTTTTCAGCCTTAAATTAAAAACTAAATTAATATACGATTCCGCGACCGAATTTTAATCGAAATGAATGAATGGTCAATGTATGAATGAATTAATAAAAGACGGTTTTCATAACAATAAAGTCGTATGAAAGGAGTCGTACAATGAAGATGTCATGTTTTGTACGTGTGTTAGTCCAGAGGATCCTCCCTCCCCTCCGGTATGAATCTCCTTATTGTTTGCCTCCAACCTCGCGTTTTCATATGGTTTTGAATGGAGTCTTAAAATCACGCTAAGAGGAAAAGAAACGTTGTCAGCCATGTTATTATTTAAAAGATCACAACCGCGCAAAAAGAGGTATTTTTTCAACATTCTACATAGTAAAAAAAAACTCTTTTATGTTGTAAATTGCTGTAATTTAGAAACGTATGATGGTAAATTTTGGGTGTTTCTCTTTTCATCCTCGTGACAAAGCGCGTGCGTTTTCTGGGAACGTGACATTTTGACCATTTGAACCCACAATAGAAAAGGTCAAATTCGATGGCCCTCTCCAAATTCCTATACTTAGTTCAATATTTTTCTGGATTTTAGTGAGGCTAATGCAACAATGCCAGATTCCACGATTCATCACTGTTCGCTCGGTACTGCAGTTTTGCGGATCTTTTATCTTATTCGCAGCAATCCAGCATTGATCCAACTGGTTAAAGGAGTGATAGAGCTCACGCATTTTGAGTATCGGGTTGACGGATTATATGACAAAGAGCAGTGCATGCTTCCGAAATGCATCAAAGTAGATCGGTAAATGGTTGTTTATCAAAGAATTACGACTCGTTGCAAACCAACCACTCACCGTTGTATTTCGATGCATTTTGGAAGCAGACAATGCGCCATACTTGTCGGAATCAGTCAACCCGATACTCAATTTTTATTTTTATTTTTATTTTTATTATTATTATTATTTTTTATAACAAACCTGGTGAATGCGCAAAAAACAAAATAAAACTCTATAACGTGTTAACTACTTGGGTATTTTTTTTCCTGAATGTTTTGAGCCTTTCATTTTTTTTTTTATCATAAAAACAACCCAGAATAATATTTAATATGCACTTGTGAATCTTGATAGTTCATCAGTCCCTTCCCCTCCTATAAAGGTCCTCGCTCGCGAAACTCCATACGTCCCAATGACTTTGAAGAACTTACAGTTCCTTAATGCGCCATCAAGGCAGGATTGATGAATTTTCTAGCTGCTCATGAATAGATCTTATCTTATCCAAGCACGATACGGTTCTGTCCTCCTCGTGACGCAAAGACTGCACATACCTAATTATGTGACCTTTCAAGTAGCGGATTTTTTTTCCTTTAAGCTGTTGGTAGATCCAGCAACAGATTATCCTTTCGTCCCTCTGCTCATTTAAACGCATGCGTTTGGAAAGGGTTAGAAGAAGAGGCGAAAGTCATGTGACTGCCCTTAAGTCATCCTTCTCCAACACTCGTGTTCAAAAGGGCAAAGAGGTAAATGAACACATAGTGTATTAACCTCTATCAGATTAAAGAGAGCAGCCAACGAGACAGATTGTACGAAAAAATATATCTATATATCATGAAAATAAAAGAATTAAAAAAGAAATCTGCAAGGAAAGTAAAGGAGCACTGGCGGAAGTCACAAATTCTAATGTTCCACGCAGGTAATCGAATAAACTGGTCAAGGAAAAATTGATCGATTACCGAATTTTCGGGTGAATGATCATGAGGGTCTCCGAGGTATCCGAGTATCAGAAGAGGTAGGCAGGCAGTGAGCGGCCACTGAAGCTGCAGCCGCAATACCATTGATGTCAAATGTACGGTTTTATGCCCCATAATTCCCATTACAATCAATCAATGAGCTTTAACTTTAGAGTGGCAGCGGGCTGGTCCACCTTGTGCCACACAGTGTAGAAGGAATCCCGGGAAAAAGCGGACTTTGGACGGCAGATTCCAAGGTTTGAGGTTAAATTTTGTAGGTCGTTCGGAATTTGGCGGGAATTTGGACGGCAGATTCGAAGGTTTGAGGTTAAATTTTGAAGGCCGTTTCCGGCGATGCCCGAGTTTGTTTACGCAACGACCGGAAACAACCTACAAAACTTAACCTCAAAATCTATTTTTACGGAAAGATGGCGGCGCCTTAGGTGACAACAATGAACCAGCAGAACGTTCCTTGATGTGCCACTCTAAAGTTATAGCTCATTGCAATCAATGTAAAATATACGATTTTAACCTCAAATTTTGCAACCTTGCGCAGTTCGAAGACGATGCGACAGGTAGAAGAGGTCACTGAAGACCGCGGTGTCCACTACCGGCCGTCCCGTGACCGAAGATAATCAGAGCCATCAGGGGTGGTATTCAGACGCCGCGCCGCGCCGGGCCGCAACCTTAACGGGAGCACTTGACAGTGACAATCATGGACCAATCGACGGTCAACCTGCATAACTGGTGCAGCAAGCATCACACCGCAAAACGCCACCGCGCCGCGGCCGCGCGCATCGCGGGACTAACCTCAGTGGCTCAAGTGTGCTCATCGATGGTCATCGCGAGAAAGGTTTAAAGTAAGACATGTGAGAGGAGGAGTCGGGGGACTCGAAACTTCTGTTATGAGGATATCGTTGGGAAGGGTTGCCAAATATGTATTTGCAAACTCTGTTAAAAGTGATCCGTGAAGTTCCATCAGTCTTTTTCCATAACATTTCATAGAATTCCGAGGGCCGTTCATGGGATTTCATAAGATTTTCCACGTAATTTCATGGAATTGCATGAAATGTTATGGAAAAGTTTTTTTTTTTTTTTTTTTTTTTTTTTTTTTTTTTTTTTTTTCAACAGTACATACTGTTACATTACTTACAAGGGGAGGCTCAGAAGTCGCCGCCTCCGATTTTGAAAACAATTGCACGAAAATGTAGCTAAAGTAAAACTATTAGACCCTTGTTTCTCACTTTTTGCCAATGGGCCTTCCTAAAGCGCCAGGAATTTTTTGAAAGTTGCCGAAATTCACGTAAAAACCCGAGCGGAGAGCGTTCCGCATATTTACGTGAATTTCGGCAACTTTCAAAAAATTCCTGGCGCTTTAGGAAGGCCCATTGGCAAAAAGTGAGAAACACGGGTCTAATAGTTTTACTTTAGCTACATTTTCGTGCAATTGTTTTCAAAATCGGAGGCGGCGACTTCTAAGCTTTCCCTTGTTAGTACTAAACTTACACCTACTATACATTTGAGTATATCTATGTGCTATTTATAACTTATACTTAATTTTAATTTTTAACTTTTCCTGCTAGTCCAGTAACAGAACATCTTTGCTGGAATTGCAAGTAACAAAAAATAAATATAGTTCTACTCCCGTTGGGTGTAGACTGTGTCTGATACATTAAATGCAACAAACAAAAATAAAGATAAATAAATAATAAAATAAAATAATAAGTGAAAAGTAATTAAAATGAGACATAACGTTTACATTTACATCATTTCACAGTATAAACAATTAATTATCTTACAGTTTTGTAATTTTTAACACCTAGTTGCCACTATACGCAGTACTTTTACTCATCGTAGCAACGGCAAAGCAACTCAAACGGTTTCCGCCGATTTAACCTTCTCACTGTCTCACTGTTTATGGAAAAGTACACTGTTAAAAAAAAAAAAAAAAAAAAAAAAAAAAAAAAAAAAAAAAAAAAAAAAAACGAAGTGAGGACGAAATAGTCGAAGCCTTTCCCCCAGTAAAATGTTCAGTGTACTTTGTTCCAATTTTCCATATGTGGACATGGAAATCATTGTGATAATTCCGTGTAAATTCACTCGAAAATCAACCTAATTTACATAGAAATCAAGGCGATTTCCATGTCCAGATGGAAAATTGGAACAGAATTCATGCAAAATTTTTACCAGGATCGTTCGCCTTAGAATTCGGTGGAGTGAGAATTACTGGAGTCATAACAGAAATGAGGAAAATTTGACGGAGTGGGATTGGACGGAGTGAGAATAGCCAGAGTGTCTCTCATCCCCATGCGGAGTGCCTCTTATCCCGGGCGGAGTGCCCTCTCACCCTGTTTATCCTCACTGCGTTCATTCGAACTCCGTCAAATTTTAATCCCTTCTGTTCTGACTCCCGTAATTTTCACTCCGTTGAATTGTAAAAGGCGGACAAAATGCTTCGTTTATTTCGTCCTCACTCCGTTTTTTTACCATGGTAATGATTGTTTCGGAAATAATAACCCACGGAATTTCGGTCATGAAACTTCACGAAACACTTTACCAGGGAACTCTTGAATAACGCGGAACTTGCTGCTTTAAAAAAGGAACCTCTATAAGGTCATTCAACTTCATCGATTCCGGGAGAAGTCTTACACACTCTAGAGTTGTATTTTGAAAAAAAAAAAAACAAAAAACAAAAAACAAAAAAACAAAAAAAAAACAAAAAAAAATAGTGAGAGGCCACCCGTTCCTTCTTAGCTGGATGCTTATTTTTAAAAATCCGAAATTTGACAAGGTTCAAATCTTAAAATGTTCCAACTTTCGGAGGAGCACTCGAACTATATTTGCACTTCGATCAAATCAAGGCTGTTTCATTTCAAAATTCTGAAAATTATTTTAACCCTGAACCGCACGGCGCTGTCTTCATTTACTTCAAAAACGCCATCGTCTTATCAAGGTGCTTAAAACTCAATAACGTGAAAAAATTAGCTCTCCAGGAAAGGTGAATTTTTCTTAATCATGCTGAAAATGAGAACAGAGTGTTGCCAAGAAATCTATTTTTCTCCGATTATATTATTTGATTTGCAAGGAACGTAAAGATAAGTATACAGGGTGTCCGAGAAATGAGTTCACACTTTTGCTGTGAGCGCCTGGTTGATTGTAAAAATCTGACAAATTCAGGAATAATCTATTACTCCTAAGCGACTTTAGAGAAAATATCGGGGGGCTCCCACCCCCCTTAATGGGGGGCGTAGGCCCCAAAATGTACCCCGTGTTGCCAATATATCGTATATTTCAAATGGCAGGGGGTATTTTTTATTTCATCATTCAAAAGGACTAAAAAAACTGAGTAATTTCGTTTTTTCAGATTTTCGGTAGCCCCTCTCAAAACAAAATGGCGGCCAAATAGCTACCCCATACTTTAGAGGCCCATAACTTCGGTTTGAATCAATATTTTTTCAAAAACTAAAAACTTTCTGAATCCTCAGAACGTCCTCTTTCCAATGATGTGCCACACTTTATCATTTGGTGGGAAAAAAATGGGGAGCGAAGCACCCCCCAAAAATTGTTAAGTTTGGGGGGCTGTAGCTCAAAAAAGTCAAATGTAAAGGGGGGTCGTGTTGTACATCAATCGAAAGGTCTTAAAAAAAGGAAGAATTTGACGCAAACCCGAAGTCGCTACGATTCGTCTATTCAAAATGGCGGCCATTTAACCATTTGGGGGTGGGGGACCGTCCCCCCCCCCAGATAAAATCCCTCCATCGAGTGATACACCAATCGAAAGTTCTTGGAAAGAGAAAGGGAATGGCGCAAACCGGACGTCAATACGATGCTTGTATCCAAAATGGCGGACGGTCAAAGTTTTTTGGCTTATGACCCTGCAGGCCTATAGCCAAAAAACTTTAGCCGGCTGCCATTTTGGATACAAGCATCCTATTGACGTCCGGTTTGCGCTATTCCCTTTCTCTTTCCAAGAACTTTCGATTGGTGTATCACTCGATGGAGGGATTTTATCTGGGGGGGGGACGGTCCCCCACCCCCAAATGGTTAAATGGCCGCCATTTTGAATAGACGAATCGTAGCGACTTCGGGTTTGCGCCAAATTTTTCCTTTTTTTAAGACCTTTCGATTGATGTACAACACGACCTCCCTTTACATTTGACTTTTTTGAGCTACAGCCCCCCAAACTTAAAAATTTTTGGGGGGCCCTTCGCGCCCCATTTTTTTCCCACCAAATGATAAAGTGTGGCACATCATTGGAAAGAGGACGTTCTGAGGATTCAGAAAGTTTTTAGTTTTTGAAAAAATATTGATTCAAACCGAAGTTATGGGCCTCTAAAGTATGGGGTTGCTATTTGGCCGCCATTTTGTTTTGAGAGGGGCTACCGAAAATCTGAAGAACTGAAATTACTCAGTTTTTTTAGTCCTTTTGAATGATGAAATAAAAATTACCCCCTGCCATTTGAAATATACGATATATTGGCAACACAGGGTACATTTTGGGGCCTACGCCCCCCATTAAGGGGGGTGGGAGCCCCCCGATATTTTCTCTGAAGTCGCTTAGGAGTAATAGATTATTCCTGAATTTGTCAGATTTTTACAATCAACCAGGCGCTCACAGCAAAAGTGTGAACTCATTTCTCGGACACCCTGTATAGAATGCAAAAATAGATCAAAATCCTACGCTTAGAACTAAATATTAATCAAATTATTTGGCAAAAATAACCCTTTAAAGACCAGGTTAGTTCACGTGAACGTCATGTTACTTTTCGTATTTTTTTTTTTTGTCAATTTTTTTTCGTATTGGGAAGGTAGTTAACTGTTCGTACTCGGGGGAGTTGGAATTGCATATACGACAGATTGAAGGCGCCACACGAAAAAAAAAAATCTCCGGGGGTATATTTTATACTACATCGAGAATCGTGATTATTCGGAATCCTGATACTGGAACAATATGAAATAGCCTAGAGGAGAAAACTGAGTATATTCGGGCTTGGTCCATAAGGGGTTAAGGCGAAATACTAGTTTTCTTTCCTTTCTTTATGCCATGCATAGGCGTATGTAGCCAGAAAAATTTTCTGGAGGGGCCCAGATGTGGAAACCCCACTGGGTAGGGGGGGGGGACAACCCCCTGCTATCGGGAGGGAGAAGGGGTCACCTAAAAAATGTTGCAAATTCAGCCGCTCTTAGACGTGATTTCAGGTTAACTCCGTCTTGCAAAGCGAAATTTTATGTTCTTTTGAAAAAAAAAAAAAAAAAAAAAAAAAACTGATCAAATTCGAAAAAAAACAATCTTACAATTTGATTTTTTGCTCGTATACTCTAATAATAATACATCCTTTATAAAATAAGTAACATTGCGTTAGTAGTCACTTTTATTTTGTTATTCGTTTTAGATTTATTTTGTTATTTTTTTTTAAAAAAACTTATTTCATACTTTTTTTCAACATCGGCTTTTTCTGGGGGTGGCCAGTTACTGCAGTTAGAAGGTGGTTGTTTATTTTTATAAATCGTCGTATATAAATCTTTATGATCTTAATCAAACCCTCTTTCATGCGCCGGTAAAGTTTTTGAAGAAAACGAATCTGAAACACCTCGAGGATTACGATGCACTAGCGAAAGCATGAGTTTTGATGGTCAAGTATGCGCACACGAAGCGAGCAGAAGGTTGCTTTGATTACACGAAATGCCACTTATCTCGAATTCTTGGCAGCTAAAAATTTTTGTTTGATAGTACTCATACCTACATAGTCTTTCACATAAATACTGCCACACTCAAAAATGCATTATTTGAGTTACAGGTTGTTGAGTAAAAGTAGGTATACAATGATAATTTGATATATTCTAAAAGTTGAATGCTAGCTTATACAGGGTGTCCCAGACCACCCGTGTAGGTACTTTTTCTCAAAAACGGCTGGGAGTAGAGAGCTGAAACAAAAAAGTCAGATAGGAAATTGACCCCAAAGAATTCAATGAAAATATTTTCAAAGCCCCCCAAGGCCCCCCGGGGGGGTTTTGGGGGGGTTCGAAACACATTTTTCCATTTTTGGCGGGAAAAAGCCTATAAAAGGTAGAAAAATAAGTTCAGATTCTGAAAGAGCAACTCATTGCCGACATTTTTACTCCAGTAACTTTTTCCAGAAAACCCCAATTTTTGGGGTTATGGGCCCTTTTGGGGGGAAATTTTCATTCGGCCACTGTGACCACACTATTCAATATTTTTCAAAAAACTAAAATCCATCTGAAAGAAGAGATCAATACCTTTCGATTGATGTGCCACATAATACCTAAAAGTGAAAAATTAAGGCCCCCACGTAGAATCCAAAATTTGGGGGTCTTTGAGCCCCCCCAAGTAAAAAAAGTCAAATAGCAAGGTATGGCTTGTGATACATCGATCGAAAGCCCTCAAAGAGTAGAATAAGATGACGCAAACCAAAATTGTCTACAATCATTACTTTCAAAATGGCGGCCATTTGAAAATTATGGGTGTTCAAAAGAAAGTCCTGGGAAAAGAGTCCAAGAATGAACGATACATAGATTGAAAGGCCTTCAAAAAAGCAAACGAATGGCGCAAACCGCAAATCAATCCGCCTCTTCAATCAAAAGTTATGACCGATTGAAATTTAAGCAGCCTTAAATAGGCCTTATTGAGCCCTTTAAGTTTCAATCGGTCATAACTTTTGATTGAAGAGGCGGATTGATTTGCGGTTTGCGCCATTCGTTTGCTTTTTTGAAGGCCTTTCAATCTATGTATCGTTCATTCTTGGACTCTTTTCCCAGGACTTTCTTTTGAACACCCATAATTTTCAAATGGCCGCCATTTTGAAAGTAATGACTGTAGACAATTTTGGTTTGCGTCATCTTATTCTACTCTTTGAGGGCTTTCGATCGATGTATCACAAGCCATACCTTGCTATTTGACTTTTTTTACTTGGGGGGGCTCAAAGACCCCCAAATTTTGGATTCTACGTGGGGGCCTTAATTTTTCACTTTTAGGTATTATGTGGCACATCAATCGAAAGGTATTGATCTCTTCTTTCAGATGGATTTTAGTTTTTTGAAAAATATTGAATAGTGTGGTCACAGTGGCCGAATGAAAATTCCCCCCAAAAGGGCCCATAACCCCAAAAATTGGGGTTTTCTGGAAAAAGTTACTGAATTAAAAATGTCGGAAATGAGTTGCTCTTTCAGAATCTGAACTTATTTTTCTACCTTTTATAGGCTTTTTCCCGCCAAAAATGGAAAAATGTGTTTCGAACCCCCCCAAAACCCCCCCGGGGGGCCTCGGGGGGCTTTGAAAATATTTTCATTGAATTCTTTGGGGTCAATTCCCTATCTGACTTTTTTGTTTCAGCTCTCTACTCCCAGCCGTTTTTGAGAAAAATTACCTACACGGGTGGTCTGGGACACCCTGTACATCCTTGCACCTTATTACAGATGCAAAAAAATTAAATTACAGTCCACACACTAGGGAAATTAATGACTCAAAATTAAAGTGCGATTTATACTCGATTTTGCAGTTTCTGATCGATATTTTTTGGGCACGAAAAAATGAAAAATGGGGAGTTAATGTAGGACTGGGGCAAAAACAAGTTCTCAAAGTGCCCACTATGGTGACTTCGACATTTTTCAACCGTGCGGGAAGAGTTCTTCAATTGCTGCACGAATTGTTTCCAACGGATGTTTTTGGCAGTCGCATCGATGATTGCTATATCCTAACTATACACGTTAGGGTGGCATTATGGGAAAACTTTTTCTTCAAGTATATCCCATTTCCAGTAGAGGGGGCTCGGATAGGCTCATTGCACTGATGGCCAGTACGAAGCAGAGGTGAACTCATGAATATTGCACTCTGTTCATGTTCATTTACGCTCTGTTCATTTTTATTGAATGAGACTGATGCGTACATCTGGTAAGGTGATCATTTTGTCAGAGTAGGTGCTCAATCATGTTATCAATGTGTTTCAAATACTCAAAATTAAATAAACATCTTCTTATGATCCAAGTCTCCTCGCTCTATAGAGCACCGCGTTGATGACGCTGTAGCGCGTAGAGGAGGCCAACGTGCAGAATCAATCGTATGAAACGGCACTTTGACTTTGTCGCACTATTTCCTCTCGAGTCCACAATACTTTGAATTCCTTACATCTGTATAGTTATAAAAATGCTTAAAAATATGACCTTTCAGAGGGTAACTAAGTATTTGCTCTGCCGTCTCCTCAAAAAACGTGTTTCTTCTTGTGACGGTATTTATGCGCACAAGCTGTATACATTTGCCCAATACCATCTATTTCCATACCAGGTCACATGGGTTTGAGGTTATGTAGCTAGCTTGTCTACTTTAACATTGGCTCTGATGGGAGGTAGTGGGTTATTTGCAGTTTTCGACATTTGTCGGTCATTTGCAGGCCAAATGGAATAGATGGTATTGATTAACCTTTCATGTAAACCTAGGGAAAAGAATACATCCTACGAGGACTCGATTTGGCTTCCAAAGAATCGATGGTTTACGTGGTTTCAAATGGGGGAGATAAGAAGTATGATAGTCGATTTGTTCGATTAAATCAATATTCGGCAACAATGGGTATCAAGGACAAGGAGCCTCGCAAATCCTGCGTGGAACATGAGATAAATAGTAAGGCATCAAACCGATTGACCATGTATTGAATTTCACAGGATCTCCGTACGGAGGAAACGCATCGGACTGGTTTTCAGGCTCTGCTCATTCCTTCCCGACCTCCATGACTTATTTTTTCGGATCAGGCCAGCAGCTTCCTCTCGCTCGATGACTGACTCCTTTATATTTCCCTCTTGACTCGACTCGAACCGCGCCTAGTAAATCTCGCCAGGATTATAAGTATTGACAAATTTGTCAAGATTTTGATGCGTAACCGGTACTGATGGTATTACGAGCGAAAATCTCTTCTTTTTTTTTCCTCCTGCGCCTCCGCGCTGACCATCTCACCTGATGGATCAGATGAATCGTGGCGACGAGTAACCATGAATGAAGGGTTTTTTCTTTTTTTTTCTTTTTCTTCTTCTTTTTCTTTTACTCTTCTTTTTTTTCTGCGAATGGTGTAACTCGACCCCAGGAAACTGAGGCTGCGATTGACATCAGTGGCGTAGCGTGCAATTTGGCAACGTTGCAGTTCGTCCATTTAAAGGCATGCTAAAGATCGAACAGAAGTGTGTTCGATGAACACCTTCCCATTCGACCTTTTACATGGCTTTAAATGGACGAACTGCAACGTTGCCAAATTGCACGCTTCGCCACTGATTGACATCGATTACGTATTAGTTCATATCTATATCTATCTATATTTAATAAAAACGCAACAACAAAAACAAGAGTATAATAAAGAAAGCTATGACTGATAGATAATTTACATCTGTAATTATTGCTTCTGCTTGCATGGATTATTGTTTTGGGAAGCAAAAAAGTATTCAATATCGGAGTCAAAGATTTTAAAATGTGGCTCTTAATAATTTTTGCAATAAGCGCATGAATATAGTTAGTTATGCTATAAAATCCAGCGAAAATTACAATGAGCACATTGAAAAATTACGATATCTACTCATAGACTCACAAAATGGTTATTAAGTTGAAAACGTAATGGCTGCCGGAGTTACGCCGGTAACATGAGAGACTCCTACGTAATTTGCGGCTATATCTTCTCTGTTTCTATAGACATATAGACGGATTAGAACATAGGTATGATATACCTGACATAGTATGATATACCTGCTCTTGCATATAGCTCCGCCATTTTTACTCTTAAATGGCGGAGCTATACGCAGGTGCCATGGGGGATTTCTGTCTAATTTGTCACTCTCTCAATGGAAACACACGAAGGATAGGCTCAAATTAAAATACAATTTTTTATTCTTTTACACCCCTGTGTCACGGCCCCCATTCATCGGATATGAATCACAGCTCTGGTGGCTAATTACTCTAAGAATCTTCCTTCCCAGCATAGAAAGAGTGACCAAATTAAGATGGGAATATCTAATAATTAGTGCCCAACGTCGCGTCGCCATTACGGTCGCGCAATTAAAAGCATTTTATTAGTTTAAGAGTGTGGATTTTGTGAGTGTTTAGTGCTACCATTACTATTTTTGGAGGTTTTCAAATTTGAATTCTACATTGCGTGTGACAAAAGTGTGCAACAACCCACTGTGTGTCATTCTATGAAGAATTCGAAGCTTCAAATCAATGTAGCATATAGGTGTGCAACAGGACAATAGGATAAGATTTGTGTATTCTTTAATACAAAACGAGCATTTAAAAGTTAAAACAAAAACTGCACCATTTCCAAAAAGAATTTTGTTGATACAACTTTTATAGATTTCACTTGGGAGCAGACCTGTTGTTTCATGTGAGCCCTTGTATACATTGTAAATGGCTTCAATTATGGTGGTTATTTATTCGTGTACACTACAGAAATGAAGATCGGTTCTCTTGGTTGCTATCCACTCGTTGCTCATGCGACAAGCAGCGAAAAAAGGAATACAAATGGAAATGAAAATCAGTGTTGCCAGATGTACGTCTTTAGGCCGGATATTTCCCATGACAACCAGTGTATAAAATATACGGCTTCATACCTCACATCTGGCAACACTGATGAAAATAAGAATGAAGCTACTCATAACCAAACCTCGTGTATTGGTATACTAAAGGAGCATGGCGTCTGCCATTGAAGAGACTCGGGATAGTAACATAACCTAAGTTTTTCATGTTTCGAACAAGATAGTAAACACGTCCGATATGACCGGTCAACTGTCATCTCTCCTCCACAATTTGTTCCTTTATACCTACTCCCGTGCTCCGTATTACAGGTATACACTTATACAGAGTGTTCGTAAAGTCCAATCGGTGAGCCATGTATGCACGTTTCATCTAACAGGCTTATTAAGAACGAACGCATCGTAATGGTATCGAATCGATGATATTGTTATCTTAAGGTGATTCCAGGCGAAACTTTTCCAGCTTTCAATCCGATGGATAGCGCCACTAGTCGCTTTTTGGAAAAGTCGTGTTTTCGGCGTTTTAAACTGAAACCATCGATAAAACGCAAAATCCAATAACGTCAGCACCTGCAAAATTTTTTTATGGATTTTTTGAGCCCAAAATGAGCAAAATTGGTTCAAAATTAAAGCCGCAAATTATGAAATTCGTTTCGCCATAAGCTTAGTGAGTGAGAGTGAGCGCGAGTGATGATATGTCTATCTGCCTCACTCGCACTCATTATGCGGCTTACGGGAAGTTTCGATTTTCATAATTTCCGGCTTTATTTTTGAGTGTTTCAGCCTGAAACTTTTAGGGTATCTTCCTGAAGTATGCTCGCAGGTGCTGACGTTCCTGAAATTCGTGTTTTTAGCGTGAATTCGTGAATTTTAGCCAAAAACTGTTGACTTTTCGAGCAGCGCGACGTGGTGTCCAAAGTTGGAACTAATCGACCCTGGAATCATCTTAAGGGTGGTGCCATTCCGATAGGTTTCATTTCGATGGAAACCCTCCCATCTCTACTGAAATTCGCCGATAACTCCTGAGCTATCAGATAATATCCGCAGAGAGGGGGGGGGGGGGGTTCTATCGGATTGAAACCTATCTTAATGACCCCGCCCGGATAAGAATAACAAGTAATCGATCATCGAATCGATAGCATTACGATACGATTGTTCATAATCAGCCTGCTGGAGGGTTATACGACGGATCGTACCCCCAATAGTATCAAGTACGACGTTATGTCATTTATTTTTCAAGTATATATAGACATTCCAAAAGAAACCCTTCAATTTCTATAATATGCGCACGATAAGATTGGAATCATCGGTGAAGTACCGCAAATATGGAAGGGTTTCAATCGATGAAAGCTCGAAAGATAAGCCGCGATTAAGAATATGACACGCACTCGATAACGCGACTCAACAAAAATACCTTACCAAGGTATGCAACACGCAACACACCCAATACACGTGTTGAATAGTAGCCTCTGCATTGCGTATTGCATACCCTGGTCCTTTGTCCCCGCTACCTACTTACAAGAGAAAGAGAAGAGAAGAGTGTGAAATTTTATACATTCATGACAGTGAATTGTTTCTTTATTTTAAAAATAAGGCCCTGTTTTCCAGCAGAGTTGGGCAAATAGGGGTGGTAACGATTACCGAGTAATTATGATCGTCGTTTTTTCGGAGGCTGATTTTATGGTAATCAGGGCTGTTTTTTTACAAGCCAACCATCCTATGAGTTGCAGAAGAAATAGACCTAATCGAAAAGACCCTAAACTTTACTATTTATCAGTGAGGAATACATTTAATTACTGTCCAAAGGTTTGACGATTACGATTACCCTGCAGTAATAGTGTAATCGATTACACTCCTATTCGCCCAACTCTGTTTTCCAGTAACTTTCATTGAAACTTGATTTTTAGAAGTCAGAAAATCTTTGAGTGACATATATTTTTTTTATTTTTTTTTCATGATGTATACTCAAAGAATATGAAAAGTTTTGAAGCAGTTGAAGTGAAACTGACCAAGTCCATCCGAACGTTTCGAGAAATATGTTGTAAGAAAAATTGAATATTTTTCATTCTTATGAAATTTCCTTAGTCACTCAGGATAATGAGAGGAACTAATTGAAAAAAACATAGTTGTCAACAAAGTATATCATCTTTTTATCTTAAATCTTAATACCATTCATAAAAAAATAAATAATAAAAAAAAAAAAAAATAGATAAGAGAAGAAGTATCACCATAAGCAGTAAGCACACAGCGGACCGTGGGTTCGTCGCTAATGGAAAGCAATTCCGTACTAGCCTTACCAAAATCTGTAAATTACAGTAGCTTATAGACCATAAAACTTAACTTTACCCTCGTATTTGATTCGAGATTTTTCCAAATATAAGTTTACTATTCTTATAGTTATTGCATCAAGGTAAAAATTTCTTAAATGTTGTCTATGTTTTGAATTTTTTATAAACTTCGTTTTACTTATATATTGTATACCATCACGGACTAGTGCGGTATTTTTGCGAAAGTTCCCAAGTAGCAAAAATGGACCAAGAACGTATGGATTTACGCAAGTTTTCTTGGGGGAAGAACTCGCGTAAAACCGTCAAAAACGGTCAAATTGGAATCATCTTTTATAAGTAAAAACAGAACTTTTACAGAAGGTTTTCCTGCGTTTAAACGGAACTTTTTCGGTAAATCCGCAAAAAAAAACAAAAAAACAAAAAACAAATAAAAATAAATAACAAACAACCTGTCATATACATCAGTATTCTTATGTTTTGAAGAAAATGAGAAGAATTTGATACTTATGGTTATTCCGAAATTTTTTTCGTAATTTTATGCGGCTTTACCGGAAAAGTTTCGTTTAGCCGCTCGCAGTAAAACTTACCGTAAATTAAAGTTCCGTTTACGTAAAAAAGATGATTCCAATTTGACCGTTTTACGCAAGTTTTTTCCCCCAAAATTACTTGTGTATAACCTTCCGTTTCCGGTCCATTTTTGCTACTTGGGTTAATTCATTTCAAACATGACACCTAGCTGAAATGGATGTATAGCACATGTTTGCCACAGCAGTTAATCGGATGTCCTGTTAGGCAAGTATTATAAATAGAATTCTTGGTTATTGCATGTAACAGGAAATTTTCCTCGGTATTGTTATGCGACAAAAATCTTGGAATTTCGTTTAAATAGCATATTAATTGAGTTTGAGAAAAGTTTCAAAATTTTGATACTCCGTTACGTTATTATAATGAGCAAGTGATTTTACGCATATTTGATTCGACCCTTATTTTCAGAGTTGGTACCATTTCGTGATTATTTAATGGCATTTTTCAATTCGCCGATAATTCCATCGGTTGAAAAAATATAACACACTTCAGTTCAATATATGATTGTAATGCTCGAAAATACTCTGATCTGCAATTCTCTCTCAATCGGTGAAGTCACCGTTAAGTTATTAAAATATCCGCAAGTTTTTTAAAGTCAGCGATGACTTCGCCGTTTGAGAAAAAATTACAAATCAGAGTGTATTTTCTTGCTTTTACCATAAAGTGAACTGAACTGCGTAATGTTCTATCAACCGAGGGAATCATCGGTGAATTGAAACAAATGCCATTACATGTATGGAAAACGGCAGCTCTTCTCTTCATTGCTGCAGCGAACGCTTGCAACAGATCCGTTTTCTTAGACATGATCCTGTACATATGTGAACTCCTAACGTAGAACCGTGGTTATTTAGAAAGGGCTTCATGAGCACCCTGTATGTATATTAAGTGGTTTCCGCGACATGCTTAGATTGAATTTTAAATCGCGAGGAAGAAATAAAATACCTGATATCATCATTTTCAGTCTGGAGCCTTATTCGCACCCGAAACCTCGCCTTGCCTCGCCTTTGCCTCGCGGTAGTAGAATCGGAATTGGGATCGGACACGCGCGATCTTTGGGAAAGACTTACGGGACGAAATGAGGTGTAAGAGGCTTGCTACTGGTCAACTGGTCAGAAGGAACAAGAGTGGGAGTCTGGCAGGTTATATAGAGTTAATAAGGATTTCAGAATAGGCACATTGCAAGTAGCTATGCAGATATATCTATCCAATGCAAACTTGGTTATACACATAACCTATAACCTTCATCTTTGGTAGAGTTTAGCCAACGAGCAATACCTGTGTACTGTAGAGGTGCTAATAATAAACGTTATAAGCCCTTTCCTAAAGTGTGACAGCATATAGAAGATCTGATTATAGTTTGTTTGCCTCATTTTTTTAAACCTTAATGAATCAAAACTTGTAATAGTTCAACAGGAATTGGTTTTTAACTAAGTTTAAAGCAACATTGTAGATTGGTTATCTGGACACAAAACTTGAATGCAATCATCCAAGTGAAAATGTTTGCTTGTTTCTGTCATTATGTCAGTTTCTTTATCGTGCGAATCCTTCCAAAAGAAACCGTTTTATTGATTTCTGTTTCCAGATACCCACTCTAAATTACTTGCACTTTCGTTTAAAACCAATTACAAATGTATCTGTTACGATTTTTTGTTGTTGAACTTTTAAGGTTAAGAAAAAGTGAGGCAAACAAACCGAGCCAGAGCCAGAGTGCTGCTTCAAAATCACCTTCCACAAATCCTCTCTATTGGTACACTGAGAAAAATTTCCTGATGCCGTAACCAGACGTCTGTTCATTACTGACTTAACCGGAATTCCTGTTATGTTAACCAGAAATCCCTTTTATTTCAACAGGACTTCCGACTAAGTAAGTATTAAGCAGACGTCCGGTTGAATTAACAGGCAAATTTTTCTCGGTGTATAACTCGTTGGGTATAGCAGACCTCGGAGCTGTTTTTTTATTTTTTTATTTTATTTTTTATTTTCTTCTTTTTTCCCATTTTGTATAAATGCATTATTAACAAAGGGTGTGTCCCCCTCCACCCCACCCCCATTAACACCCTTAAGACTTTCGAAATTCGGACTCAACTATAAAATTATTGGAAAAAAATCATTCGAAAAATTTAACTCAAAACCGAAATTCAAGACGTCACCGTCGGTTAAATTAGAGAAACCCTCTCCAAGGCGTTTTCAATTGGACAGGTTTTGTGACCTCTTTATTGCTATAAAGTAAATTGCTCGTTGTTGGGACCTCATATGAGTAGGGAGGACTGTGAAAGGTTCCTTGCAGGTCGTTCCTTGAACCAATTACCCAGTGTTATACTTTCGAGGGAGCATCTGGATCTGGACGAACCGGAACATGCAATTAAATTCGAATAAATACATTAGTACCAGATAAATGCAGACAGACAGTCGCAGAGCTTGAGAGTTCGCGCAGGCGCAGTGGCGAAAGAAAAAAAAAAAACAGAAGAGTGGAATGAATGCATTTCACAGACACTTGATAGTTGATACCCCCGCAACTCGGGACACCAGGACACCTGACACCCTCGCTGCGAGGCGCACTCTGGCTTAAAAAAATCCACTTTTCTGGACACGGAGGCTGGTTTTGATAAATGGTTGTTCGCCCCCCCCTCCCAAAAATGGTTTCAACAGTGATCTTTATTTGTGATGGGGCAGTTTGGTTCGCTTCAATATCTCTCAAAGTCTTAACAAACGTACCTACTTTTTCAACGGAGGAAAATCCAATTATGGTTTCATCTTTAAATTATGAGTTTTCCTTTTTTGAGACGTATTATTTTTTTGCAAAGGCTGACCCAGACATTTTTGCATTCTCGCAGAGCAGGGCCGATTTGAGTATCGAGTTCTCACAAGCAACGGTGCCTGCTTCCGAACTGTATCAACACGCACCGATGAGCGGTTTGTTAGCGCAGCACTTTGACTCATTATTAATCAACCGCTCACCGATTCGCTTTGATGCAGTTTGGAAGCAGAGGCACCGCTGCTTGTCATAGAACCCTATACTCAAAATTGTTCTGTTCTAGTTTGGATTGAGGCAGCGCTTAACTTCATGAGGTTCTCCTGCAGACACAGATACTCTCTCCACCGATTTATGCGAATAAAAGTTAAAAACTTTTGTTTGTTTGTTTGCTTTTTGTTTTCTGTTTTATTGTTGTTGTTGTTGGTTTTTTTTTTATTTTTTGGGGTTTAATTTTTACTTATTTTTTTCAGGTGACTTCGTCCTGTTTCGAGCCGCCACTGGTCTAAGACCAGACAATTGATTTATTCCAATCCACTGTGCCGTGGGTGGAAGCTGCAAAGTGGCGGTGGGTGGGGGAGGGGGACAGAGGCAACCTTGGCTCCAGACCTCTAACTCTCTGACTCTCTGGCTCTGGGCTCCGGAACAATTCAACATCCAGGGCTCACTCACAAGTGTTACCTCTGTTCCTGTTTGCACCTGCTAGTTGCTACTGCTTACCCGCGACTACCTCCGCGCACTTGGCGGCGCGGCGCGGCGCAGCGGCTCGCTCTGACGTCCGCGGTACGACGCGATTGCGGTGGAGGAAAGGCAGATCTGAATCGACAACCGACGTTTCTTGAAAAAGTCAGGAGAGAGACTGTTGGTTGACAGATTCAAAATATGCTTCGAAATAACCTCACTGTTTTTCAATTTCTACAGTCATAAGTATTACTGCGAGTTATTTAAAGCTCGTTTCACAAGTGGCGGAGGAACTTGTTGAGTATTAGATAAACATCAAAGATTTTATTATTTTGTTTACTTTTTCCAATAGATGATCATCATGATCAGTGGCGGTCCGGGGGTTCAAATGTTTGGGGCTTGGAAAAACTGTGATGATCCAATTTTTTTATTTCTTTTTTTGCTTCTCAGTTTATCTCACGCCTTTCATTTCCTTCGTGCCCCCCCTCCCAATAGCGAATCCAAGAATTTTTCCTTCTCTCTCTATGGTCATTTGATCGCAAGTGTTGAAAAATGACAGAATAGGGGCAGTCACGTGACTTTCGCTCCCTCTTCTATCCTTATCTAACACACGCGATCAAATGGACAGCGAAAGGCAAAGACAATAAATTGGATCCGCCAGTCCCCCCCCCCCCTGGTTGATCTAAGGCTAATGAGACCCCGCTCGGTAAGACGAATGCCAAATTCACCTGCGCATTTTAACCCCTTATCGGCCAAGACCGAGTATACTCGTTTTTCTCCTCGAGTATATTTCACGTCGTTTTAGTCTTAACTCTGGATAAACGCAAATACAGGTGAAAACATTACAATAGAAAAGATCTCGTCTGGCGCCTTCAATTCGTCGGATAGGCAATTCCAACTCCACCGAGTACGAACAGTTAACTATACCTTACCTCTAGAAACTAACCAGTGGTTTTCTCTTGAACTAACCTGGTCAATAATGGGTTAAAAACTGAACAGTATCCATCAAGATATTCAGCAAAAATGCTGCTGAAGAAGTATCAGCAGCATGAGTGTGGAACGCTGATAAACAAATACACAGAGATGGACTTTGATATGTGAGACGCGGCGAGGTACAAACTCTGAGCAGCAGCAGCAGCGCCGACAAATTCAGCACAGCGGCAGCGGTTTCACTCACTTGCGCTTCGCCGCTGCAGATAGGTTGCACGAGCTGAATCCGAAGTCAAGATGATCAACTCGGTAATTGACCAGTGCTGAGTCTTGCCCTCTCGCGTCTTTTGCCTCGCTCATTAATATTTATGACCCCTCCAATTCCTAATCGTATTCGTCGGGTCTTCATCCTCATCCTCACAGCTCACAAATTATTTTCTTACAGCTTAATTACTCACAATCAGGTGCAGCGCTTTTAACAGGAACTTAGCGTCGCCTCATTCGAACGATGTCCGATGAGTGGCCGGAAAATCCGGAAACCTGGAACCGGATTTAATTCATCGGAGTATTGCACACCGGTGCAGAAAAGATATATTATATAATAAGAAAATATATATTTGTATATTAGGTATATTAGATTGTTTAGGAATAGGTAATCGTTCGATGACGCTCATATGACTTGAAAATCAGATTTTGGCAGTGTTTTTGTAAATACAGTGAATGTAAATTTTGTACCTTTTTCACAATGTGACCCCCCTTAAAGTAAATTTTATTTTAAGCAAGACTTTCAAATGACTTTCCTCCGGCCTTTATGTAAAGTTTTAAGTTAATTTTAGTCATATACTATATATCTTCACGGATTTTCAATAAAAACCTCGGCTCTGGTTGTGGTCTTAGTACCATAAATTATTGTTTTTTCTTTGGTTTTTTCAGGAAAAAATTGGGGTGGACTGCGAGGAAAAAAACCGGTACGATTTACCATCATATATAGTATCGGGCATCATACTGCAGGTGACATTAAAAAATATTTTGGTTAAGGCCAAATACTGCTATTACTGCTATTATTGAGTACTGCTATTATTATGGTAAATCGTATACCAATCTTTTTACGTATGTAATATTGCAATGCATATCTGCGATTTTGCCGGATTGGAAAATAAATAGTCCATTGCACTTGCACACAACTCGTCAACCTCAGTGGGACGCAATTCGCCTTTAATTCTTCATTCTTTTTGGACGTGATCGACCCATTTTTTTGACCGCGGGACGCAATCAGTATATGCACCCTTAAGATCAGAGAGCCTGGGAGGTGTGGTGGGGGAGGCAGGAGGAGCGGAACTCATCAGCTCCTTGTTTTGGACGAGGAATTCTGGGCCATCCTTGATGAGCTTTTACTCCTCGGGAGACAGGCGATTATTGTCGGGATGGTCCCATCATGAACAAAGAGCGGTATACCTAACTCCGATCGAGAGCGAGAGAGAGAGAGTGAGGGAGGGAGGGAGGGAGGGAGGGAGAGAGAGAGAGAGAGAGAGAAAGAGAGATAGAGAGATGAGAGAGAGAGAGAGAGAGAGAGAGAGAGAGAGAGAGAGAGAGAGAGAGAGAGAGAGTCCGAGTATAGATCTCGGTATAGTATAAGAGGTAGAAGGGTGGAGGGACGCGGGACTTGTAGCGGGAATGGTGAATTATTGAGTAGAGGGAGAGGAGGGAGAGTGAGATAGATTCCTGAAACAGAGCCGCCAATTAACTGTCTGACCTCAACAGCTTGTGAAATGATCCATATGGACGCACTGGTGGTAATAAATAAACGGGTGTGCTTTGTGCTTGCTTTTGTTGCTGCGTGTGCCCGCTGCCCGCTCGGCTCTGCCTCCAATCGTTGCGTTTTCAAGTATCGAGTTATTACAACTTGGTTTTGTACTCTGACCTCCACAGTAAAAAACACTCTTTGAAATCGTTGGACTTTGAAGCAATGCTTGCTTGGAAAGAAAAGAAGAAAAACATTGTCAGATAGTAAATAAAGCTCAAACAGAAGGAAAATTATCTGAAGGCGGGAGAGGATTTTAGGGCCGAATTTCAGCAAGTTCCTCGATTTTTCCTTGAAACTTCTTCGACTTGAAAAGTGTCATATTGAATAACATGGGGAAGAAAAGAAGACGAGGATCAACTGGAAATTTTTTTGGGGAAAATGAAGAAAATGAGAAATTGTGGGTGTATTGGATTATGGGAACCGATAGAATACTTACATTGAGAAAAAGTTAACTTGATAGAAATATATAATGAGTACTTCTTAAAAACCCTTCAGGAATCTATAAAGGTGCAATCAAAGAGAAAACTGGTTGTTTACTTGCATGGATTTGCGTTCGAAAATGTGGATCTACTTTCTTATGGGTAACTTGACGGAAGAGAGTGAGATAGAACATGCGTTGGCATCCATTGGATCTAATAATTTTGATCGTGACGTCAACACTAAATCTATCTATTTGCGCTCGTCGTTGAAAACCATTTTTATACTGATCTCACGATGTAAGCTAATTTTATTGACAGGTTCAGGGGGGTGATCACAGAGGATCTGATTGTTTTGGTATCGTTATCGTTTACACACAACCATATGGGTGGCTCAACTGATGGAATCGTTTTGAGCCCCTCGTAACGATTGAAACGGACGAAAGAAAGCGATGAGTCGGGAGCTGTCGTAATCGTTTGAAGTAGGAAGAGGTGAGGAAGCGATCGAGTTGCGCAAAAGCAAGCCCATTTGATTTAATGCAAACGATAATGATAACGATACCCAAAACGATCCGATCCTCCGTGATCACCTCCCAGGACTTTTTGGGGGACCTCGAACGCCAAAAGTCAACAAATAAATTTTGAGCCAATCAGGAGCGTTTGGGTAGTATTGTCTCATACCGTTGATTTACTCTGTTGCCCCCCCTCCCCCATCACGCGGAGTGGGCACAAATTCCGAGGTTCGGCTACAGCATTGCAGGTGTCATCCATCGTTACCGAACAAACAGTTCGGGTGAGGTGAGATAGTGAAATGCACACCCGTTATAGTTGGTTTGGGTGAAAATCGTCACTCGAACCTCATAATAAAATTCACTCAATCAGTGGCCCCGCAGTCCGCAATGGAAAAAAAAAAAAAAAAAAAAAAAAAAAAAAAAAAAAAAAAAAAAAGAGGGTTGGTACTCTCAATCGCGATCCGCGGAAGCGAAAGCGACCGCCTCGTTCGTCGCGCCGCGAAGACAGAGCAAGGCTGTCCGTCCAATCAGATTGATAGAACAGCTACTGACAGTAGTACGACACTGCGACAGATGACAGGCACAGTTGATACATACGATTCCTTTTCTCCGTAGCTTTGCTAATATAAAATGTAAACAGACGAAAGAACATCAGTAGAAGCGACATCGCACATCAGGACCGCGTCTCCACCTCCCCGCCCCCTCCAACCCCTTCCACCCCCTCCAATCACCATTCAGAATCTCCCGTCCGCCTCCACCGTGCACGTTACACCTCTTCAATCCATATCTCCCCCCTCCCCACCTTCCCCTCCTCTTCGAACTCATCCATTCAGATAAGCTCACAATTTCTGGAGAGGGAGTCTCATGAGATGATCTCTCTCCACTCGAGCTATGAGTATCAGCGAGCTTCCCCGACTCGGACGTATTCGGAGTCCGACTGGAGAGATCCAAGACCTCGCCTCTATTAATTAACCATGAAAAAAAAACAAAACAAAAAACAAAAAAAAACATTAATTACCGTCAAGCTGTGAATATTTGTTTTCTAATTAAAAGAATTTTTCTTCCTCCCCTGCTCCCCCCCGGTGTGATATGTCGCGCGCCGGGGATTTTTGGTGGAGGGGGGAGCCTAAAATTTCGGCGTGTTTACCTTAATTAAAATTTCGGGATGAATGCAAGGTACAAATAACGCGCAGCTTTTTATTGTGTTGCTGCTTTTTGTTTTGTTTTTTTTTTTTAGTCTCGCGCTTGGAGTGTTTCAATTAGACGAAGGGGGTTCGCGGCGGCACTAGCGCTGCTCTGGGAGGGTTTTGTAGCATTCTAATTAAGCTGCGGATTGCTTTTGGCTCCTGTTTCGTTTCGTGCAAAAGTCAAGCTGCGTGCGTGCTCAAGTGTGACCTCCGTGTCCCGTGAGCTATATTAAAAAGTTGTGTAGACTATAACGACTATCAACAGACAAACAAACCGCGCCTCCCTTTTTTCGGATTATTATTTTTTTTTTTTTTTTTTTTTTTTTTTTGAAAATTGTCTTTGTCAGAAAAAGAGCATCGGGATAAAATTCGATTTCTGGCAACAATGAAAAAGTAAATAATTTCTAAGTAAATAATTTTAATAATATTACCAGAGGCACAACGATACGTAAAACAGTGAATTTCTGGTACTTTTACCCGGAAATTCTGGTATTTTCATTCAGAACCAGGCCATACAGTACCGGAGCATTTCCTTTCAATTTTCAAGCTCTTTGGCAAAAATCACAAATACAAGAATTTTCTTTTGTCTTCTGCCAGTTTCCTGATTGTTAGAGGAGAGAGAGAGAGAGAGAGATTTAGAGAGAGAGAGAGAGAGAACTTTGAATTCCCGAAGCCGTCTCTGAAAAATATCGACAGAACTGCATAGGCAAGCAATGGGCATTATAAATGGGGGTCTGACGAGTCAGTCATCTGTTGTGTTTCGTCTGCTCTAATCGCCTTCAAAAATAATCCACGATGCAGTGCTGCTAGTCCAGCTAGTAGGAATCAAATTAATATCACGTCAAAAATGAACATTCCAAATATTGTTTTTGCAAATGTTGCTTTCTAGTTATTTTTAATTATTCGAAAGAATTTTGCATTTTACACACCTTCCCCCCCCTTTCTTCTTTTTCAGTAATTTCTTTTTTCTGAGATCGTGATTACTCGGTATAAAGCATCCTATGGCCAGGATATGCAATACGCAATGCATATCCTGTAGCCAGGATAGGCAATACGCAGCGCACAAGATGCCGCTGTTAACACATATGCGTTATGTGCTCTATGCGTATTGCATGTTTTGTGAGCAGGCCATGCAATACGCAAAGTAGTGGATTCCGTTTAACAAATGTGTTATATGCTCTGCGTAATGCATATCCTGTGATCATAGCACCCAAATTATATTTTATGCACGAAGAGATATTTTAAACCTTCTTAATGACTGGGCGGACAAATGATTGAAAAAATTTCATTCAAATCAAGAAAAGAGAAATCAAGACCGATTATACACTGAAAAAAATGGAAGTGTAAATTTACCCTTCGATGGTATACCTGTGTCTATAATGTGTAACAATTTGAATGGTTAAAATAAAACCATCTGATCGTGCGAATATACTAATTGCATGAATATAAATACTAACCACATGCATGACTGTGAATAATACTAGAAAGCTCTGTACTCTTTAACCATCGCCACGTAAGTATATAAACCACCCCGTTTGCAGCACGACATAGGCACCGCAATCGAAGGGTGAAATTTAAACTTCCCCTTTTTTCTGTATACAGAAGTTGAGAATCACCACAAGCCTATATGTTGGAAACATATTGGTACACCTTTGACCTTTACCCTGCCTCCTTTTTTGGGTTCTAAATGAGAACATAAATAGCAACCTACTTTATTGACACCCTGTTTATACATACATATGCTTGTATAGGAAAATGAGGAACAATGTGTTTTGCAGACAGCCTTCATTTATTGATTCCACACATACATATCGTGAAAGCGCTAAACATGGTAAGATTAGTGTTAGGAGAGCATCGTTACGTCTGTTCCGAGCTACGTCACTCAAAAGAAACCTTTCAAAGAAAGTCAACACTATATGACCTTGGGAAAGAAAGAGATGAAGCTTTTTTATACCCTTTGCCGCAAACACTCCAGATTTTCAACATAAAACAAAATGTATACTTTAGACTATCAGCTGTACAATTGAAGGGAAAATCCATCCAAAAAGTGGGCGCTTGATGCTCTTTAATTCTTAGAAACTGTTTAAAGGGATCGCTTTATACCTAGCAAGGATCGAAAGGAGGAAATAAAGATGCGAAGATGAAGAGGTAATTTAAGGTGATTCTATGGCAAACTCCCGAAAATTTTAATCCGATAGATGGCGCCCCTTGTCGCTGGCTCCGAAAAGAGCCGTTTTTTGACGGTTTTCGGCTTTTTTCTCTGAACACACGAATAAGAGACGAAAAATTGGAATGTCAGCACCTGCTTAATTTTTTGCTTGATTTTTTGAGCCATAAATGGGCCAAATTGGTTCTAAAATAAAGGTGAAAGTATGCAAAGAAAAAAGCCTGTGTAATTTGGAGTTGTATCAGTAAAGCTTACAGGTGAAACAGAAACCTGTAATCTTTACTGATACAACTCCAAATAACACGTGATTTTTTCTTTGCATACTTTCGCCTTTATTTTAGAACCAATTTGGCCCGTTTATGGCTCAAAAAATCAAGCAAAAAATTAAGCAGGTGCTGACATTCCGATTTTTCGTCTCTTATTCGTCTGTTCAGAGAAATCAGCCGAAAACCGTCAAAAAACAGCTATTTTCGGAGCCAGCGACAAGTAACGCCATCTATCGGATTAAAATTTTCGGGAGTTTGCCATAGAATCACCTTAAGTTAAACGATAGTAAGTGAAGTCAAACCATATAGTTATTCACATATGAGTATATGTATAGTTGCAGTTGCGGATCAAGCGGAGAGTTGCCAGATATATACTGATATTCGAGTACAGGCCGTATAATTAGTATCATTTCTAATTTCTCAAGTTTCACCGTGAAATGCCTAATGAAGTCAGATTTTCAGCATATAGAGCGACTGAGAGACAGTCACTTAACCCTTTCCAGCAATGTGGTACAACATGTGTACCACTTTCTGCAACATGGGTTTCAATGGAATTTAAATGGATATTTTGCAAAAACATGTGTGACCCATCAAAAGTCTTAGAAAATCGTCCTCTGTTGAACGGTCTAAAAAAATCTCAAAAAAAGTCAAAATCCATAATGCGTGCTGGAAAGGGTTAAGAGAGGGAGCTGAGGGAGCCTCTCATGATCGGAAGTTTTTTTTAGTGTAACCATTGTCAAGTTTCGCAGGGATTTTTACATGAAAGCCGACGCTTTACCTACTATATTGTAGGCAGAAAAAGCTTATGGACCAGCCCCGAAGTTGGGATTTTTAAACCATGTAAATTTGGCTTGCAGCGCACCGCAAAGTGGCGGATCCATAACATTTTTCAGGGGGCGCTGTAAAATTTGAAATTTGAAACGTCTTAGGAAGCAGTTTTGGACTATTTTTTGTTGATAAATGCAAACTATGAGGCTTCTGGTGGTGGGGGGGGGGGGGCGAGAATTGCTACTATTACCTCAGCATAACGTATAAAACAATTAAGCCATGAATACTCTCCAACAGGATCGATGCAAAATAGACGAATTTAAACCCGAACTCTGGCATCGCTGATGATCAAGCTATAGCTTAGTATACTACTCTATACCAGTAGCGGATAAAATGAGCCAAATAGATAGAGTTAATGGATATTTATTTACTTATTTTATTTTTGAGGCTGTTGAGTGTAGGAGTGGTACAAAACTGTCCAGCAGGACGAAGGAGGACTGGAGCACCATAGTCTGGGATCGGCAAAAAATGGCAACAAATTAGTAAGTAAACTCATCACTTTATCATTTACAAACTTTCGCCAATGGGGCTCTCGCAAACTTTTGCTGTGAGCAAATGAATAGTTCAATCCGATGTATAATTACCAGCAAAAATCACGACAATCGCACTATGAAAGTCTAAAATGAAGTAATAAACTCACATAACTGCTTTAACGGCAAGATTGTGATGGCGGTACAACGCAGGTATCATGGGAGATTCCTGTCTATAATTTGTCACTATCTCAGAGTACGAAAACACAGAGATATGTCTCAATTTAGATGGGAATCTCCCGTGAAACCGCGTCTCTCCGCCATTAAGCCCGATTCTGAGAGTGAACTTCGTGATTTTTTAAGTGTACATACAGTCGTTTTTACATGGTTTTATGCAAGAATCAACTTTTCAATCACTTGTAGCAAAAGTTTGCAAGAGAGCCCCATTTCAATCACAGGAACACTTTTAGCAAGTAATCTAAACTTAGAAATGCCACTGGAAAAGTTTAAATTTGGTTTGATAGGTTGAAAAGGATGAGATTTTTTTTTACTGCTTTTAGCCACTGGGCTAGCGGCCGATCTCTTTTCAATCTCAGATTCTCAGACCATCGTGCGGAGAAAAGACAGAGCGAAGTAGGCCAGTCGCTCCCGGTTTCCAAGAGTGGTGAGAGACCGACCTCAAGGGTTGTGGGGGGGGGGGGGGGGGGCGAAGGGGTCTGTCACTGTGACTAGGGCTGCATGGGAATGGGATTCACACGAGAGACGAGATTGTAGTAGCTGATATTCTCAGCATCAGCCACTTACTTTACATAATCTCAATCAATTACTCGGCAGCAAAAAGTAATGATATCACAGCTTGAGCTACTGCACTGCGGTTACAACCTTAACACAATCCTTATGGTAGATTTATTGAGACTGCGCTGATGATCCTCGCATTGGTAACGTTCTAGAATTCATCCCTTCCTTGTCTTAGTGCAGAAAAGATTATGAAAAGCAGTACTTTTCAATATATATATATATATAGATATACCACATCACAGGATAATGTAATCTTTTCTGCATCACGGATGCATTCAAGCGATGAATTCTAGAACGCTACCATTGAGGGTGAGTATACGACGAGCACTAGAGCTCGTTTCAGAAGTGTAGGCGCACCTAAACAATAATTTTTGGCGAACTTTCAACTTTTGTTCGTTTAAATCTAAACAAAACTTACCCACGACTTAATTATTTTGCTTTTAAAGTGTTCCATATTGAAAAGTAAACACTTTAACTCGTTTTCTTTCATTTGCATTGAGTAATATCATAAATAATGTTGACAAATTCCAAAGATTATCGGTCTTGGTGCGCCCACACTTCTGAAACTACCTCTAAGAGGTTGCTTCAGATGTGCAGGCACACCTAGACCGATCTTTTGAATGTCAATGATTTCTCAGATTATATGGTTCAAAAGGACGCTTTGAAATCAAAAGTTATACCAATTGCAAGCGATTTTTGTTTCGATTTGAAGGAATGAAAATTGAAAATTTGCCAATGAGTATCCTTTAGCTGCAACGGCTACGTGCACATACGCGTACCGGCCTGGCCGACCAGCGAGCGAGGAGACGCGTGACGCATCCTTCAAACCTCCCCCATATTTATAAATTGGCGGGTTCAACGAGCTTTACATTTGGGTTGTAAAATAACGATGGTGCCACTGGAAGCTTTTCAAATCCACTTATCAAGTGGCGGTTCGTGCAATGTGGCATGTTGCAACAACGGCTTCTCTTCATTTAAACATACGTGAAATGGTCTATCTTCAGGGCATTGGTGGATATAGGGGGTGGCGAAGGGGACGATCACCCCCTTCGTTCGGCCCAAAAAGTGGGAAAAGAGGGGAGAGGAAGAGGGAAAAAAGTGCAAAAAAAGAAAAAAGGGTCACTAAGGCCACTAAGGGGCAAAAATCCCCTCCCGTTAGTGAGGGCTGAATCCGTCACATATATAGCTTGGCGGCGCGTCGCGTCGCGTCGCACAGTGGATTGGAACATGGGATTTTACGGACATAATTTAATGGATAAAATCAAGATTATGAACCATAAACAGTAAGAAAACTTAAACATGTATAAAATGATTCATTTTCGAGCTTGAAATGAATCTGATAACATGCGGGTATAAGAAGACGTCTCCATTAAAATATTTGTTTAAAGCAAAAAAAAAAGAAAAAAAAAAAAAAAATTGGCCAGAAAAATACACGTTTTTATCTTCTGTGCAGTATGTGCGTCGTTGTACAGGAAGGGAAGGAAGATGGCAATTGTATCACCCTCGACATTTTCAGCTCCTCTGACCCAATTTTTGCATTTAGAGAATCGAAATTTTGCATTGATCACCTGTTAACCATCAACTGTATGAGCTCGCTATATAAGACTCAGTACGAATTTACAAACAAACAAAAAAAGGAGAGAGAAAAAAAAACATAGTTTAGAGCAGTTTTTAAAGCTTCAGGCATATAATGTCACAATTATTATTGCCCCGCAGTTGCGTGCTAAGCACATTTTCTCCCACTCCTCCGCGCTCTGCTCTATGACGCAGGGCAGCACCTGCACCGCAGCGAAGTAAAGAGCTTTTAAGAAATGGGTGGAATCCACTCGTTCGAATTTTCTGCCAATACAAAGGGTGCCCCAAAAGTACTGCACACTTTTGTCCGCGGGGCGAACGAAAGCAGCTATCACGAAACGAATTTGTGAGAGGCGATTGTCCTATTAATTACCTACAAGTCAAGACCAAATTCAGCTCTGTAAGTTTGATATTCACTATGAGTTACAGCGTTTTGAAAATGACATGTCGAGCTGACCCCTTCAGGATTTTTAGCATGCTTTTCAAGAAAAAAAAGAGAGTTAAAAAATCAAAATTTTTCAAGAGAATGAAGGGAAGAAAGTGAAGAGAACAAATTATCAGCCTAACGCAGTGTCAAATGCGGCGGCAAAATCTACAAGCATCACATTTTTTTGTCAGACTTGGAAAGATTCTGCAAAATTTGTTTAAACAAATAAAACCACTTGATTTCAACTCTATGTTTTTTCTTGAAAAACATGCTAACAATCCTGGAGGGGTCAGCTCGACATGTCTTTTTCAAAACGCTGTAACTCAGTGAATATCAAACTTACAGAGCTGAATTTGGTCTTGATTTGTAGGTAATTACTATGACAATCGCCTCTCATAAATTCGTTTTGTGATAACTGCTTTCGTTCGCCCCCCAGACAAAAGTGTGCAGTACTTTTAGGACACCCCTTGTATTATGAGCCCATGAATCTGCCTTACAGGCCGTATACTCTTACAGATTTTTACTGATGATGTATGAGCCTTACCTTGAAAGTAGCTTTTGGTGCGAAGGTAGCTGACGGAAAGTCGGAGGATGGACAGTCGGTCGAGCTTGGAAAGGATGTTCTGTTCGAAGGGTAGAAGGTTGGCTAAGGTGTCCAGCTCGGCGTTCAGTCGCTCCCGGTGACGTTTGCTTGGATTACTTTTCGTCACACCGTCTTTCGGCGGCGGTTTCAAGCTGCAACAAAACACAAAGCAAAAGAAAAGGAATTTAATCGAGAGGCCAAAATTTTAGCAATTTCAAAATTTCATAGAGTAGGGTTGCATGAGACCGTTTGCCGAGAATTTAATCAAATTCGTAGAAATTGCGAGTGTGCGGTGGTTTGAAATAACGAATTTATTTTTAGAAAATAGCAACTCCATTTAATGAGCAAATTTCCAAAGGGTCTTAGCGTGTTAATCTTTTTATTTATTTATTTTTCTTTTCTTTCCTATTTTTTCTCAAGTAATTTAAATTTGCTCGACTTTATGCTCTAAATTACTAAAGCAAAACAATATGCAAAATATTCATTTCATGAATAAATTAACTACAACTATACGTATATGGGCTCATCAAGTGTAAAATATTGAAAAGAGGTGTAACTGAACATCATAGAAAAACAAGAGAACAAAACTATCCGATTGTGAAGAAATTTTAATGAATACTAATTATCTTTCATTTTATGCTTCTTTTATTACAACAAAGTTTAAATATTTCATACACGTCATGTCATGATAGAGTGTCTCTAAAATTTTACACGTGAATTTTATTTTGACTGCTCGAATAGAATTTTTTTCATCCTTTCTCAAAATATGTCCTCTCTGAATATGAATTCTTCTCGACTAGAAAAAAGAATCGAATCGTCTACTTTTCGAGGTAGATACTTTTAATGCTTGTTTTTCGTCGTTCAATGCTAAATTGCGAGGGGTTAGTTCCACAGACACTATTTGAAAACCACTCTGTTTTTTTGCGAGGATTGAAATTCTGGCGGCTAAAAAAGCGCACACAGCATATGTTCGACCCATCGCCTTTCCAATGTTGACGCGAAATCGAAATATTTCCTTCTTTTTTAGGTGCTGTCGCGTAGCAAAGCACCTTATTAATATTTGTAAGCTCCATCAAGTACTATCAATGCAACAACAAAAATAAAAATGGCTCGTGCATAATTGATCGTCAAACAAATGACTTAGGGTTAAAGTTGGGGGGGGGGGGGTCATTGTTACCATATTGCACGAGCTGCCAATGAAAGAAATTCGCCTCCACAAAATGTTTCCAAGGAAATATTTCAGATTATGTCAATGACAGCTTTTGGGTTATTTTTAGAGTAAAAATTAAAAATGCAACTATTCATTCAGCAGTGAAACGTGCAATGTGGCAACGGTGCATATTTGGACCATTTAAATCCATGAAAACTCTCATGCCGTAATAAGGGATTGGCGATGACCGCATCAAATTCGACCTTTTGTCTGCGTTCAAATGGAGAAATTAAGCTTCGCCACAGCCACTATTCTTAACAACTATACACTTCCGAAAGTTTCAAGATGGTTCAGATCTGGCTGAGGCGCTTTGGCGTCGCGTGCAATCTGCGGGCCGATCATTTACTTCATCTCTATTCGCTAAACCGATCGTTAAGATTGTCTATGAGTGATTCTATTGGTCGAAAATTGTAAAACTTAGCCTTTGCTATGGTGTTATGGCATCGTTATTATAGTGCCCGCTATTTAAAGGTTACTCGTGAATAACATTTAACTAACGGGACTCTTAACGATGGTAACCATAGCAACGGCTAAGTTTTACAAATTTCGACCAATAGAATCACTTATACACGCAGTCTTAACGATCGGTTTAACGATGAAGTAAATGATCGGCTCCCAGGTTACGTTACATTTCGTCAATACAAATCCTTGTAAAATATCGATTCGAGGGAGTGCATTGTGCATACCACTAGTGTTTGAATTTTTTCATGCGTTTAATTTGAATGAATGCAGCGTTGCCAGATTTTACACAACGCCGCGGCCACTATACTGAGCTGAGAAACGGAAGAAGGAAACTTTTGACTTTAGAAGGGTCTTTCTTTTGGCGTCTATGGTACATTCGGTGCTGAGATTGCATCGCGTATCAACTAATTACGTTTATCATGGTTTGATGACGATTCAGGATTTTTTTTTTCGTGAGGAATGACGCGATGGTATGGCGTCACGTCTCATTAGAATAGTTCTCTCTAGCCTATAATTTGTCAGCGAGCAGAGAAAAAATAAAAATAAAATAAAAAAATAAAAATAAAAGCCCTACTAGTGCGTGCTATTCGACACATATATATAACGTGCGCGTGACGAGGGCCGAGAAGAAGGATCTGGCTGTGAGTTAAAATATGCGAGGGTTCTTTTAAAACAAAAAAATTGATTTCCCCTATTTCCGTTCTCGGCTCTTAATTATGGTGACAAAAGTCCAATAATCCAATAACATCATTAGAACCGTCATAAACTCTCAAGCTCAGAGGGATTTTTTAGAATTAAAATTCAACTTTTTCAATTCAATTCAATTCATTCAATTCAAATTTTTCTAACCTAACAACGAGATTGAAGACGAATGAAAGAAAACTGGGTCTTCACCCGAAAGTTTTTGAAACACCATTTTCTCTAACACAAAAGTTTAGTTATTTTTAATAAGATATTGGTGGAACTTAAGGAAAAATGAAAAGATTAAAGAATAACCTGGATAGTAATATTTCTCGACGTTTCATCAAGGCAACAAAGAAGGGAAAGCTCTCTAGCACCCACCCCTCCCTGAATACAGATCATCTGAAAGATGGTATGCCCCTTCGGGACTCCATTCCTAAACGCTAATAAAAACGCACCGATGCCAGATGTGACACTGAGACACCGGAATCAATTCGAATTATTTCGGTAAAATTAACGTACGTGTAAGCAAGTTCATCCGTATTTAAGCAAATGCATTGGTGAGTAAGCAAACGAAAAGTAAGAAAGCTAAAAGAAATATATCGGTTGGCTTTATAATTAACACTGATTGAGTGTGCTATCTGGCAACGTCGCATTCTGTCCATTTGAACCCCCACAAAAGGTCAAGTTTGATAGTAATCGCCGATCCCTAGTTAGTTCGATATTTTTCATGGATTTCAATAAAAATAAATAAAAGGAGCGTTGCCGGACCACACGCTTCGCACCACGTATTATAAATTCTTTAGCCAAAGAGTGGCGGAAGTTGAGTTTGACCTTGGCTCTGTCTCAGACCGCGAAGAGAAAAAGAAAACCGATACGCGCTAAATCCGCAACACCTAATTCTTTTTTAAGTAGCGCGCAGAGCTGAAAATCGAAGCAGGGCTTCAGTAAAATTAGAGCAACTTAAAGAAACCAACTGAGCCTCACCTAGTCACCTTGCCCCCTCTCTCCACCTCCAGCTTTAAAAAGAAACTCGCTACTCAGCACTCAGGATTGAAATCCTGTCGAAGGAATCAGATACGAAACAGAAAGGAAATTTTATTTAGTGAACAGGTGCGGTTACAGGTTGGTCAGTTGGTGACTGTATAATATGCTCGACTATTTGTCACTTATATTTTATAGATAATTGTAACACTATTTAACATCATCCCATACCATATATTGATATGGTATAAAGATAAAAATATAATACATACAAATTGCACTTTTTTTTACTCCCGTAGATGTTTGCGACCTGATGGTCACGAATTCCGTAACCTACTTCGATAGGTATCGGTTTTGAAAACCGTAACCTGGTTACAAAATTCGTAATCAAAGATGACGGACACTCATTTGATGGTACAGTAATATACTGATGAGGCGATATATCCATTAGTGAAGCCAGTGTTGCCAATAGTGGACAGATTCGACCACACGTGGACTATTTTGATGAGAATACAGCCACAACTGTCCACAACTGTCCACGCTCCCATGTTCCGATCTACTATCCCTATCCACAGCGTGGACAGTTTTCAACTCAAAAACTGTCCACGCGTGGACTAGTCTACCCTGTCCAAACCTGGCAACACTGAGTGAAGCCTCTTGGTCCTCCAAAGCGAGGAGGTGAAAAAAAAGGTTACGATAGCAGTGGCGTCGCGTGCAATTTGGCAACACTGCATTGTACCCATTTAAACTCATGTAAAAGGTCGAATTCAGGGGGTGCACAGTGCACAAGGAAAATTCGATATATTTAAGGAGTTTAAATGGAGGAGTCACATTGTTGCCAGATGGCGCGCGACGCCACTGTACAATAGTAAGATTGATTCCCCTTATTGTCTATCCTTAACTGACATAATGGATAGACTGAACCAAAAACCATAAAGTATACAGTCCACAAAACTGCGGAATTTACATGAGAAGCAAGAAGAAAATGTCAATTCCAGAAAATAATGTGTTCTATTTTGTATAAGACCACTGAAAAACTGGATTTTTTGTTTTTGTTTTTTTTTTTTAATGTAAAAAAAAAAAAAAAAAATCTATTTATTGGCTTTTAAACGGAGTTTTTTGTTCTTGCATGCTGTGAAATTCAATTTTGAGGACAACTGTAGATATAGTTTCTGCAATTAGTAGTTCAATTAAGAGAGAGAATGCGATTTTTTCTGCAGTGCTTCTAGGTTTGGTGAAAAATATACAAACTTCCCATAAGAATTAATGAAAAATTTGTATATTTTTTTCCAAATCAGCATTGTTTTTCTGTGACGCCAATTAAATATGTAGAGGAGAGGATACATTGGGGTTATGATTTTTTATGTATAGGAATGATCAATGACCGGTCCGTTCGGACGAGGATGTGGACGTACGAAAATTATTTGTAGACGTGTGTCTGAAATTTCTACCAAACGATCGATAGGTTTAGGTCCATTTTTAACAATGCTGATTTCCACTAAACCGAAGCGTTGTCAGGTCTGATGCGCTTTGCGAGGGTCACTACTTTATTTTCCCCGAGGAACAGTGGCGCAGCCAGGAATTTTTCTAGGGGGGGGGGGGTCCGGGGTCCGAAAATTGTCATGCGGGGGGGGGTCCAAACATACTAATTTGGTAAAATTTGTCTGAAAACGCAAAAAATGACCTTTTTTTAGGACAAATTTTGGTGTCATTTTGGTTGCCAGACCCCCTGGACCCCCCCTCTTGGCTACGCCACTGCCGAGAAAAAAAAATAGACATAAGAAGGGTTTTTTTTTTTTTTTTTTTTTTATTGTACAATTTCACAATTAACAGATTCGTACATACAAATTTCAGACTTACTTACTAGTCTATACAATTTTGATTTTATCGTATCGGTGATACATAGTAACATCCACTTTTATCTATGATAAATAAATAAAATAAAAAAAAAATAAAAATAAAAACAAAATAAATAAAATAAAATTCTATACAAAGGATAGGTATAAACATAAGAAGGGTGCCTGTAATCCAGTCAGACACAAGCATGTATACATTATTGTATACATCGTCTTGAAGTCGGTTTTTGTCAATTATCCATACGGATTAAACACAATGTGGTTTTTAGGGTAACAAGGTATAACTAGAAAGTGCGAGAGGTAATGACATTTTAACCAAGGTGCTCGAAGGAAGTTGCTGTTTACGTAGCTACTCATTTAAAAAAAAGGACAGAGAGAGGGAAAAAGAAAAAGAAAGAAGAGTAGGTAATTATTACCCAATCAGTCTACGAGAAGAAAATGAACCCTTAAAACACATTTCGCCTTCACTCGATTTATATCAAGATACAGCACCGAACACTGCACCGCCCGCTCCACTCCTTGCCACATCTTTTTTTCTGACTTGTCTGTCTAACTGTCTGTTTTTCTTGTGGAATGAACTCACTTTACATCCATGTTGCCAGATGCCAGCCTATTTTTAAAAAGTAGATTCATTTCACTGTGTGTGTGTGTGTGATTAACTTTCATTATAATGCAGTTGAACTTACAATCGGACGCATGTATACAAATATAATAATGTGACCTTTAGGGGGGGGGGGACTGAACATTTTTAGAGCTCAGCTTCTGATGAAACCTTTGTGACAGCATCTAGATAATCAACAGCAGTTCAGAGGCACTCATCAGCTGATTTTTTTGTCGGAGCCCTGTCTCTAATTTTTGTTCCTATAATTTTGGTTTTTGGTTTTTTCTTCTCCCCCCCCTCCCTCGAGTATTGGTGACCGTGTTAGAGACAAAACCCTAAGCATTTCTAATTTTCCATTCCCTAGTAGAAATAAACCTCAAGGATTCTCAAGAACCCTCAACGATTTTTGAGGGTACCCTCAAAAATCATGAGGTTACCCTCAAGCTTCTTGAGGGCCCTCAAACATTCTTGAGGGCGCCATCAAAATCCTTTGAGGGTGCCCTCAAAAATCATGAGGACACCCTCAAGATTCTTGAGGGCCCAAAATATTGTTGAGGGTGCCCTCAAAATCTTTTGAGGGCAATGCAGACACCACCAAGATTCTTGAGGGCCCTCAAACATTGTTGAGGGCGCCATCAAAATCTTTTGAGGGTGACCTCAAAAATCACGATTACGCCCTCAAGGTCTTGAAAACCAATAAAAACTGTTTGATGGCGCCCTCAAAATGATGATGCAACGTTTGAACGTTCTCCCAAGCTTGAGGACCATCAACAATTGTTGAGGATGACAGCTGATATAATATCCTCAGAAACTTGTGGACATCATTATCAAATGATATGATGACAAGGAGGCATAAAATGTGCGATCTTACGATTCTTGGATCCCAATCCACGGTGAGTATGGTATTTTTTCCATGAAACAAGTGAATGATTTTTGAGTTTTAATTTTTTTGCCTCCTGTGAAGTGTAACAGAATCAATTACATAACCTCCAGGCGCCACTAAAGTTCAAGAATCTATTACATAACTTCCAGGGGCTGGAACAGTGTAATAAAATCAATTACCTAACCTCCCGGCGCCACAAAAGCTTAAGCATCCATTACATAACATCCAGGCGCCACAAAAGCTCAAGACACCATTACATAACTTCCAGGGGCTGGATAAGTGTGAAGGAGACCATTACATAACCTTAAGGCCCCAAAATGAGTCCAAGAATCCATTACATAACTTCCAGGGGCGAGAGAAGTGTAATAGAATCAATTACCTAACTTCCAGGCGCCACAAATGCTCAATAATCCATTACATAACTTCCAGGGGCGGGAGAAATGTGATAGAATTAATTACCTAACATCCAAGTGCCACAAAAGCTCAAAAATCCATTACATAACTTCCAGGGGCTGGAGAAGTGTAATTAAATCAATATACATAACCTCCAGGCGCCGCAAAAGCTGAAGACTCCATTACATAACTTCCAGGGGCTAGAGAAGTGTAAAGGAGACCGTTACATAACCTCCAGGCGCTAAATAAGCTTAAGAATGCATTACATATTTTCCAGGGTTCCAGTTCAAAATTAAAATCAGTGTGACTCCACCATCAAACACTGTTTCGTTTATCCAGTTTCCCTGGTAAACATTTTAGCAACACAGCACCATGACCGATGTTGTGATCGGCTTCATGACCGATGAAGCTGGCACTATGTTTTCCATGGTGCTCATGGTGCTATGATGCACTGGCACCATGACCGATGGTGCTAGCACCATGATACAAAGAAAAATTAAAGTTTCCGTATTTTGCTTATTTAATTTTAGAAATCTGATAGCAGATTTGGATTCCTCGACCAAAAATACACGAGGACACCAAGTTTCACGCCAATCGGACAAAAACAAAGCGTATTTTCTTTTCAGACGTCCGCGCAACCTTATATACCCGAATTTCGTCTCCCATCATCAACTGTCGGAACAGTGTATCGGTTAGGGTGTAGGACTAGGGATCGGAAGGTTACGGGTTCGAATCCCGGTCAGGTCGGTACGATATATGAAAAATATGTGACCAATGAAGTTTGAATAAGTACATACGAGTCTACTTTTTGTCGACTACATAAATCCCCAATATTAACCCCTCCCCACCACCCCCTCCCCATTAACGCCCCATCTTATCCCCGAACCTATCCGAGAAAAACCATCAAGATTTTTTGAGGGCGCCCTCAAGATTCGTTGAGGGCACCCTCAAGATTCGTTGAGGGCACCCTCAAGATTCGTTGAGGGCACCCTCAAAGCCCTCTGTTCCAATTACCCTCAATGAGGGCTTTTCTCTTGAGGGCCTTGAGGTTTATTTCTACTAGGGTTTCCATTCCCCAATGTTTCCTTAATTTTCCTGACCATATAATTATTAACAGAGACATCAGGCTCAACTAGTTCCAACCGTAGGCACCACACCGCGCTCCACTATGGTCTGAAGTCGAAAACAGTGGCCTTCAATCAGTGAAAAAAAGTCATCAAAACATCTCTGATAATTATCAGTCGATCAAAAAAAAATTTTTAATAATAAAGTCGCGAATTACGAAGAGAAACATTTATCAACGAGTAATATCCTGGAATTGTGATACGCATAGTTCATTTTCCGAACGAGAAGTAAACCAGTGTGATGTCTTTAACCGGAGAGAATATAGTCTGGTTATCATGCACTATACCTGGTGATCCCAAATCGGGGTTGAACCGAAAAACTGCGAGGGGGTTATGCAAAATTTGTCAAAGTTCACACCGCAAAACCATTTATTTAACTTTTCCATCATCCACCACGAGCAGAGGGAAAGTCACATGATCCAAAAAAGTCTTCATCAAACTGTATCCATTTTGCTTTCATCTCTTTTCTTTTCAAGCCTTTCCAATGATAAAGGAAGCTTCTTTAAGAGCAGTTGTGAATGCGACTCGGCCAATACAACAGGCCTTTAACCATTTGGGGGGGGGGGGAGGAGGTGCTCAGCCCCCCCTCCCTACCCACAAAATGTTGAGCCCCTTTGGTAAAATTTGTTTTGCTACATGCTGTGGTAAAACCTACCTACATTGGCTCAAATCTTCTCTATATGATGATGATGATCAGAGCGTAGCATGCAATTTGGCAACGTAGTATTGTGCCCATTTAAACTCATGTTAAAGGTTTAATGCAGAGATTTTAACACGTAATAGGTTGATATTATTCATGGGTTTAAATGGACAAACTGCAACGATGCCACATTGCACGCTACGCCACCGATGATGATGCACTTTCCTTGACACAAAGACGACTAGAGACTGTAGAGGTAGAACTAGACTCTATAGAGTCTATTTAATAAACACCAATCAATTATAGTCCCTTCTTTTTCGCTAGGTTTACATGGACTCAATGCACCGGTGCCAGTTTGCATGCTTCGCTGTCGTTTCTATACGAGGAATTTTAGTTATGCGATCTTCACACTTTTAAGCTGAGTTTAGCAACTGGAGAATTCTAACTACATCCCAGGCACAGAGTGTCTATGTGTAGAGCTAGCTTGGGTCTGCGTCTTCTACTTATATCCAGAGTATGAACGCGGACCAACGTGGTGGAGGGGGATATTATAAAGTCACATGGTTGACGAAAGAATCAGAGGTAGTAGCCGCCGAGAGCGCACTTACCGAAGGGGAGGGGGGGCAGCCGGGCGAGGGAGAGAGGAGAGTATCAGGAAGGGACGGGGTGGGACGGGAGGAGGGAGAGGGTAGAGATTCACATGGAAGTAACCTCATATTCATAATTAAAAAGACAATTAAAACGTAAGCATGCAGCCCGAAGACCGAAGAGCTTTACCTCGCACGGTTATGACTTCTTATATGACGCTTCGTTTCCTCCGCTTACACTTTCACTCGTCGGGGCTAACCCCCCCCCCCCACATTACCCCACCCCCCACCCGCTCACCACCACCCTCACCTCCTCCTCCTCTCCACTCGCTGTACTTGTTGCATTCACAATGCGCGCGCGCATATTCAGAGCTTGATGCGCACACACTCACACAAACACACACAAACTCACAGTTACACGTTCTCATGCATTACATTTACAAATACTCACAACACACACACACACTAACACATGTGAAGAAGATATATATCACAGGCAATCGCAAAATAATCTCGGGCGCGGTGATGCAACCGTATCACATGAATCATAATTCCGCGAGGATATTTCGTATGACTCGACCGTAGTGCAGGTAGATGAGTACCTGTACATCTACAACGGGCGAGCTTTGTACTCTCTCAAACCTCATAACCTCGCAATGGCGAGGCGTGAAATTTGGCAAAATTGTAGTTTCTCCATTTAAATTCACCAAAAAGGTCGAACACTTCAGTCATCGGCAATGACCAGGCATTTCGACCTTTCTAATGTGTTTAAATGGGGAAACAGGAACGTTGCCAAATCGCACGCCTCGTCACTGTAACCTCGCCTCCCCCTCCCTTCCCCTTCGTCTATTGATCTTCATTTTTACACCCTTATACTCCTTTGGCGATTGGTCAGTCTGGTAATGATGACGCCACTTTGCGGTATCGGACCCCGATTTGTGACCAAAAGTTAAAAATACAAATTTCTTCTAAGACCCAACCTGTTAACATATTCGTATACTCCATAGTTGTTTGCGTCGTGCACGTCACAAACTGGAACATTTTTCAACGATTATTTCGTCAGAAATCCAAGGAGCAACGTATCATACTTTGCTCATCAATGTTATGTTTGTAGATAGTTAAATATTCCTACACCACGATGCTGAAATTGCATACACAATTAATTGAAGGCGCTCCGCAGAAAGCTTCAGTTACCAGTTATCATATATGTTAACAATTTGGAGTCGTACTTAATGTGAAGAAAAAGCTGACATTGTGTGAAGCACGCATATATTCATAGAAACGAATATACTCGGGCGTGATTTTGAAAGGGTTAATTTCATCACTCTTTCTATGCTGGGAAGGAAGATTCAAGGCGTAATTAGTCACTAGTGATGGAGTGATTAACAGCCGATTAATGGTATGGTATCACCAGGATAAAAAAAATTTGCTTATAATCCGCAGAACCATCAAAGACAATTTTTAGGGGTTAGTTATTTTCCACATTAAAATAAATAAAGTTTTCAAAAAGATATCAAAAAGTGAACATATAAGGTCAAAAATTAGGTGGGACATAGTTTTTCGCGAAACCAGAAAACCAATCTCACAAAGGGATTACTCTCGCACATTGCAGATTTTAAACTTTTTTAGCGGAGCCCAAATTGGAACAAGGTAGTGTAATTAAATAAGAAAGCCTTCATAGTGCAAGTTTTGGATTTTTGCATGAAATAAGGAGGAATTTCTTTCATGAAATTGCTTAAAATTGGCCCGGGTTTAAAAGAGGTAAAATTAAAAAAAAATATGTATACATGTACGAGGAAGGGCTCCCGGTACAATCTTCCTCCTTGAGGGTATCCCTCTAGACCAGAGACTCCCCCTCTCCCCCGTGGAGGGGCGCAAGGGCGTTAAAAGTTGCGGCGGATCCAGAAAATATACTTCTAGCTACGCCACGATTACCCATTATTACTATAGAGTTCATATCCTCATGATTCTGTGAGTGCATTCAGTTTGTGTTTATGGTGAATGCATTCAATGAGGCAACCATATAATTGTCCATGTATCAAATATCGTCAGTCCATCCATCCGTTTGTCAGTTAGTCCGTTTGTCCGTCGCGGCGGAATGACCAAGAAATTATGTGGGTTAATTCATTCACTTCCTGTCAACTTTTCTTTCTCAGGCGGCGCACTGTGTTGGTGAGATTGTCAAAAACTGGACAGAAATCAGAGAGTCAGTTTCTCATTTAAAAGCTATCTAGACCAAATGTTTTAATAGCCAGAAAACACCTTAAATAAATAATTTAAAATGTAGAAATGTTGGGAGCATCCGAGTTGGCCCAAAAAGTCCGAGTTGGCCCAAATTGCCAAATCCGAGTTGGCCCACGGCTTGAAAAACACCCGTCCGAGTTGGCCCAAGCCGAAAACAATAGAAGAAATAAAAATACATATAAATGTTGTACTGTGGCAACGTCGCTTACCTCTATGATAGGATAGATTAATGGAGCGTATAGTTAATGAGACTGATGGCAATGATCTTACGTTGACAGAAAGTTCTTAAATTCTGCTTCGTAATGGGCAAAAGCAATGTATAAGAACTTTCTCCCTCCCTTTGCTCTTAACAAGTACCTCCCGTTGTAAATTCATAAGAAAAACATTTTTAATAAATAAATTGTCCGTGAGAAAATGTCGTCAAGAAATTGAAAAAAAAATTGGGGGTGTTTAGATCCCACCGCATCAAAAAATTGATATCACACCGAAAAATATATACTAAAAAATAGCTAATGCACTTTTTTCTTATAGAAATTGGTAAAAATATACCGGAAACTTTTCTAATGAAAGCAAGACGATCGTGATTTGACGCGTACTCCTCCACACCTTCAAGTAGGAACTCTTTCCTTCTCCGTCTGTCGTTTAGTTGCAGGACGAGATATTTTGGTGGCAAGTTTAATAGAGGTGGGTGTCAGCCTGTATTTTTATAAGAGTTTTGATGAAACAAAAAATATTTGGACGAGCACAACTGAACTCGGCATTTAATTTGGCATGGAAAGATTCACAACCGTTCGTTGTCCGATCTTCATAGGTTGAATGAGAAGCCCACATTCCGGGGGGGGGGGGATCGCAATCAGGCTGAATGTACGTTTTCAACACATAATCAAAAAAATTATTTAGAGTACAGTGGGAGAAGCGGTAAACCAAAGAAATAAATCAGAACTGAGCTAATTTCTGAATCTTATAATTTAAATTCGGTTGACAAACCCTGATTTTCCTCGTTAGTAAAATGCCACGTTGCCAAGTGCTCTCTTTTAAGTAGATTCCATGAATCTACTTATTGCGGAGGGTGCGATGTTGGATTTTTCGGGAAATTTTATCAAATGAGCACGTTTCATGGTCCCCTGAGTGAGAAAATACCACTCGTTGAAAATTGTATATATATATATATATATATATATATATATATATATATATATATATATCTTTATATGTATGTTTCAGCCAGTTTTACCGTTTTATGTCCCACGATCCTGTTCGTAATTTTGGTTTTTGTTCTTGAAATTTTTCTCAACTATTCGTTGGGTTTATTTCTTGGATGAGTTCGAAGATGGTGTAAATCCGACAGTTAGTTTTCGCGTTATGGGCCGTGTTTGAGTCGTAAAATGTGTTTTTTAGGTTTATTTTTAGGAGTGTTTGTTTTGAGTATTTTTTTGGGAAAATTTATGTTAGCCGTTTTGTTACGCAGCTTTTTTACTCGAGTCATTTTTTCGTGTTTTGCGTTGTAAGCGAGTTATAGCGATGTGTTTTCGGGTTTTTTGGCAGTGTTTTTATATGAAGAATTGTTTTTTGTTTCAAAAATTTTAGTATATATCGTGGAGGATGTTTTTAGTTCATATGCTCTTTGCCTTGAATTTTCCTTGTGTTTTACTTTGTTTTAAACGAAAACATTTAATATCATTGTGGGAAATTTCAAGTTGAAAGACAAGAAATTGGGGGTGTTTAGATCCATTGCTCATAATTGTTTTCACGTACACTGTTCTTAGGTAATGTTTTTTTTATTTTAATTGGTTTTTAAGAAAGCCCTTTTCGTGATTTACGTTCCCCATTACCTTAAAAAGTTAGGAATTTTTCCTTTGTCTTTTCTTTTTCTGGATGGTATTTTTAATTTAAAGGGGTTGAACACCCTGTTTTTTAAAAAAAAAAAAAATTTAATTTGGACAGAAACTAACTCCTTTTTAAATTGGAATTTTGGAAAGATTATATAACCGTTTTGTCTCTCATTGCTTGAAAGAACCACATTTCTGGGGGGGGGGGGGGTTGGTAATATAATGTTTTTAAACAATCATAAAAATTATTTAGAGCAGTGAGAAGGTAAAAAAGAAAAATTCAGAACTTCAGCAAAAATTTCCTAATTTAAATTTAAAATGATTTACCAAGCAGGGAATTTTCCCGTCTTAGGCCTTGCCGGAGGCTCTTTTTTTATTTATTTTTGTTGTCTTTTGGGCCAACTCGGAAACGCTGTTTTTCCAGACAGGGGCCAACTCGGTATATGCGGCGAAAAAACGGCTTGGGCCAACTCGGACTTTTTGGGCCAACTCGGAATCACCCGAAATGTTACTGGGAAGGAAAATTAAGCTTGCACAATCGCAATCGATGATTTTTATGACTTTTTTTCACTGATTTTTTTTTTCCCATATTTTTTCTCCATCTCAGACCATAGTGCGGTGGCTTTTCGCGGCTCGTGCGCGGGTGCACTACACTCACTATACTCATATGTAATGTAATTATTAATTAATAATATCTCTTATCGGAAGCGAGCAAGTTCACAATACTGAATTTATTGCGTTTCGCAAGAAAAGTGGAGACGGTGCGCGCGCATCAAAAACATCAGAATGTAAGTTGAATATGTTGAGCAATTTTGTCGGATCGCATAGAGAGTCGAGACGAGCAGTGTTGCCAGATCGAGGGTAAAAAGCCGTATCGTCCCCATTTAAATCAATGTAAAGCGTACGGCTTTTTCACCCCAATCTGGCAACACTGGAGACGAGGGAGGATGATAAGGGGGGGGGGAACTGACTGGAGTGACTCCCTTCGTACAGATTCATCAAATGATAAGAGAGACCATCGTCCATCCTTCACGGTTGTCAGACGGGGCAGAGAAAAAACTTTACATCATTCATAATATGAACGGTCCGCACAAATGGTTGCTCGTGGAATGATCGGATGTTTGGGTCTGATCCTATGTAAACCTAAATTTACGAAAAAGAATCGATTCCCAGTTGGTTCGGTTACCCAAGGACACCAAATAAGTGGATATGCTGTCGCACTGCAACTGGCTTTAACATGAGTTCAGACGGACTATTGGCACTGCAGTGAATTTGAGTGTGTTGGTTTTATAGCAGTGTCACGGTGGCTCGGATGTTGCAATTTGGCAACGATGTTTTCATCCATTTTTAATAAAGACATAGAATTCTACATTATTGGGGAGGAAGGAGGTGGAGCTGCTTGTGGTCCTTCGTAGAATACTTTTGTTCTAGTTCCCTTTTCAGAAATTTGATGTTTTGGCTCACATAATGATAATAATAATTCATCATAATAATATAATAATTATTCGTGTAAGTATACTATACATACCAAGAATTTTGAATAATTTTTTAAGAAATAACTAAATGAAGAGTAATGGGTATAACTTTTTAGGTTTAGCTTAACGCTGCATTAATTGAAAAAATGGGGCTTGAGAAGGGTTGATGGGGTAGATGGGAGGAAGGTGGTTATAAATTTCTTAGGGTTCTTTGTAACCACATCTGAGGCATGAGGAACAGTTATTCTTCATCCAAAAAAGCCAAGCAAAAAACACGGATAAACTGAACAATCCGTGTATTTTAAATATTGGGGTCAAATGGACCCGGTTCAGTCGTCTTTGTTAAAAAAAATAAAAAAATAAAAAAATAATAAAAAAAAACAACAAAAAAACAAAACAAAAAACAAAAAATCAGTCGTCAAAGAGTTAATTTAATAATAAATCGCATAGGCGGACCGTGACCAAAAAAAGTTGGGGGGCTAAAAGGTGATGACTTTTTTTTTTTTTTTTTTGCTTCTCACGTCTCAAAAGTGATGACTTTTTTTTTTTTTTTTTTACTTCTCACGTCTCAAAAGTGGTGACTTTTTCCCAATGTTTAGCCCCTCAGCCCCAAAAAAGTGGGGGGGGGAGCTATAGCCCCTTAGCCCCTGATACAGTCCGCCTGTGATAAATCGTCCTGCCTTAAAGAGAGGTGCCTTTGAAAAAATTCCAAAGATTACAGGTTGACTCTACCCTCTACTTCACTTACTTACTCCTTCAAGTCCCAAGTCCTCATTTTAGCATCCTCCGGTCAGTCTCGCAACACACCGAACGAAACTTGTAGCGCGTCCGGAGTTCGCGTTCAGATCGGACAATATCCGCGGCGAGCTCATAAGGCACATCAATAGGTATATTCTTGAACAAAAACACGAGCGTTATAAGAGCTGGGCAATGAACGACGGGTGCCGAGGGAGGGTAAAAATGGCTTGCCCTCCCCCTCCCCTCCACTCTAAACATTTATCTCCTTTTTAATTATAATAAAAATCCTTAAAGGGTCGAGCTAATTATGTTGTTTGAAAGGTGCCGGACGGAGGACGGACTCCCTTTGCCCCGCGACTCATGTTTTTCGCCCTGGACTCGCGCACTTCGACAAAGGGAGATAGTTCTCAATGTGGCATTACGAGGATGCGCGCGGTGCAGCGATGCAGTTGTACGAGCGTTCGGCAATGACTTGGGTGCCCATAAAAAAAAAAAAAAAAAAAAAAAAAAAAAAAAAACAGTCAAACGGCGATTTGAGAGTTGAGAGGTAAGCATTGAGCCCGAGTGTCGAGCTTTGAATAAGGGCGGGAGGGCTGGAGGTCTTAAGAGCGGGAGTATGAGTGTATGCTTCGCCTCGCACTTTATGAGTCTTTGCGCTCTGCAATGCAACCCACTGATTGCCCGTAAAGCACCACTAGACTCGCACGTCTCTCATGTTGCCTCGACAATGGGCCGCGGACAATAGGTTTCCCATAGTACCGACACCAGTGACCAGCGCACACGCGAGTATTGAACCGAAAAATCGAGAGGATATCAATCCGTGCACAGAACTGAAAATGATAGTTTCGAGCCATTTAACCCTCTGACTATACCCTCTGCGGGTTGATCCTTGAAATCTCCGACTTTTGGTTAGACTGGGTATATAATAATGGAAAACGGTGATTGGTGGAGACAAGTCTTGATGGTGGCCAAGTCTAATCAAAATTTTGAATATATTTAGATTGATTTTCAGATGCTCAAGACTGCCCGATAACGAATTAGATATATTCTGAATTTTCATTAGACTTGGCAACCATGTGACTCGGTTCCACCAATCACCGTTTTTCAGTCTTATCCAGTCTATCCTAAAGTTGGAAATTGCAAGGATTGGCGGCCTCGCTGGTTACTAAAAGAAATCAATGATAGCTTGCTGAAATTTAGAGGGTAGTTAAATATTCTTGCTTTGCTGTGTTGATTTTTACTGTCCATATAATTGAAGGCGCTTTGGTGAAACATTATTTTGCAAATGACTATAGTTTGGGAAAGCTAATATTGAAAAAAAAAAAAACAAAAAACAAAAAAAAAAAACAAAAAAAACGTGGGTTTAAATGGAGAGAATCCGTTGTTGTCACGATGGCGTTGGTGCAGGGAAGGAAGAGTATACGTACAAAGAGGGTACAGTATGATGCAAGTTGTTCTATGGACCAGACAAGGACTAAAGTCCTTCTGGAAAGTCATCTTAAAACCGATCTATTAAAACATGTTACCTTGGAAGCAAAGAAGAAGAAAAATCTGATCCAGAGGGTTGTAGACTGTAGAGTCATATGATTCAATTGATGTATACCGATACTTATATATTTGATTCTTACTACATTGAATCATCGAACCGAAACGTTTTTCTCGTAAAAATGAGCACGTTAGGAAAATTTTATCGTTCTTCGGTGTCTAATTACTAATTAGTCAGTAAGAGAAGAAAAAGAAGTGGAGGAAGCTTATGTCGGTCAGACATCGATGATTTTTAATGAAGATTTCATAAGACAGAGATAATTAATTATTCTTGTTTATCATCAAACATAACGAAGTGCAAAGCTTTTTTTTTCACACTCTTGACCTAGATGGCCGCCACTGAGAAGACTGCTATATGAGTAGAAGATGATCACTTCGTATGAGAAAAAAAGATTAAAAAAATTCATCGTCAATTTTATCGAGTTTCAAGGATTGCAAGGTAGATACTTTCAATGAGATTATATGCGCGACGTAAACATATTATAATATGCTCTGATAGGATATCAGCAGACAACTATATAATGTTTCAAATATATATATATTTTTTTGGTTTCGACCTCGTTTGCTTTTTATGCAAGTGTTTTCGAGGCAATTTTCATTTATGTTTCTTAAAAACACCAAAGATATTCTGGTCTTATGAAATGTTTCGAAACCCGGCAAAAAATGAATCGCCCAATTTGATTCTTTAGAAACGTCCAGGACGTTTTTAGGACCAAACCGGGCGATTCATTTTTTGCCGGGAATACTTTTTGTATTACTTAAATTTTACATATATTAAAGGTAGACCCGCAGTCACAAAAATTAGTTGAAACCAAGGTACTTACATTTAACAGGTATGCGCTCGACTCATTTCCCGCGTCATCTTCAGAGGCGCGAAAATCTAAATCAGAATCCAATATGGCCGACAAAAGAGAAAACACTGGACAGTTGACAGTTGCGTCGGTGTAAAAGAATTCACAGAAATCAACTAAAATCGACGAAGCGAAAAAAAAAAAAAAAAAAAAAAAAAAAAAAAAAAACTAAATCGTAAAGTTCCACTTCTATCCATCTTATTCATAACAAACCTTCTCCTGGTCATGTCCCACGTCATGTTCAGTGTTTTCTTTTTATGTCGGCCATCTTAGATTCTTCTTTTTTTTATTTTCGCGCCTCTGAAGATGACGCGGGAAGCGAGTCGAGCATACCTGTTAAATAAGTACCTTGAGTTGAAACCCTGTTCTAGAACTAGACAGTTAGAAAATGTTTTATTTTCTCATGGTTGTTACTCTAATGAAAAATATCAAACCAACTCCAATCAATAATTTCAATTACCAAGTAATGGTATCGAGTAACGTAAGTTACAGGTTGCAGCACCAATTTTACTGGTAAGTACAACCAATGTATTAGTTTGCGCACATTCCACTCAATTATTAGTAATGTACCGTACCGAAATTTGTTTTCAGAGATGCGGGTTTAGTCAATGCCCTGGTCCTTAAGCCCTTAGGTTTTAAATTTCATTAACCATCGATTAATATTTAATAATCATCTGATGATTCATCATAAATTGGATCATAAAGCAACCGGGAAATTAGTGCGTTAAAAGCTCCGATTCCATGCAGCTGTAACTCTTCTGCGCGGGCCAACTATTTTGACAGTAAAAATTAATAATTACAGCCTTGAAAAATGGAGAGGACTTCTCTTCCTGAAAGAAGAGCACTAGGCTACTTGGTGGTCTCACGCTGGATCCAAATACTAGTTTTTCTGGTCATAATTCTTCTGGTTTTTAAGCTGCCGTTTCGTGCATATTTAATGGCGTTTTTCAATTGATTGACAATCCCACTGATAAAGAAAATATGACACAGTTTAATTCAGTTCAGTTTAGGATTGTAGTGCTAAATATTACTCTGATCAGTAACATTTTCTTAAATCGGTGGAATCGCCATTGAATCATTAAAATATCCGCGCAAGTCTTGTAAAGGCAGTGATATGAGAAAAGATTGAAGATCAGAGTATTTTTGTGTTTAATCCGAAGCGCAGACATTAGAAGAGATAGTCGTGGATACGAAAAGTTTAGGAGCCACTTCTATAGTTTGTTTTGTAAACCTGGATTTTTCTTCCTGAGACGATATGTTTTGAGGTTTCTGTTTTTTGATATACATAGTGCGGCCACTGAGCCTTGGCCGCTTGTTTATCCGTACTCCAGCTACTCTGTACAGTAAGCGCAGGTCTAAAAAGAGGTTCCTCCGGTTAATGACGACCGAACAACCTCATCTTATCCCCCCCCCCTCCCCTCGATCTATCACTTGCCCTCAAAAACGAAACAAAAAACACAAAAACGGTTGTCGTTGCGAAAGCCTCCATCGATGCCACCTTAACCATTTACTTCGCGATTACATCAAAGCCATATAAAATAGAGTGACATTATTGGCAGTGGCAGCTTACTCTCGTTTGATTCAATGCTAAAGTATCAATTATCTGGTGATTGAAATAAACCTCACCAAAGATCGACTCTTTGAGGAAGCTTTACATGGAGAAAACATTGCTGTATCCAAAGGCGGAACCAGAAAGTAGAAAGCCTGTGCCGCCTCACTAGTGTTAATGCCAGATAGAGGGTAAAAAGCCGTATCGTCCCCATTTAAATCAATGCAAAAAGGACGACTTTTTCAACCCAATCTGGCAACACTACGCCGCACCTCCCTCCAATGTGGATCCACCACTGGCTGTATCGCTTAACCCTTGAACAACCAAGTTCGGATTACACGAAAAAATTGGACCTTTAATTCGCTCTTTCGTAGGTAGATAATATTCGTCTTCTACTGTGTTCATTTTGCATATCTCGGAAATTGAAGGCACTATGAATTTACGAAATACGTATGTTAGCGATTTGGGGGTACTTACGTTCTGTCAATGAAATGTTGAGTTAGAGGTCGTTTCAGAAGTGCAGGCACACCTAGACCGATAATCTTTGGAATTTTTCATCATTATTTTTCATGTTACAAAATAAAAATTAATGAAAATGATCCTGAGCGTTTGCCTTTCACTGAAGAACGTTTTAAAATCAAACGTTAAAAGTCGGAGGCATGTGTTTTGTTTGGATTTGAAGGAGTGAAATTTGAAAATTCGCCAAAGATTATGGTATAGGTGCGCCTGCACTTCTGAAATGAGCTCTACGAAAACAAATATATCGGGTGTCGTATTGAAAGGGTTAATACGAGAAGCCACTGTTTTGATTTCTAACAAGGAAGCAAAATCAAGATTACACAACGCCTTAGTGTCAAAAAGGAGGGCAGCTATAGCTGTTTTTTCCTTCAAGGCAAATATACATCGATACGAGCCAATGCAAGCGTGCCTAATTCGGCTATTTTGACGGAAAAATAAAACCCTTGTCAAATAAGTCGTTAAAAATAATTTAAGCATTTCGATATAAAGATAAAATGAGTAGGTATTTAAATAAATTAACTCGACGGCGAGGCGCATCCCATGCGGGGCAGTGAGAGGTGGGTCCGAGATTCGAGCCCGGGATGCTCGGGCACTGTGTGGTGTGGATGGGAGCATCAGAAGATGAACAGTGAGGAGAGGGGGGAGGGGAAGGGGAAGGGGGTTACGAAGGAAGGGAATGGCTGGAAATTTAATCTGGTTGACGAGGTCTGACATGGAAAAACAAATATATACATAACTGGAAAGGCATAGCCAGTGAGGCGGAGCGGGGGGAGGGGAAGCGTTGGAGAGGCGATTAACGGCCGTTGATAGGTCCGAAAGATTGCTGCTTTTATCGAGTCTTTAGAGAGAGATTTACAACCATTTAGAACTGATTAACTGACCGCTGGTCATCTTGGGTGCAAGGTAAAAACGTCATTTTCACACTTGTTCCAGCCACTGCACTGCACTGGCGCGGGCGCAGGGCACTGGCCCTGTAGCGCTAGCACCGAGCACGGCTTTGGCGCATCCTTTCTCTTTCCCTCTCATTGCTCATTTAAATGCGTGTGTTGGAAGAGTGCGGAGATAGGGGCTAGAGTCACGTGATATCTGCTTCTTCTATCATTTTCTAATGCATTCGTCCTTATGGACAAAGATAGGGAAAGGGAGAGAGAGAGAGAGAGAGAGAGAGAGAGAGAGAGAGAGAGAGAGAGAGAGAGAGAGAGAGAGAGAGAGAGAGAAGTGTGATGCGTCACTCGGCACTTGGAACGGAACAAATATAAGTTGGGGGACGCGACTCCCTCTTCGATAAGTCTCGGGAGCGATTCGTTCCATCGGTTCGATCGAATCTTTTGCGTCTGATTCGGGTTTTCATCGTCCAAAATCTTTGCTTACTCCAGAACGTAGGGTAGTTGCCCACAGTGGACAAAATTAACTGTCAGCCGCCACGTAGAGCTACGCAGGTACTTATAACGGGAGATTCCCATCTTTGAGCCTCTACTCTATAAGTTTCTATAGAGAGAGTAACAAATTAAACGGTAATCCCCCTTGACAAACCTGTACCTGCGTAGCACCGTCATTTAAAAGTAAAGAAGGCGGATCTATGAAATTGCAGGTATCATAGGATATTTTTCAACTAATTTGTCTCTCCCTCTGTAGAAACCAGTGGCGTAGCGTGAATTTGGAAACGTTGTACATGCAGTGTCCATTTAAGCCCATTAAAAATATCGAGCTATAAGTGTTCGGTGAGCGTCTTCGCATTCGACATTTTACATGGGTTTAAATGAACACAATACAACGTTGCCAAATTGCACGCTACGCCACTGATAGAAACACACAGATGAAAGTCTCATATTAGATAGGAATCTCCCACGTACCTGCGTAGCTCCGCCATTATACCTTAAAATTTAAAGTCATTTTGAGAGTCTGTGAGTGAATTTCGCAATTTTTAAACGCACTCATTGTAATTTTTGCTGGATATTACTCAAGACCAGTGGCGTACGCAGGATTTTTTTGGTAGGGGCTTGCACTGATGAGCATTAACTGAATATTTTCCCCCTCTTCCCCTTCACCCCTAAAAATCGGAGGTCTAGGGGGGCTTCAGCCCCCTTAGCCCCCTCCTGCGTACGCCACTGCTCAAGACTAAACTATTTAATCGCTTCTATCAAAATTTAGCCAGAGCCTCACTCCAAAGATTATCGGTGAGCTCCTCTTCCACTTCTTAGAAGCGCTCTTAACCCTTTTTGTCGTTCTTTTTGCTAAAGATCGCCCATTCGATCGATCGATTCGTTCCTAGGCAACGAACCGTTGGCTATAAGTCCGCGACCGACTCCACGCGGTTGGAGCCTCCGATCTGGAGCTCCATTCACAGTTTTTGCCCCATCTGATAAATTTCCTTTGCCACTGTAATTGCAGAAGTTGGGACCATTATCCGCCTTCACCTAACCCCTCCCCCTCCCCTTTGGCTCCTGATTCTCCCCGATGGACCACTCTCCGTAGCTGTCAATAATTTATGTTCGGTTCTACGCTTTCGCACCTCCAAGTCCAATATCCCCCTCCACCTGGCTCAGTAATCAGCATGCATACACATATATTTTAACACGTATTTTGCTCCACTCTATTGTTTTTCCTTGCTCTATAAAATGACTGAATGCGGAAACAATTTAGGCGATTCCTGCCGGAGGAAAGATCCAGAAGTGCTGTTTTCCGTATATTCACTGGCATTTTTCTATTCATCGATGATTCCACGGGGTTCAGAAAAGATTACACAATGGATCTGTTGCAAACTTTTGCTACAACGAAGAGAGTATATTCTAATGTAAAATCGCCTGAAAATACCATTGGTGGCATCAGAAAGTCATAAAATGCAATAATAAACTCACAAGAGGTGTTTAATGAAATCCAAGATGGCGGCTAAATATCGAGCAATTTGTATGCATGCATCACGAGCATCCAAGGATAGCCAACCCAACCTCACAATATCGATCACAACCAATCACAACGTAAATAAACACATAACCTTTACCTCCAGTGAGGTTGTCAAAGTTGGCCATCCTTGGATGTTCACGGTGCAATGCATACAGATTGCTCGATATTTCTCCGCCATCTTGGATTTCATTAAACGCCTCTTGTGAGTTTATTATTGCATTTTATGACTCTGATGCCACCAATGGACTTTTCAGGCGATTTTACATTAGATTATACACTCTTAATCGTTGTAGCAAAAGTTTGCAACAGAGACCCATTCAGTTCAGCTTATGACTATTAAATACAGAATACTCTGATCTGTAATCTTTTCTCAGATGGTGGAGTCATCTCTGACTTGAAAAAATTTGGGGATATTTTAATAATTTGAAGGGGGTGAAAGGGGCGTCAAAACCTAACATATATATACCTGTGATCTGAGCTCAAAATTTCTCCACGTTAACCTGATATGAATTCACATAGATACATGCAGGGTGTTCAAAAAAATAATGCACTAATTAGCGTTCCACTTTGTGAGTCAGAATCCCACAACTCTCGAAGATGTAATGACTTTTACGCTTCAATCGCGCAATACACACTCAGAATTCACAAACTTTGAATCTTGCTGAATCAATGCTTTACACGATTCCGAGTGCTTATTAAACAAAGCAGGTACAATAAAGATTATCGGAAGGGATCAGCCCGGAGATTATTCGCACGGATTGTCTCTATAGACCAAGGAAGGGCCTCGCGATGAGCGGTGCGGGGGTGGGGGAGGTGGAATCGGCGAGCTAAGCCCCACTTATAGGATTTCGTACGTTCGGCTTTGGGGATGATAGGGTGCGAAAACAGCTGTAATCCACATCTCCAATCGACCAATATCGCATATTTATGTTCTCTCACTTCCGTACATCCGCTTTCACCGGATTAGAACTTGGGTTACCACCACGCCGAATCCCTCCACCCGCACCCGCCACTTCGACGCCGCACAGTGGTAAACAAATATAGTAATTATCTAGACATCGTTTCATCATCAAAGATCAAGATTATGCATTCAAGATCAATGGATGAAAGGCCAGATTTAGGATTATTTTTTCTTTCTTTTTTTCTAATAGAGGATTTTCTCTTCTTTAAAATTATGTTTTCGATTTTTTTTTTCTTATGACTCTATCCATTCTAAAAAAAACATTAGTTGTATAGTGTTTGGTCCAAGTATTTCTAGTTTTAACATTTTTTTTTTCTTTCTCTCATTTGACACACTGTTTTTTCGTGTTTTTCCTTAAGATATCTCGGGTTCTATTTCTATTATAGCTGGAATCCTCTCAGAAAGGTTAATCGAGACCGTTAATCTTCGGAATTTCCCAACATTTTTCCTCATACTATAAATTATAAAAATGAATAAAATTGAATTTGAGTGTTGACTTCCCATTTAGAAACGCTTTTAAAATCAAAAGGTCAAAATAGTCGGCAAAGTTTTGTTTTGCTTTGAAGGAATGAAAAGTGAAAAATTCGCCAAAGATTATTATCGGTGCGTCTAGTGCACCTGTGAAACGAACGCTGCTTCTACAAAACGTGTCTGGATCAAGCGGGTGGGGGGGGGGGGGGGGAGAGTGAAAAAAAAGAAAGGAAGAAAGCAAGAAAAAAAAAACTGTTCAAGTCCGAAATGATCCAAGTTCCAATCCACTGTGCGGGGCCGCTGCCAGTATGTCTGGGCTCGGATTTATCCCGGTTATTGCTCGGACAGGGGATTTCAATCACCCCACAGTTGTCAGATTAATCAGGAAAAATAGTCAACCGGTAAACAAAAAGATTATGGATGAAAATGTCTTCAAATTAGGTCATACCTTACTTCTTTTTGCTCGCCAATGTGATCATCGTTGACATTAAGGAATAGGTAAGAGTACCTACGCCGTAACGACAGTAGTAAGTACGTCTGACTGTGAGAAAAATATAAAAATCGGCAATACTTTTTTCATTTCTTTTGAATTTTTATATAATTAATTTCTTTTTCATTTTTGACAACCTGACAACCCTGCTGCTCACACACACACATACGTGCTCCCCTGCATGAAGGATTGCGACAACATTTCTGGAAGCACCGCAATTGAGTCGAACGAGCGAAAATCATTTGTACGTACAAGCGAGGAAGTGACTTGTCAAAACAGATCGTTGACTCCGAGCTTTGGTGTAAAACAGAGATTTCAAAGAGGTGAGACTTGTTTTAGGGTGAATTATGATTATCGATCTTGTCCTTTCTGGTTTTACATCATTGATCCAAATAGTATTGGTTACACGACATACTTGTTTTTCATGTTCTCCTTCCCATTCATGGGATTGGAACAATCGATTACAGTTTGTCTACCATTTGTTCAAAGGCAAAAGTATCGAATTTTAGAGTGTTCAATGAAACTTACTGATGATCGATTCTTTTTCATGTGTTTAAATTCAAAAACATCGATGAATTGAACTAACCGAGCCGACGCTATGATCCATCCAGCCACTGGCGCAACCAGGATATCTTCCATCTCTCTCATTTCCCATTTGAATGCATGAGTAGGAAAAGGACAGAAAGAGGGGGTTTTATCCCCTTGTCCATCCTTGTCTAACATACGTTTCTTAATGGAGAAAAGAGAGAGATGAAGAATCTCTCGGTGCGCTACTGCATCCAGCAACTCTCGCGTATTCGTTAACCGATATGCACCGTATCCAAATTCAATGATCTTAGAGGCCCGTGAATCCTTGACCATCATCATCAATACTAAGACTGACAATGAGATGACTGAGAGAGAAAAAGAGCTATATAGAGGGGGATAAGGAGTAAGAGAGAGCGAGAGAGAGGGAGGGAGAGGGAGAGAGAGAGAGAGAGAGAGAGAGAAATAGAGAGAGAGGAGAGATAAAAGAGAGAGAGAGAGAGAGAGAGAGAAAGATAGAGAGAAATAGGGCTCAGCGAGAGAGAGAAATGGGGCTCAGCAAAGAGAGAGAGGGAGGGAGAGAGAGAGAAATAGAGAGAGAGAGAGAGAGAGAGAGAGAGAGAGAGAGAGAAAAGAGAGAAAGAGAGAGAGAGAAATAGGGCTCAGCGGGAATGAGAGAATGGGTGGAGGGAGGGAGGGGGAAAGGGGAGAGAGAAAGAGAGTGGGAGAGAGACAGAGATAGAGAGAGAGGGGGGAGATGGGGAGAGAGAGTGCACTGATCTAGGCAATTTTGGGCCACATGATTGAAAGAACGTGATAAAGGGCTCAGCAGGAATTGACTAAACAACCAAAAATATCCATAGTTTCACAAAAACATCGATCCGTGGTCTTAACCACCAAAACAATCACCTCGATATCATCAACGCTGGGAAGGCATGATGAGCAACGAACGAGCGTCCGTCGCAAAGACTGCAACTCACCTGCAAAAAGGATGGGTTCCTCCATGAGATAGGGGATTGGGGGGGGGGGGAGGCTTATCAGGTCCGAATTAGGTGTAAAACAGGTCGTTAGGAATCTCTACTCAGTCTCTATAGGGAAGCCCTTCCTCGGTGTGAACGGACGTTCGAGGGCCGTGGGTCGATCGCACGGTCGAACAAGACATTTACAGAAAAGTCGCATATGCGCTGGAAACTCCTGCGACTTGAATCTTTGCTTCCAATCAATAAAGAGAGGTTAAGTGTGCATAAACTGGGCAGAGCTAGTGCGAGTGATCGCAGCCTTGCCTTTGTGGTGTGAGTATATTTTTCTATGGTTGTATCACGCCAACACCAACACCAACTAGCGCTCCTGCGCCCGCGCGTTCCTCCGATTGAACACAGCGATGAACGAGCCTCATATGACGGTAATGAGCAGAAGAGTCGGGTCAATAAAGCGGCTCCCCAAGTCCTCAACAATCGATTATCGTTTTTCATCCATTTAAATCTATGCAAATAAATCGATTTCCCAGGTGTAGTGGGTATACAAAGGGGAGGGGACTTAGAGGATACTCAATAGTCTCCTCAAAACGGAAAACCTCCGATTTTTAGGGGTAGAGGCGATGCACTGAGATCGTCAAAAAGCTGCCGAAAATAAGAAAGTAAATTTCTCATCAATTAATCAATTAAAAACTTTCAAGACAAATTTAATCACAGAGGGCACTTCAAACAAGTTAGTAATTTAAATCTAGAAATGTCACATGTGAAAGTTTTAAATTAAGCTTAAAAGTTTGAAAATAACTTTAGAGCCTTACACTGCGTACACTGTACAGTCCTGCGTACCCTATCTTTGCGGCCCTAAATTCCGACAAAATTCGTTGTTGACCACCAAATTTTAGTTCGTAACTTTTTTTCTTTACCTAAAAAAAAAAAAAAAAAAAAAAAAAAAAAAAAAAAAAGCATCACTTTTTACCTTTGGTCGGTCCTGGGCGGGGGCATCCCTCTGCCCCTCCCGTAGATGACTCTACTGCCCACGGACCGCCACCGGAGGAGACATGAAAATGTGAGCAACCCCTCTTGTTTATTCATTTCTCACTCACACTAATTTTAGTGGATGAATAGGGACGCAGTGATTTTGTAGTTACGCTGTTCCTTGTCGCAATGTCGCTAAGGGTGGGACGAGAAACTTTAGGGGGATGCACATAAGTACTTACAGTCGCACACTATCCTGCACTACGAGGGGTGGAGGGAGTTTTCTCCCTCAACTTGGAGGCATTCAATTAATCTAATATACCGAATCCACCCTCCATAACCCTTTAGGACTAGCCAAGCCAACGTGTCGCCCACCAGATAAACCCTTTACGTGCAACCTTATTATTTTGATTCCGCAGCTCGCGTGCCAGTAGTAAATCATGCTGCGACAGCTTTGTCAACACAATCCAAGCCGCGTGGCTGGCTGGCTCATTCTTGCCAACAAACACACAAATACACACACCCACATCCGAACGCGCGAACCATTCAAACGTTCTTCTAGCTACTGTATATGTATATAGCCACCGCACACCCCCGCCTCTGCGCTGCGCCATCAGATGCAGCTTTTGAGGCGCAATGATCCATAACCAATAAAATAAATACCCGTTCAATTTCTAGCAGAGTATGGGCAAATAGTTATAAATCGATTTCACGATTACCGAGTAAGCGCAATCGTCGTTTTTTGGAGAATGATTTTACGGTAATCAGGGCTGATTTTTGACGCGTCACCAATCATATATAGTTTCAAAAGAATTAAATATATCTATTCGAAATGGTCCTAAAGTTTCTTTTAAATCTGCGCCGACTGAAGTGGATTACCATCCGAAGGTAGGATGATTCGTGTAAACACCCCATATATGCTTATACCTTTTACTCAACTCTGATTTTAAAAAGTTTTACGTATTTTTGTCGCTATTTTCGACATTTTTCAACGGCATACGCTCAAAATTTAAGATTTGACGTACAACTAATTATGTAGCATGTAGCGGGTGTTAGATACAAATCGAACTTTCTCGGTGACCGCGGCGTGATCAATTCGCCTACTATCTATTGTCGTTTCTCATGCACTCACTACCTACATATACTCAAAAGTACATGTTTATTAATTATTCGGAGGACAAATTGAAACGCAATCGATTGTGTTTGCATCTATAAGTGTGTGCTATGCTATCACGGAATAGAAACAGAATGGAAACTTCGGTTCATCTTGAAGCATTCTTTTCAGGTCCGCTCTCTTGAGAAGTTCAAAGTAATGCAAAAGAAATAAGAGACAGGTATACATCCACCATCTTGCAATGTCACCAAAATAGACCAAACAAATGTTTATACATTGGCTATTCTAGGAGTTTTCATTCTGATTTTATTATTCTGTGGTGCTATACCGTTTCACTCTCCTCCTGCTGAGTCAGGCTCATTGATTTAGCAGTGATAGCAGGCATCAGTATGATGATGCACGTGTTTTTTGCTCTTTTGCTTGAAATCAGACTAAAAGGATTGAATTTGTGATTTAACGATGAAAATGATGCTTTCGCACGATGATTCTGAGGAATGATGTAAAGGCTGTTTAATGGCTGCTCCGAGAAAAAAATAAAATTTAAAGCTACCAGAATCACTTATTGTATAAAGCACGCAACAATTAAATGTGATTCTTGTGTTCTTAAGTAGAAATCTAGTGGTATTCATAAAAATATAAAAATAACAAATTTCAGAAGTTATGAGAAGATGAGAGGAAAGAAGAAGAGAGGAGAGGAGAGGAGAGGAGAGGAGAGGAGAGGAGAGGAGAGGAGAGGAGAGGAGAGGAGAGGAGAGGAGAGGAGAGGAGAGGAGAGGAGAGGAGAGGAGAGGAGAGGAGAGGAGAGGAGAGGAGAGGAGAGGAGAGGAGAGGAGAGGAGAGGAGAGGAGAGGAGAGGAGAGGAGAGGAGAGGAGAGGAGAGGAGAGGAGAGGAGAGGAGAGGAGAGGAGAGGAGAGGAGAGGAGAGGAGAGGAGAGGAGAGGAGAGGAGAGGAGAGGAGAGGAGAGGAGAGGAGAGGAGAGGAGAGGAGAGGAGAGGAGAGGAGAGGAGAGGAAATAAAATACAATACAATAAAATGAAGTAAGAGCCCGGGCAAAGAAGTAACTGCAACCGCTCAAACACACGACGAGAAAACTGTAATTGTGACGCGTTGAGGAGGAAAAAAAGAAGCCGCACAGTGACGCCATACGTCGATCGTGGGCTCGTGTTATACTGTCGATTACGAAATTTTCAAGGCTGAGTCCAGTCACAATCGCAAGCCAGGCGGGGAAATGAAGAAAAAAGTAAAGTAATAAGTCTACATAAAATATCTATTTTCTCCTCCGACTTCAGTCTCACCCGGTCACCCCCCCCATAATTAATCTGCGTCCTCCATTACCTATACCTCTATCCATGCATCCTAAATTTTCCGTTCGCGTTATACCACCCTCCCTCCCACTACACACAATATTTATTTCCTCATACTTTTAATTTTTACAACAGATTGTTAGGAACAAGATTATGCTCTGCAAGCACACGGGAGGAGAGAATCAGTGATCATATTATGTGAGATAAAACAGTCCACGCCCGTCGCCCCCCTCCACCGAAAAACCTTGATGCAATGAGGCTGGTTGCGTACCTTTTTCCTCCTTAAGAATGCTGATAGTCTAGGTGTAGTCTGCGCATAAAAATCAGCGGATAAATATTCAAATGATGGATAAAAACTGCCAAAATTATAACTCGTTAGAAGTTATTCCCATACTGTGAAACTAAAACACGAGTACGCGTGGGGTATTTTCGAGCCTGAAGTTCTTTGCGCCAAATAATCCATATTTTTCTTTCTTTTTGCTACGTTCACTGAGAAGAAAAATTTAGGTAATTTAACTCCTTATGGGCCAAGCTCGAGTATACTCGTTTTTTCTCCTCCAGTGTTTTTCACATTGTTTCAGTGTTTATTCCAGGTAAACGCTATCATCGATGAAAACACTCACATGATAAAGTCTCTTCGGGCGCCTTCAATAATTCGTAAAAGCAATTTCAACTCCCCCGAGTACGAACAGTTAACTACTTTCCCTGTATAAACGGAAAAGGTGCTATCTTTTGAACTAATCTGGCCCTTAATGGGTTAACAGTCTATTGTTAAAAATGGTGACTTACGAACTCATTTGTTGATTTGACTAACCATTTTGTTGATTTTACAATCCGATTTGTTAAGTCAGTAATCTGGATTGTTGACTCAACAAATCTGATTGTTGATTTACCCTTTTGTATTGTTGATTTACCTTTTTGGATTGTTGATTTTACTAATTAGATTGTAAAATCAACGAAATGGTTAGTTATGAATTAACGAATTAGTTTGTACTCACAATTTTTAACAATAGACTGTTAAATTACTTAAATTTTTTTCTCAGTGTTGTTACTCCAAGTTGCGGTTGCATCGTTGCTGATGAACTCATTTCGATCTTCATTTGTTGTATGGATATAATGAGGATTAAAAATATTAATAATTGAGTTGCGACGATGAGGAAACCACAACACAACGTTGGCCTACCGGGTCAACGTTCCTCCCCAGTAGTAATGTAAAACAAATGAGGGGACTGGACCCCACCCACCCCCTTCCCCACACATCTACAGCTGCGCGCATCCTCTCTCCTATATTAAACATTGATAAAGGCTGACATGCGATATCTTCGTTGGCCAATAATTGATTCCGATGTATACTTATTCTCTCCGAGTAGAGTCTCGGAGTTACCTTAATGAAAGTAGATTTTGATCGTATGGCTGACACACCGGTGCGGTGGATCCAGGTAATTTTCCTTCTCTCTCACTGGCCATTTGAACGCATGAGTTACAGAAGGATAGAAGAGTGAGCGAAAATCACATGACTGCCCCTTGTCAGTCCTTTTCTCACACACGCGTGTTCTAATGAGAGAAGAGACAGAAGGACTGACTCCTGGATCCGCCCCCTGGTAAGAATGACAACTGTAACTATTCCAAAAACGACTAAAAACATAGTTAGCCAACGATGTTTATAGTCGTTTTTGGAACAGTCGTACGTTATAATCATCATTTTTACCAGCAGGGCCATTGATAGTTAAGGCAAATTGCGCCAGATTCTAACAGAACCTTTTCATCAAAACAGAAACAAAGAGAGAAAGCAAAGCAAAGTATATTCATCATCCTGCAGTGGTAGAAAAATGAAGGCAATTGATTATGTCAACATTTGATTAAAATTAAATGCGACTAAGTTATCTGGCTTCGCTCAGCTGAAAGAAAAGAAACGGAGAAATTGTATCAACGGAAATACGACAGCAGCAAAAGCTGCCATGTTTCTTCGCCTCTCTCTGTTGCGGTTTTTGAACGATGCCAGCAGATATACGTCAGATCTTCATGGACCTAAAACCAGGTTTTTACAAATTACTTATTAGAGCTTTTATTCCGGATCATGCCAGAGAATTCCGATGTGTTTTGACGAGGTGCCATGCAAATTCTTAGTTTTGAGCCGCAAGAGATCCTGGTTTGCTCAAAGTTGAGCGCGAAAAATTCAAACAAAAAATTAGTACATATATTCAAAACTTTACCATGCTGATGTGAGAGCTTGGAAGGTATATGACACCTACGTTGGAGAAATATTTGTATGCACTTTGCACTTGATTTGCTTTACTAACCTGCAAACATAGAATCAGAAACAGGAAGTGTCAAGGGAATATATTATGCAAGCAATTCGTGATCACAAAGTAGATAGGCGTAGGAATTACGGAAGAAGAACATGCCGGGAAGAAACTAATTAGGAAATTAAAAAGCAGAATAATAATAATAATTATGATTAAAAACAAAAAATGTAGTGCATGGAATGTTGAGCCAAAAAACACAGAATTAAAACCCGAGACGTTCTTTTGATCGCACTACAGACTGATTTTAGACTAGGCGATCTAACCTAACCGCTGTTTGCCCGCGTAAACTTTAAAGTCATTTTGCGTGTCTGTGATTTAATGTCGTAAGTTTTTAAAGCACTCATCGTAATTTTTGCCGGATTTAACTCACGAATAAACTATTCAATCACTTACAGCAAAAGTTAGCAAGAGCCCCATTACGGACGCTTTGAGAACATACTTACAAGTTATGTAATAATAGGGCTCTTGCAAACTTTTGCTATAGGGGATTAAAGAGTTGATTCTTTCATAAATACCTGTAAAAATGACGATGAGTACACAAAAAAATCACGAAATTCACTCTCAGAATGGGGATTAATGGCGGAGAAACGCAGGTATCATGGGAAATTCCTCTAAATTGAGACATATCTCTACGTGTTACCGTAGAGAAAGTGATATAATAGACAGGTATCTCCCATGATACCTGTGTTGACCCGCCATTAGGATCTTGCCGTTACAGCAGTTATGTGAGTTTATTACTGAATTTTAGACTTTTTTAGTGTGATTTTCGCGATTTTCGCTGGTTATTACCTATACATCAGATAGGACTATTTATTTGCTCACAGCAAAATTTTGCAAGAGCCCCATTATTGTAGGGAGGGCGGATTTGTGTTACACCCTGTATGTATGATGCAGTAGAATCTTACGCATGCGCACTTAATTCGAAAAAAAAAAGGAACTGGAGGAGCGAAGAGGACACAAACGGCTGGTTAGCTCGAGTTCACATCATCGAAGACTCGATCCTCCGTGTTTCGTTCACGGGCCCGGGCGTCGGGCGGTCATATAGACATATAGAGTCTACAGTAAACTAGTTTTAAGAATTATAATTCCGCCCGTGTGCGCGCACTCAATGTTGAGAAAAAAAAAGAAGAGGGAAGAAGAAAAAATGAAACTGCATAATTAGACTGTATTAAACATTAATTAATATCCTCCTCAAACATAACCTCATAGTATCTTGATTAACATATAAGCCAGATTCTTCACTGTTTATAAGCGAATCCTCGCTCAGTTTTTTTTCTTCTTCTTTTCTTTTCCATATGGGCAGAAGTCGAAGAATAAAAATGTGTTGATACACCACTCAAGCGTGACACGCACGTGATGATGCCAGACTGTGCAGATTCTTCGGGCGGAGGAAGAGGCCGTTTCTGTTCAGAAAATCAGCGAAAATCCTTTTGTAGCACTGACAAAACCTTTGGTAGAAAAATGACCCATCAAAATACTTTCGTAGAGCTGACCAAAGTTTTTGTACGTCTAACTAGACTTATAGAGAGATATGACTGGGTGACCAAGAGATTTGGTGTGCTCAGCAACTTAAAGTCTACTGCTGGGTCATTTTTCTACCAAAGGTTTTGTCAGCGCTATACCAGAGTATATTCTTCTGGGTGTATTAACTACAGGCGCATCATTGCGAGTTTGGATTGTGGGGAAGGGGTGGGGGGCAAAAATGTAATTACTTTTTATTTTGCTCAGCAATATAATTTTAGAGCCCTACCCTACAGACCTGCATACCCTATATTTGCGGCCCTAAATTCCAACAAAGTTTGTTGGTGACCACGTTGAATTTTAATTCTATACCAAAAAAAAAGGTCAGCACTTTCTTACTTTAAGTCAACTCTTGGGGGGGGGGGGGGCAAATGACGCTGCTGATTAATTATGTGTTTCAGACTTTTCGATGAACTCGCACTTGAATAGATTTCTTGAAAACTTTTACTACAGCAGCGATTGCAAAAATAAGCAATTTTAAGATGATGACACTCGAGAATATAGTAGGGATCATCTGAAAGTTCAAAAATTGACTCTTAAATTCAATTAATGCGTTTAGACTAAACTCCAAAATGGCTGTCATACAGTGAGAGTCAAAATCGAGAAGTCCCATCTAATTTGGCTCTTACTCTATGGAAATTGCTTAGTATAACGCATCCTTTTTTAATGTATTTATAGCCTTCCGATCAGAGATAATAACAAGACTCAGAGAGACCATTTCATTCCTTCATTTATCAGTGGCTCCATCACATCAGTTGAATGCCCTCAGAGCCCATAGTGAACTCAAAAAAAAAAAAAAAAAAAAAATATGCATAATGCACGGGTATGAAACTTTATTAAATAGACAGAAGTGTTTCCGAAAAAACGAGCAGGATTTTTAGATACCAGATTCAAACCCAAACCCATCGACCGTGAAAATAAAGAAGATGAAAAAAAGTGAAAGAAAGAAAAAAAAATGCGAAAAAAAAAAAAAATGCGAAAAAAAAAAAAAAAATGAAACAAAGAAACAAAAAAAAACAATACACTACCGTAAACTTGGTTCACGACCCATCCGGGTTCTTTTAGGGCCATTGCCAATCGCCAGGCCATGAATTAAAGGGTTTACGCATCACGCTTATATACATTAGCAGTGCGCTGATGAGCCGATATGTTGCAATGATTTGCGTAAGTGATTAAATCATAGGAAGATTTTGCCTCAATATGCCGCCACCATCACTTCAAAGGGATGCACATGCATCATTCGCCATTCATTTACTTAACGAGCCGTAACTCGTATGCGGCATGACGCTTGGGGATCAGTCATCATCAAAAGCTCAAACACGCCTTCAAGTAAAAAAAATATGCAACCCGCACATCAAGACCTATAGAAAGAGTTACATCTTACGGCCTTTGCTGAAACTTAATTGTTGAATATTCAAGATCAGCTCCAGGAACGAAGTCGTAATTAACGTTTGCAACTCTAGCTTTTCGGATAATATGCGCTGTAATTCAAAAACAATTGCTGAACTTAGTTTAAAATCATATAGCCTTTATTTCTTTAACTAGGAAGTACGTGCTGTAATTTTTGGAGGGCCATACAATTTATTTGCGCTTATTTGTTGATCCGCTCAAGTACTTAATCCGTGAAAATTATCATATTGTTTGGCTTATTTGCTTTTTCAAAAGCACGTGGAATATTTAAAGGTAATTGGCTGGTACTTCTTAAAGCACGGATATGAAAACTATCATTTTCTATGACTGTATGAAATCAACGACATTGCTAGTTATGACCATAGTTATTTTACAGATAGAAAGCCGTGTGAATCGGAAGGGTCACATTCCCTGAGCTTTCCGTTTCGCGTGTTTTTATGTCCTTTTGGCTGATGAAGTGAAGTTTAAATCTTTACCAGACGGCGACAAAATAACACTATGATTGCTCATTGACGGGTTAATAATCTACATTAAATTTATACGTATCTTCCGCCAACTTACATGTGAAACTAGCTGACGATTCGCAAATCGGAAATAATGAGCACGCCTGACAAAGTGACAGGGCCGCCGGAAGGAGGGGGCAAAAGGGACAGTTGCATCGCCCTTGTTTAAAAAATGATTAAATTACCAGAATTTTACGCTGATTTCTAAAACTGAGCAAAAAAGAAACAAGCATTTACGCACATCAAGGGTTCCGTTTCTCACATCAATGACAAAGATATGAAGCAAAATTTTCGTAAATTTTCCGAAAATTGTCATGGGGAGTCCTAGGGTCAAAATTTGGTAAAAATTTCACTGGAAACGCACAAAATTACTTTTTTTTTAGGGAAAATGTTGGTGTGAAAGAAGGAGGCAGCCCCCTTCCCCCTGACTACGCTACTGGTTACTCTCACCGTGGATCTTGGAGTTTTGTCCCTTTGGAAATTTATCTGATGGTGCCATTGCAAAGTGGCGATTGAGCTCGCTGACATCGTGTTGAAACGGCTTGGCCCAAAAGTTGAATGAAAATAGACAGTTTATTGATTTTCCCTGAAGTTTAGAGTCCGTTTAATTGAATGGCATGTTTAAAGTTGGTGGTGAACTCTCTTTGTGCTCACTTATTAGCAGATAGCGTTTCGCTTGCATGCGCCGCCACAGCCATCAGGCCGGGTTGCGTTTCCTATCTTACATACGTCACCGTCGCGTTGAGGTTTAGGTTTCGTGTCCGTCTGGGCTCGTCTGGTCTACAGACACCGTCTTATCACGTCAACCATCGACCAGATGGACATGCAACGTCTCTGTGACGTCATAATCTTCTTTTGTCACCTCCAATGAGCCAAAGTCGCCGCCCGCTTTCGTGATTTCCTCTTCGAAGATTCGTCCCCTCCCCCATGCCCCACCGCCCCCCTTCGTTTGATTTCCTTTTCCCCCAACCACCCCCTCCCCACGCTCTATTTACTTATTTCATCGTAAACGATTTGCCGGATGATTGGTTCCGTATATGCCAACTGAGTAGTGAGTATCGCGTGCGTTCTGTATGTTTGTGTTCGAGTGAGCTCCTTTGTTTCTTCCCCTTCTTCTTGCAGGCGAAGGCTTTCACAGTTGTAACTGTGCGATGTTCATGTCTCTTCAGTTGCTTTACTTGTAGATCATACATCCTACTTAACCCGTTCGCTTCGTGGTCCCGGTTCTTTAACATCAAGTCTCGTGGAATTTCAAAAAGCATTCATATTCTCATTTCACTTGGTTAAGTCTAACAATGTTTTGATTGATAAAGCTTTCACAAAAATGTGCTGGAAGGATGGAGTAGCATCCCTTAACCTCCATCCTTTTTTTTTTTTTGCTTGTTTTATGGCTTATACTCCAGTCAAGGAGCCTACAGCCAACTATAGACTAATGTCAGTGTGTGAATGTTTGTTTAATGTCAGAAGACAACAGGGGACTTGAAACATCCATGCTCAAAGCACTCAGATTTCCACTGTAATCTTTGCCGTGGACCCACTTTTAAGGAGACCGAGCGACAAGACGAGTGAAAAATCTGCTGCCACTACCGGGATTCGAACCCGGGACCTATGGATTGGCAGTCAGGTGTCCTGACCACCAAGCCACCGAGGCCGGCTTAACCTCCATCCTTTCAAGCTTTCTTGGGACGTGAAGCTCCAAGCTGAACACGATGGGTCTCAAGCCCTTATTTAAATGCGCGAAGTTGCGAAAAAAGCGGAAAGCGAAAGTTACCAGGACAGAGGGTTTATCATGAATCGGAGAACGTTTTAAATAGACAGGGGTTGAAGGTCATTGATCGCTCGCGAATAAAATAATCTCTCTCTTCTCTCTCTCTCTCTCTCTCTCTCTCTCTCTCTCTCTCTCTCTCTCTCTCTCTCTCTCTCTCTCTCTCTCTCTCTCCACGTAGCCATCTATCTACCTTATATCAGCAACCAGCTACCTACCTTAGCTACCTAACCACCGGATGGCTATACGTATGCAGTTATCGTGTGCCATGTGACGACGCGAGTAGGGTGGCGGAGAGCAGCAATTAGGGTGTCGTAATGTAGCGAGTGGCACCGCCGGACAAGAGGTACCATACTGCGCGCTACGATTGTCGAATAGTCTCTTCGTCAAATGTTCCGAATTTCCGAGCTCCCATTAAAACCCCTCATCATTTACAGCCCCCCTCCCAAATATTTAGAGCTTATCTGTATTTAGACCATTTTTTTCTCGATAAACACTCTATAATTCTCTTTATAAAGCTTGCTCGCTTCGCAAGCCCATTCTTTGCTCATGCACGCCCCGATTCTGATAAAACGTTGGGCCAACTTGCGCGGCGCGGCCTAGAGAAGGTTCTTCGTCTTAATGGCCACGTCTTAAGATTCAGTGCCGCGTGGTACTGTTTGGTGTAAGGTAATGGACTCAAATATCAGTGCAGCCAAATGTACAGTCAAAGAATTAATTATAGTCAGTTGACTCTATAGATTTGGGTTTAGGTACCCTGGTAAAAATAATCAGCTTGTTGACAGTTAGCATGAGATTTGAGACCTGACGTCATGTTGACTTCAACACGACGTCATCATGATGTCAACAGAGATTTTGCTGACATGTTGACATTGTTGACGCCATGGTGCCGTCAAGTCTCAAATCTCATGTTAACTGTAAACATGTTGACATTTAGCTGATTATTTTTACCAGGGTAGGCAACCTGCAACACGTAGTACAGTGAATTAAAGCGTTGCGAGTGGCCTATCTGAGCCACAATTTAAGGAGTTGGTTGACATTATTTAATTCTTTGACAGTACTTACGGCTTCGGGCCTATATTTTCTATAAGAATCAATGTGAATAATGAATATACGAAATTTAATCTGAAAAAATCTGGCAAATATTCCAAGCATGAAGACGTGCATGCAGGACAGTAGCGCACCGAGAGTTTCTTCATCTCTCGCTCTCTTTTCTTGTTAGACAAGGATGGAAAACGGGATAAAACCCCCTCTTTCTGTCCTTTTCCCACCTATACATTCAAATGGGAAATGAGAGAGATGGAAGAGATCCTAGTTGCGCCAGTGACGTGGAAGCATCGGAAGGATGTGAAAAATCCAAGGCACGCTGATCTTCAAGCATGGGGACGCAATCAATATTATTGGTGAATTTAAGAATTTGTCAAATTTCCATGAATATATCAAGGAATATTTCTTGATTTTTTTACTTCCAAATAATTGCTTCTTTGTTTCAAATACTTTAACTCAGTTACTTGATAGAAGTAGAATCAGTTGATTTCGATTGAGGAATAACATTATTTTCATCGGTCAATCAGAAATCAAGCGGCAAACAATTCATTGATTGGGAGGAGAGAAAGAATTGACTAATTTGTTAGGGAAACAAAACAACGCGATATATTTCCGATTTATTTGTGTCGGCCAATCGTAAATTGCCATTTAAAAACATTAGTTAATTTTTCCTGTCTTAATACTTAAAGAAATCAAATAAATGTTCCCAAGCTAATCATGCCGTCATGCTAAAAACTAACCAACCAAACGGAAATTCTAGGTCTATCATTTCGGCTTATCGCGGTTTAATCCTTCTTCCGATTCGGAATGAAAAAATGAAAATACTCCTAGACTAAAAAAATCGAGTTTCATTCGCTTTCTAGATAAAATTTATTGAGTTTAGAGTGTAAAAGTATACAAGCAATCAGTTGCAAATCACTGGCGAACGACTGAAAAGCGATTTGAGAGTATAGTGATTTCCTTTCCTCTCCGTTCAGAGTGCACCACCAATGATCGAGCTTTATAAGAGATCTGTTTGACGACTAAATTGGTCAGCATTTAATGGATCTGGAAAGAACTAGGTGCAGTGGAGGAGGGCTGGATGAGGGGTGAGGGGGTGAGGGGGGTGGTAAGAGGACCATTACAGAAACTAGACTCTCTCAGCTTGGCCCTAAAACCGAGCAAATGAGCCAGAAAAAAGGCATCGGGGCATCCGCGCATCGGAAACTCGGTAAGAGGAAGACAATTGTTATGTTTTCATTTGACGGAGGGGAACCCTACAATTAACAGATCATTTTGATGTTACTGCAGTCGAGTTGGTTGCGCTTTGTGGCTTGACCGAGACCGAGGGCCGAGAGAAATACTGTAGTGTGCAGTATACAAGCTGTATCGTTGGATTTGTATGTAACCGATTCGACTTTGGAAAGAAACCTGTAGTTTACAGCAAGAACGAAAGAGCTGGGCTGGGAAGAACGTTTAGGTACGAAATTCATCTTCAACTGTCTTGCTTCGTCTCACGTCGTTTGTAAAACAGCTCTTCCGCCTTATGTCCACTTTCCGTCCTCACCCTCCCCCTCTATAGTATCCTTCCTCCCTTCACCCCCCCCCCCCCTTTCATCACCACGATCGTCACAGACAGACAAACAGGATGAGGCTGTTGCACACTTCTGCTATAAGCGATCTAACATGTCGATTCTAGTGTAAAAACCTCCAAAAATAACGATGGCAGCACTAACAACTTCCAAAATCCACTCCTATTCTCGATAATCGCTTTCATTTGCGCGGGCGTAATAGTGGCGGAGGGTAGTAACAATGAGAGATTCCCATCTAACAATACTGCAACTCCATCAAGAAGTGACCAATAAGAGACGACTTTCATTTGACACCGGTGTCACTAGGTGTTGCGGTACCATTCATCGGATGTGGATCGTCACTCTGATGACTATTTACTCTGTGAATCATCCTTGTCAGCATAGAAAGAGAGACGAAATTAAGATAGGAATCTCCCACTGTTACTATACCATTACGCCCTCGTAAATAAAAGCGTTTATTGAGTTTAAGAGTGGATTTCGGAAGTTTTTAGTGCTGCCATTGTTATTTGTCGAGGTTTTTACACCAGAATCGATTGTTTAATCGCTTATAGCAAAAGTGTGCAACAGCCCCATTGCGCGAATGGATCAGTAAAGGATTGCTCAAATGGAAAAATAAAGGCGGATTGCGCGAATTTTAAATTATTTTGGGTGATATGGGTATAAGTTTGGCAAAAATAGCATGCAATCTGGCAACGTTGTGTTACGGCAGAGGTGTCATTTCAAATTGCGTTTGGCGGAGGAGGGGCAGAATACTGATGATTTGGTTTTTTGTTTTTAGTTTTTTTGTTTTTAGTTTTTTTGTTGTCGCTCTTCACGAGTTCGACCCTTGCAAACTCTGACCATTGAGGTCCTTGATGACCCTACAAAGTGCATTTCCAGTTTCAATTCAGGTAACTTTTGAGCAAAAACACATTTTGTACACATTCTCCCCAGAAATTGAAAGCTTTCTTAACCTGTATGCACTAAATGAGAGAACCAATGCTTCTCAAATTTTCCTTAAAATTCGAGATAGGTTAAATCCCCACACCCCCCCCCCTAAATGACGCCCATGGTTTCGTCTTGTGCATCCCGGATAGTTCTAACTTTTTTAATGGGTTTAAATAGTTGAAATACGGTGTTGCCAAATTGCGCGAAAAGGAAGAAAATTTGTTGGTTGGAAAATGTAATAATTATTTAAAACACATTCAGAAAACAATATGGCTTTATCACTAGGATAATTACTCAAAAGTTCAGCGGAAGCATCTGGCACTATGAAAGAATGTAAGTATATGGGAGACCGAAAAATAATGGTAGCCATTTTACCGCAATGTCTGCGTTGCCACTTTGATATTCGGTGCTGAGGCCGGTATAGAGATAGAGAAAGAGAGATAGTATTGATTTCCAAAGGTGTATGAGTGAGAAGAGTACACCTGAGATTCTACGAGCCATAATTTCCGCATCTCTTTCACAGAATTGGGTATAGATAAGGGGACCACCCGCTCTTAGAGCGGAAGCTTTTTCTATCGATAAATTTCAGTAGAGGCTCAATCTCAAAAAGCGGAGGAGGATATAAAGTTGGATCTTGATTATTAAATAAAAACGGTAGCCGAATTCTATCCTTAGACCTCAGTCGAAATAAGTCCCTGCGTTTTCCTTTGCTCGCGTGTTACGTGTCCATTAACCTGGCTAACCTACCCCCTCCCTCTCCCATAGTCAAACCTCCCCTTTTTTTCCCCTGTAGCGGGACCTTCTGCAGCACACCGCCGCGCCGCACCACCGCACCACCGCCGCCGTGCCACCCTCCACAGGCAGGTCCGCACCGTTATTAATTCAGTTTTAAACACTGCCGTCGCACTCGCAACTCGCAGTGGGTTGAAACCCACAAGATTCTTTGCGCATTGAAATCAGGGCTGCCGTTTTGCGTGTAATCAATGCTATTTTTCAATTCACCGATGATTCCACCGGTTGAGAAAAGATTACACACTTCAATTCAGTGCATGACTATAATAAACTAAAATACTCGCATCTGCAATCTTTTCTCAACCGGTGGAGTCGTCGATGACTTTAAAAAACTTGCGGATATTTTAATTAATCAACGGAGTCTCCACCGGTTAAGGAAAGATTACAGATGAGAGTATTTTCGTGCATTACAGTCATACACTGAACTGAACTGTGTAATCTTTTCTCAACCGGTGGAATCATCGGTGAATAGAAAAATAGCATTCATTATACGCAAAACGGCAGCCCTGATTGAAATAGACTATTCTCTCGGATAGCTATATCAATAGACGGTCAATTTATCGGTGGCTGTATACCGAAGTAACTGTCTATAGTCTTGCAACATCCAATTCCAATCATACGTCACTCATCGAAAGCCTTAAGGTGACTCCCGGCGAAATTTTCCAGATTTCAATCCGCAATTATCCAGTGGCGAAGCGTGAAATTTGACAACAATGTATTTTCTCCATTTAAATTCACCAAAAAAGTCGAACGCTCCAGTCATCGGCGATGACCAGGCATTTCGACCTTTTTCATGTGTTTAAATGGGCAAAAGGAACGTTGCCAGATCGCACGGCTCGCCACTAAAATTATCATTAGTCACTCTTTGGAAAAGTCTAGTTTTTAGCATTTTAAATTGTAAACACGGAAAATCCAAGAACGCCAGCACCTCCGTCATTTTTTATGGATTTTTGGAGACCATATCAAAATGAGCAAAATTGTTTGAGAATTTAAGCCACAATATTGGAACTTCATTTTGCCAAAAGCATAATCAGCGGAGTGAGTGCAAGTGGTACTACGTCTGTCTGCCTCACTCCCTCTCGTTAAGGCTTATGGAAATTTTTCCATTTCCTAAATCCTGGCTTTATTTTCGTGTGTTTTAGCTTGAATTTTTTGTGGTATTTTCCTAAAGTATGCTTGCAGTTGCCGCGAAGTTCCTCAAATGTGTACTTCTTTGCGCAAATACATAAATTTTAGCAAAAAACTGTTGACTCTTTGAGCAGCGCGACGCCACGTGGGACGTGGGTGGTGTCTACGGTTCGAACGAATCGGCCCTAGAATCACCGAAAAGGACCGCATTTACGAAGAAGTAAGTGATCGGCCCTCAATGGAAAATCTTGATTCCCACGCAAATATTTCAGTGACGCGTGCTCAAAAGTATTCGAAAAATTTAAGGGAATAAAAATTAAAAATCTAAAATCCGGAATAATCGTAAAAATCGTTCTCCTGAGCGCCGCCGCGCCGCTCCGGCCTTTTCTTTTTGGGTGCGTGCATGGAGCGGGTGGCGAACGTAAGTCGTGAGCCCCCCTCCCTCCACCTTTCACTCTTTATCCTGGTCGACCCCCTAAAAATCCTACCCCTCCATCCGCCGCGGCTCGGTTAATATCTCATTCGTTTTAGCACTGATTCTGGCGCTATAGATTTCGAATCGTATACGAGTCTTTCTTATAGGGTCAGAACTGATAATTTCTTTCCTATCATTAATAATTTGTGGGTTCCTCCCCTCTCACCCCTCCCCTCCCCACCCCACCCCATCCCTATCCCACCCCACCCCTTCCACACTAAGGTAGGTTATTTCATATTTTATGGCAATGTGTAACCATTCATAAATAATGTAAAGTTCAAACCTATCTGGGTACAATGCAGTGGCGCGCCCGCGCGCGAGGAGCTAAAATTTAAGTGAAGCAGCAGGCCGATTCTTGAAATTCACGACTTTTGGGTAGACTGCGGATGAGAATGGAAAACGATGATTGGTGGAGACGGAGTCACGTGGTTGCCAAGTCTAATCAAATTACGGAATTTATTTAATTGGTTATCAGGTACTCTAAGACTGTCCGATAACCAATTAGATAAATTCTGTATAGTTTGATTAGACTTGGCAACCACGTGACTCGTCTCTACCAATCACCGTTTTCCATTCTTATCCAGTCTACCCAAAAGTCGTGAATTTCAAGGATCGGCCCGCTGGAGCCCAATTATATAAGTTTTGCATGGAGAAGGTCAGACTTTGGCCTCTTCAAAAGTCCTCCATAAAAGCCATTTCAGTATGAATATACATGATATCGCAAATAATTTATAATATCATGATAATTTGTTAATACCACCAATTTTTATTCTCCTGTTATATATTTTCTTTTCTTTTTCTCTGTCCGATGAAGATCAGGCATAAGATATAACAAAAAGCTGACCCCTCGTAAAAATTTGTGAACGTACTTGTCGAATAGATATCAATGTTTTAATGAGCCTAAAAGCTTCTCTTACTTTATGCGGTCATCCCTCCTTATTATCACGAATGAAATATAGTAGATGTTATCTGGAGGTACAATGCAACCTCTATATACTATCGTAGACCTGAGCTGTGGCAACCGGACACCCTAATTTAGGGTGCCTTTTGCCGTGTTTATGATCTTGATCAATCCATCATATCTCATACTTCTACCCTGAAATAATAATTTAATCACCATTAACGCGCGTCGGGACTCTAGCTATCAAGAATGTGCTTATGATGAATAAAAAGTGAATCCACGCACCCTGTCGCTGGTATACGCATAAAAGTTAATACTTGCTTGACAACAGAAAGAGAAGTGACCAGGCTTAAAAAATATTTATTCCCCGCTTTTAAAAATGAATGGAACGAACAACCCGTATTATAATGAGGGCACGTGGCGGGCGTTCGTTACGATTTCTATCCATTTGCACTCGGTCCCGGTGTCATAAAGTTGGGGAGTTTTGGACTTGTTTCGGGTTCCCTATTTTTCACTATTTAAGTAATTAACAGTTCACTGGCCAACGGATTCCGGCAGTTCGAAATAATAAATACAACAACTTCCTTGAAAAAAAAAAAACTATTAGCTTCTTTAAAAACGCACATTATAATACAGGAATGTGAGGATTTTTACAAGTACCTGAATTGTTCTTAATAAAATTTTTGTTGAGCTCTCACTTTGTTTTCATTGTCAAAGCTCTACTTTATACAACGTATTTATATTGATAAAAAATTGAAGGAAAAAAATCAACTCGAGCAGAGCTCGTTTCACGAAAGATATATGGCTCAGCTTGCCTAGCTTAGGTCCAGCTTTTGCCCAGTTGCCTTTTTGCTTTTGCCCAGCTTTTTTCGCCGTAGGTTCGTTCGCGTCTCTGCGCATCAAAGTCAGTGCGCAGAAACACAAACTCGCACACTGCGCAGTAAATAAGCCAATCTGGCATCTGTCAACTCTCGTGTAATGGCCTCCAAAACAGCTTTATTGTATTCTCGTGCAAGTTTGATATAAGGACAGTCGAAGAATTGAAGCAAGTCAGTCAAACTCCTGACTCATCCGCATTGGCGATCTGCGATCCGTAACATTTGCATTAATTATGATATCTAAGTCTTGCGGGTTGATTGCCTACCTGAACCAAAATCTATTAAGTAGACTGTGACATTATTGAATTTCATCCGTGCAATGTGAATAAAAATAAGTTATACCACTGCGATTTTTCCTGAATGCAATGGCTGGAGCTTGGTATCAAAAACTGGTAGATACGAGTCTAATATTTTTGAGGGGGACTCATATAGTGACTCCCAGAATTCCCAGGAAATGTCCTCTCCTCAGTAAGATTAGACACGTGTCCGGTCGTTTTTCGATATTTATAACAGCAGCCGTTGCTGAGAAAATCTCATTTTTACCACTGGTTTTCAATGCACCTTGCATTTCTATATGGTTACGAAAGTCAGTGGCGGCTCGTAAACATTAGAATTGGTGAGGCAATAAAATCGAAGACCTGCAGTGCCCGGGGGAAGGGGGGGATGACCAACGGAAAATTTCGTGATGAGCTGCTGTCCATTTTGTGTCAGCCGGGCCTGAAAGGAATACAAAGGCGGAAAGAAAGGGAGGTAGGAAAAAGAGGAGAGAAATGAGTTAGAGACCGAGCCGTGAGTAAGAGGGAAAAAAGGTGGAGAGGGGTCAAACGTTGACGTAATGTCGACGCAAAGCTCCAGATATCCGATTCTAATACTCTCACCGGAAGACCCCGCAAGTTGATCGGAAAATCGTGCCTTGTTACTTTTATGGGTGCGCCTTCATTTTTTAAGGTAGACTAAAACGGTACAGGCACGTACGAATAGTTAACTATGACTCCTTTCCAACTCACAATTAACGCAATCTGATTCACATACTCCATCCGAAACTTCCCGCAGTTCGACCGATAAGTCTTACTTATATGGTGCGCCTTCAGTTTTAAAGATAGACTAAAA
>VMOF01000220.1:23160109-23380188 GCA_011764245.1 Trialeurodes vaporariorum
TGAATTCGGTTCACAAGGCTGGCAATGGCGCTTTTGAACCTGACGTCTATCCGATTGATTAGCTAGGTTTGATGCTTGTTGGAAACAGACTCCTATCGGTTGCAAGTACTTCGTTTAATTCGGTTTCAATCGAGTTTCAAGACGAAGCACTAAACTGGCCAACCGACTGGACGATTAAGAAATCGGCTGAAAGCTCACTTGAAACTAGGTTGATGAAGCTTCTTGTAGCAAGTTTGAAACCGTTTTGAAGTCCTTTTTTATGAGTTTCTAAATCCATCTTGAACCATGTTCAGAGAACTGGCTTGAAACCGGTTCGGATCCAATTTGTGGCAGGGTCCAGTATGCAGTTTGAATCGGATTTAAATTCGTTTCCGATCCGTCTTTCACGAAGCTTGTACACCTGGTGATTATCCGACTGTCAATCTAGGTTTGATACGATTGAAAACGGGTTCTCATAGTTTTGAGGAGTCCGTGTTTATCCTTGTTCAAGCCGATTCCAATCCGGATATCGGAGCTGATCATCCCCGTACCGCTTGTAAACCAGTCTTGAAATCGGATTAAAAACAGATTGGCAATCGTCGGTTTGTCAATCCTTCAAGTAGCTGGATTGAAACTAAACCTGGATTGAGTGTGCCGTTAGGGATGGTTATGAAAGTCAGTGGCGGCTCGTAAACATTAGAATTGGTGAGGCAATAAAAGCGAAGACCTGCAGGCACTGGGTCCCCGGGGGAAGGGGGGGGGGGCTGACCAACGGAAAATTTCGTGATGAGCTGCTGTCCATTTTGGGTCAGCCGGGCCTGAAAGGAATACAAAGGCGGAAAGAAAGGGAGGTAGGAAAAAGAGGAGAGAAATGAGTTAGAGACCGAGCCGTGAGTAAGAGGGAAAAAAGGTGGAGAGGGGTCAAACGTTGACGTAATGTCGACGCACAGCTCCAGATATCCGATTCTAATACTCTCAAAGTAAGACCCCGCAAGTTGATCGGGAAATCGTGCCTTGTTACTTTTATGGGTGCGCCTTCATTTTTTAAGGTAGACTAAAACGGTACAGGCACGTACGAATAGTTAACTATGAATCCTTTCCAACTCACAATTAACGCTATCTGATTCACATACTCCATCCGAAACTTCCCGCAGTTCGACCGATAAGTCTTACTTATATGGCGCGCCTTCAGTTTTAAAGATAGACTAAAACGGTGCAGATGTGCACGAATAGTTAACTACTTTCCGTGTGATTTTAGGAATGGTTTACGTTTTCTTCCATTTTCTTCCCTGAATCACAGAGGGCAGACTTGCCTCACCCAGCGAGCCGTCACTGACAAAAGTGGACGTTTATCTTTGGTAATAAGATAATGATCAAGGTTGACATTATATCAAATGCCAGGGGACTGATTATGAACATTCGAATTGTATAATTGAAGCGAGTCGTGATCAAGTAGGTCCTTCGCGTAAAAAGAAGGAAATAAAAAACACCAGAAACCCAAATTTCAATACCCTCCCCTTTCTGTTTGACATTTTTCATCTTATCGCAGCTAACTGAGCACTGAACTAATATAAAACCGACGGATTAATTTTACAGAACTACGAACGTGTGTCTTTGATCGTACTTCTACAGGGTGTCAATTAAAAAAGGAGCCAGGCTTAATATCTCGAAAACGGCTCCAAATTTCGAAAAACGCTGAAACATGTGTTCGATTATTTCGAGGGGGACATCTTTTGAGGGGGTCCCCAATGTCGAGGCCCCCCTCTGGGGGGCCCCAGGGGGTCAAGTCCCATATTTCAAATGAAGACTCCCATTTTTTATTTAATAATTGGAAAGAGAGTAAAATTCTAAGCCTTTTGGCGCAAATCGGAAGTCGATATCGTTTTTCGTGTTCGATATATCGAAGGTCAAAGTTCGATATGGACCCATCTTCAGAAATTCGTAACTTTCCTTTAAATAGTCCAAATTTCAAAAACTTTGGGTCTAAAATGCTCTACAGAGCAAGCACTTTTCAGAAAAAAATACAAATTTAACAGAAATTTAGTCAAAACTTGGTTTTAAAGCCCCCAAACATTTTTAACGATTTTGGCCCCCACGGGAGGCTATCAGAAAAATTCCGAGAGACGACCCCTATCGAGTGATACATCAATCAAAAAGGCGTAATAAATTGAGCATTTTTGGGGCAAACCGGAGGTCCGTATCGTTTTTCATATTCGAGATACGAATGTCAAATGTCGATTTACAGAATGCAATATCTCGAATATGAAAAACGATATGGACCTCCGGTTTGCGCCAAAATGCTCAGTTTGTTAAGCCTTTTGATCGATGTATCACTCGATAGGGGTCGTCTCTCGGAATTTTTCTGATAGCCCCCCGTGGGGGCCAAAAACGTTAAAAATGTTTGGGGGCTTTAAAACCAAGTTTTGACTAAATTTCTGTTAAATTTGTATTTTTTCTGAAAAGTGTTTGCTCTGTAGAGCATTTTAGACCCAAAGTTTTTGAAATTTGGACTATTTAAAGGAAAGTTACGAATTTCTGAAGATGGGTCCATATCGAACTTTGACCTTCGATATATCGAACACGAAAAAAAGATATCGACTTTCGGTTTGCGCCAAAAGGCTTAGAATTCTACTCTCTTTCCAATTATTAAATAAAAAAAAGGGGGTCTTCATTTGAAATATGGGACTTGACCCCCCTGGGGCCCCCCAGAGGGGGGCCTCGACATTGGGGACCCCCTCAAAAGATGTCCCCCTCGAAATAATCGAACACATGTTTCAGCGTTTTTCGAAATTCGGAGCCGTTTTCGAGATATTAAGCCTGGCTCCTTTTTTAATTGACACCCTGTATAGAAAAAAGAGAGGGGGAGTATGACTCGGATCCTAGGACATAAAATGAAGCGCAGATGTATGTTGCTGCTCGAACAAAGATTATGTCGCACAAAACGCGGCTCTCCCACTAGAGTTCAGACCTCAGCGTCGACTTCTCATTGAATTATCCGTCAGAGTAACGAGCTTTTGCGAACCGACAAATGACCGAGTCCATTAAAAATTTATACTCGAAGATTTGACCCCTGATGAGAGTTGCCGGATCTCGGGGTTATAATCTTGAGGAGCTCAAACTATTTACGAATCTAGAAAAACAATTATCTCTCTCTCTCTCTATCTCTCTCTCTCTCTCTCTCTCTCTCTCTCTCTCTCTCTCTCTCTCTCTCTCGCTCTCTCCCTCTCCTAAAAAGACGGATTAGGACAAATCACGTGACTTTTGCCCCTTCCTCTATCCATTTCTAACATGGCCGTTCAAGTGGGCGATGATGGAGAGAGAGAAAGACGAATTTCTGGATCCGCCTCTGGCATGGGCGGATACGTGAATTTATCTGTCTCTCTCTCCTCCCATTTGAGTACGAGTGGCAGAAAAGGACAGCGATAGGGGCGAAAGTCACGTGATGGCTCTTTCTGCTGTCCTTGCCTATCACATGTAATACTTAAACGGCCGGAGAGAAAGAAAGAAAAATTTCCTGTATCCGCCAATGACGGCCATGACCGCTAGACTAGCTCCAATGATTTCACACAGATGGATCGATGTATTGATTTGCTAAAATTGTCCTTACAAAATGAAAAATCTGCGGCTAAATTTCCTAATCGAAAGCGGCAACCGTGGTTGGTCGGTCGGTCGGTCGGAGGGACGTCAAGTTTTTACTATCAAACGTAAGTGCTTGGCTCTCGGATTTTCGTCGCTCGTCATCGCTCGTTTGTGATTCGCATTGCTCAGTTATTGAAATTCATTTAGCCTTTACCACCGACACCTCCATTGAACCAGAGCTCTGAAGCTGAACTTATCGTCTCCTCATCTCCGCGCACTATTGTCAAATCTATAGAGTCTAAGATGTCCGCATAGTAACATAAAACCCCATGTGAATTTCCACGGCGAGGCCAACGAAATATAGGACACCGAGGCTCATCGGCTAATCACAAGCCGTCTCTCGTTTCCAGAATTACTACGCAGGTTGCTCATGGGCAGTGGCGGCTTGTGCTATTTTGGCAACCGTGTTTTTTGCCATTTGAACCTAATTATACAAAAAGTATTGATTTCTCGGGGATTCAGGACACCGTAATTGGGCTCTTTCTAACTTGTGCTGTAAGCGATTGAATAGTTAAATATTTATTTAATCCAGCGAAAAAAAAAATTAGTGATGAACGCATTAAAAATGTACAAAAAACATTCACAGTCTCTCAAAATACACAGAAAAAAAAGGATGTGCTCCAGACACGATCTACATACACACCAGCACGTAACGTGCTCAGAGCACAAACATTTCAGGTTCTGGACACGACGGGATGCGTTTCAGACGCAAACTCAACAAAATAGATTGCGCTCAGAACTCGTTCCCGTACTGGTGTGCACATTCGTGTCTAGAACACGGAAAGTTTGTGTCTGGAGCACGTCCAGTTTTTTCTGTGTAACTTTAACATTCAAGGCATAATGATGTGTTCTCTTCTCATAACCGATTTTTTTTTTCTCCGTGATGTGAGGGGAGCGAGAGAGGGGGGGAGGAGAGAGAGGAAAGAGAAGAGAGGAGGAGAAAGAGAAAAGAGGAGGAGAGAGGGGGAGGGGGAGAGAGAGGGGAGGAAGGGGGAGAGAAAAGGGGGAGGAATTTCTGGATGAAAAAAGGGGTTCAAGTCCATGAGATTATCCTGTCTTTTCTTTTCCTCCATCACGGCAGCATTTTGCGTAGATATTTTTGGAGTGACCGGCATCGCTGCTCGCTTGACCGGAACGGTGGAATGATCTTGCACCGGCCAACGCAAGGCAACGGGCGACGCGACGCGACCGGCCCGCGACTCCGGAGTCCGGAGCAGTGAAAATCATTAGAGGCTCTCTTAAAATGAAATAAATCACAGCAATGTGCTGAATGTGTCGAGACTGTTGCCATGCGACGAGATATTAAATAGTTAAAAGCTGTGATTCCTCAGAGGGAGTAAAAAGTTGGGTCGCGTTGAGTTGAGTTGAGGGTGAAGCTCGTAAAAATCATGATACGTTCATCTTCAGACCATGGGCGGATACAGGGAATTGTCTTTTTCTCTCTCTCCTCCCATTTGAAAACGTGCGTTAGAAAAGGACAGAAGAGGGGGCCAAAGTCACGTGATGGCCCCCTCTGCTATCCTTTTCTAACACATAAGTTCAAATGGAGGGAGAGAGAGAAAGACAATTCCCTGTATCCGCCCATGCTTTAGACGCGACCGTTGAGTCGAGTCGAATCGAGTCGAATCGAATTTCATTTGACCTCACCTGCGACCTGCGAGTTGCAACCTGACCTGAGTCACTATATATATAGTAAACTTGATTTTGAGAAGTATAGACACCAACACACCAATAACGACCACTGGCCGCTTACTATAAGTTTCGACTGTTGTGAGTGTGGGTAGAACCCTTTATCTGTGAGTGTAGAGCAAACATTATACTCAGGGCCGAATTTTAACATGCTCCTCAAATTTTCGTCGAAAACAAACTACGTTGACTTGAAAAGTGCCATCCTCCGGAGATTCATTGAATCATTGAGAAAAATCGATACTTTTACAACTGTTCAAATGGCACAAAAAAATGGTTGCCACATTGTACGATTCGCTATACTGAGAGCTGTTCTGTTTCGAATGTGCTTAAATTTCAGAGTCGGTTCAATACCGGGTTCACGGCTGTCGCGTATTTTCGGTTCCGATTCATATCACGGTTCTAAAACAACGAGTGTTTCGAAGCGGTTTTTGGTTCACGGATCAATTTCAGTTTGCAAACCTGCCCTGTATATACGTATCCTTCTCTCATCGCCTTAAACGAAGAGCCGAGAGAGCTCACAGGTAAATAAAGCGTGTAAAGAAGGGAAACAAAAAGAGAGGGGGAAAAAAGACCAGTAGCGACTCAGAGTTCTCGCACAAGATTTGAATGAGACTTTATTCTTCTTTTTTTTTTTTTTTTTTTTTTTAAGTAAGGGAGAAAAAATAGAAAATACTTCCTATCGACGGAGAGCTATCTAAACTGCACAAAAATCGTGGTGACCGGGAAACGAATAGCCAGGTGATTTTTAATGAGACCGTGTCTACGTCTGTTTTGAGTGAATGTGTTGAGAATAACGCTATCTGCAATGCATCTTAACCTTACGTAGCGTAGGTCGGACTGCGATGAGGTCGACGCTTGTTGCAAGTATAAGTAAGTAAAAAAGTCCAGGATCACAGCACTGCCATGCCCATGATGCCAGGTTTCACAGTCACACTATTATGCATTATAATTCCCGGTAATTATCGCTTGCGGTAAATAAGTAAGTAAATAAGTAAGTAAATAAACAGTAAGTATAAGTTAGTAAGTAAGTAAATAAGTAAGTAAGTATGTAGGTAAGTAAGGAAGTGAGTAAGTAAGTAAGTAAGTAAGTAAGTAAGTAAGTAAACAGTCAGTAAAACAGGAAGCAAGTAGGTTAGGAAAAGTAAGTAAACAGTATGTAAGTAGGTAAGTTATAAGTAAGTAAGTAAACAGTAAGTAAGTTAGTTCCTGTCACAGGTACTATCAGTGCCAAAAGAAAGTTCCTTCCGCAAAACGTGTCTTCAAGAATTTTTCAGATAGTGTATGAAAACTATCAGGTTGTTTTTAAGATGGCACCTAGCTCAACATTTAAATTAATGAAAGTTCCGGGGTGATTTAAAATTAGCTGAGGAATCAACGAAGGAAATATTTGAAGAGGTTTTATTTCTTTTGGTGTCATTAGTTCAAAATGGAGCAAACTGGTTTACTGGGTGCGCAATGCGCACTGCGCATCTCTGCAAAAAGCGTGAGAAACTGGCTGCGGTCGCACGCAAGTACAAATAGAAGACAACAAATTAGACACAATATTGGGATACGTCTATTCAAAAACTTTGAAGAATCAGCTACACGTAACATGCGTGAGGATTTGAACCCAGATAGCGCAGGGCTGCCGTTTTGCGTGTAATCAATGCTATTTTTCTATTCACCGATGATTCCACCAGTTGAGAAAAGATTACACAGTTCAGTTCAGTGCATGACTGTAATGAACTAAAATACTCGCATCAGCAATCTTTTCTCAACCGGTGGAGTGGTCGATGACTTTAAAAAACTTGCGGATATTTTAATTAATCAACGGAGTTTCCACCGATTCAGGAAAGATTACAAAATCAGAGTATTTTCGTGCATTACAGTCATACACTGAACTGAGTTGTGTTATCTTTTCTCAACCGGTGGAATCATCGGTGAATAGAAAAATAGCATTGATTATACGCAAAACAGCAGCCCTGACCGATAGGATCAGAGCGTTTATGCGTAGGATCTTACCAGCAGGCCGATCATTTACTTCATCGTTAAACCGATCGTTAAGACTGCGTATGAATGATTCTATTGGTCGAATATTGTGTAACTTAACCGTTGCTATGGAAACCATCGTTATAATGCCCGTTTTTAAAAGGTTACTCATGAGAAGCCTTTATAAAACGAGACTCTAACGATGGTTACCATAGCAACAGCCAAGTTTTACAATTTTCGACCAATAGCATCACTCGTAGACAGTTATAACGATCGGTTTAACGATAAAGTAAATAATCGGCCCGCTGATCGAAAACGAATCCAATCCGCCAAACTTAAAAACGCCCGAACAAAACTCTTTAGCATAATTGATATCCCTAATTATGTACGCATGCTAAAATATATATTTTTTTGATGACTGAACCTTATGTCACTTCTTCTAGGCTTCACTACACAGCACAGCTAGGTCATGAATAGAAAGTGTGCATTAGAAAAATTAATCCCTCACTTAATTAAAATTATTGTTCCTCTAGGCTGCACCGGGATGCCCTCCTCCGTCTTGGTTTCACCCGTGTCGCTCTGCCCGTGCCCCTTCCTCATCATATCTGTCTCTTTGTCACTCTTTCCCCCTTTCTCTTTACCTCGTAGTCCAACCTTCAAGCTCCAAGCTCCTAGGCTCAAGCTTTACTCATTCCCACCCTCATCGGTGTAAGACGCGGCTGCGGTCGCGAAGTCACCACTCACCGACTTCACCACGCCTTCCAACTTCCACACCGTCAGCGTATCAAATGCACTCATACACTCTCACACACTCACACACAGACACGCAATTTCAAAGCTGAGAGGACTCGCTTTTGCATCGGGCACATCACCATTGCTCAAGTGGAAAACGGCCGCCCGAGCAGTGTTACCCTCCCCCCCCGCTCCCCCAACCCATCCCCCAGTCCCTTCCTCAGCACTCCCCCTACTTGTCCCCCACAACTCTCCCACCCGGACCCCTCTGCGTTCCCTCCAAACCCCACCAGTGACTGATTGTTTTGAAGTGCAGTGGCAATCTGTTCATATTCATATTTCAAACGTATCAGATTAACATCGCGACTAAAACCGCAGCTTTGACTCATAGGCCGTCAGGTATGTTCCTCTTTGAGAATGCCCCAACTATACATATTATGTATTGGGTGCAACAACTTTTTCCTATGAAGCGCTATCTCCAAGGCTTCGACAACAGTTGGGTATGGTTTGAGGCATGTTTGAAGTCTTTGCCTGCTACTCAAAGCGTGGGCATTCACTCAAATCGATGACTGTAGTATCAGCAATAGCTTAATCGAAAAATTAATTGATCGCTCGTCCACCTCACCCCCACAAGAACCGTATCAGGGACAAAGGTATTTCTGTCCACAAGATACGCTATACACAACGCAGCGTATACATAAGTATGTTGAATGGTATATTGTGCGTTGCGTATTGCCTACCCTGGCCAGGATATGCGATACACAACCAAGCCAAATGCATGTGTTGAGTGGTATATTGTGCGTTGCGTATTGCATACCCTGACGCAGTGACCAGGGTATACAATACGGAACGCACAAAATCCGAATAGTATAAGTGGGATAATGTATGCACTGTGCATACAGGATACGCAATACGCAAACCGCAGCCAAATATACGTGCGTGTAGAGCGATATATTGTGCGTTGCTTGTTGCATATTTTGGTCTCTTGGTCCCTGCCAGTACAAGCGGGGAATCGGGGATAAAGAAACCCGGCTAGGGCACCTCACAGGGTGCTGCGTGAATTTTTTTCGCTGTCGCTTAGCAAATTTTATGAGAGCCAATAATACGCAGTGTCATATCTTGAGACCAGGTAATGGTAATCTTTGGTCACGACCCGGTATGGAACCTCGGTGCGTGTATATGAATATATGTTTTTGCTAGGATAAAGCGCAGTCCCCTCCTTGTCCCCGGCATCTCTCTCTCTCTCTATCTCTCTCTCTCTCTCTCTCTCTCTCTCTCCCTCTCTCTCTCTCTCTCTCTCCCTCTCTCTCTCTCTCATCCGTTATACTTCAACATCTATAATTGAAGAGCGGGAGGAGGGAATGGAGTGCGAGGGATATGTGAATGTGGGAGAGAAATCTGTGAGTATAGATCTCGGAGATCGATAAGGCTAGATCTTCCAGGGATATCAGCTTGACGTAGGTTAGGTTAGGTGTGCCTCCGCAACTTCGTAGGAAGCGTTCGAAAGCCGAATGCCCTATCATCGTGGGGACAACGGACATTAGTAAAACGCCAATTATTGGAAACATCCATTAGGAGCTCGTCCTCTATTATCGCCGGGACCTCGCTCGTCCCACCACCGCACCGCCCGCTCCGGTCTTGGTCAGGTCTCTCAACTTTCAGCTCCAGCCACTAACCAGACTGCAGCTACCAGACTGCTCGGTTTCTGATGTGACCTTCTCCCCCTCCTACCACCCTCTTCACTCCACCCCCTTTTCCTCTTCTCAAAACCCCCCGCCCCTCCTCTCTTTCCCCGCGTTTTACGAACTCGCGGTTCTGTTTTTTTATTGTTTTTATTTTTGTAATGCATGGGTCTCGTGGTCTTACTAGGAGATTCCGTAGTCGGCAACTTAGTTTATTCGATGCAAGAGTCATAGTGGTGAGAGATATAAGAGGGCACACTCTACAGTTACACCTAATTGATTTTCGCCCCCAACTTTTCCTGTTTTGCCTTTTTTTTTCTTTCTTTTTTCCCCTTATTACATCTTGACTCTGTTGGGCAAATAGAAGGTGGAAAGGGCGTAAATAGGCATGGTGTCCCATCGATACCGTTCCAAAACATTGTGAGTTCGAAAAACGGTAGAATATGAATCCGCTGCAGTAATGTCGAGAAACTCTCCCCCCCCCCCCCGATGCAGGAAGCTTAACGTTTTTTTGTTTTCCTCTTGTGCTATGAAACAATTCAAAATGTATTAAAGCAATTTGGAATCGAACGGCGGAGCTCTTTATGGAACCACTGAGGTCATTGAAACAACCTGAATTTCCCAGATTTTTATCTGCATATAGGATGCCTCATAGCAAATAAATGTCAACCTACTTTATGGACACCCTTTAGCGTTATTCACAGCTGTTACTGAGGTGGGGGGGGGTAATTGGGCTACAGCCCTCCCCAAAATGTCAGAAAAAAGGAGGGAAAAGGGGGAGATTAAAGGAAAAAGAAGGGGAAAGAGGGTGAAAGATTTGAAGCCACCCCCTAAAAAAATTCTATAACTGCAGCCTTCGCCTCCCCTAAAAAAAACCCCTGGCTACGGTCATGGCGTTATCCTACAGCTGTTTTCTTCAAATGATTCCTGTCTGATTTACCGCAGCTATAGTGACTCGGATGTTTTAAATTTGCCACGCTGCGATTAAACGAATCCGGACACTAATATAGATCCAGAAATTTGTCCTTCTCTCTCTTTCTCTCTCTGCCTTTATGAATGCATATATACGTTAGAAAAGTATAGAAGAAGGTGCGAGAAAGTTACGTGATTGCCTTTAAACAGTCCTTTCCTAAAACCAAACGCGTTCAATTGGACAAAAAAAGAGAGGACACATTCCTGGATCCACACACCCTATTATGAAACCGGGAGACTTGAACACCGAGTAGAAACGAGTAAGCTTTTCAGTTTCATTCATACTTTTCATTTTTCAGCGCTAACCAGCGCTTCGTAGTGGTTGTTTTGCAAGCTTGCTAGCTTAGGATCTGGGGCCGAAAAATGTTGGTCCGAAATGGTACTCCTCCTAGATGCACGGTGAGGCCATGAACTATATACTAGCATGCTCGAATCCTCACCATCCACCAATGTAGTATGACCATTTTGTGCCAATATTTTTCGGACCCTGATGGTTTTCACCTTGATATTTGAGACATGATAAGGTCGGTTGGAGTGATTTATTTGAACTGCATTAAGATAAATGTAAATGCCACTTTTCATTCGAGTAAAATTTAAGACGTTGGGAATTAGAGGCTGTTGGGAGGGGAGATTTACTTCTATTCACTTGTTATTTGTGCACGGAAAAAAAGACTGCGATGGTAGAATTTAGGATCCGCATAGCTGATTTTGAAGTCTGCTATCAAGTTTGGTATACATTTTAGCATAGTATGGTTTAATGCAACGTACCTTGTGGTAAAATTATCTACAGGTTATCTTAATTTACCAACTAACCTAGTGTTAAATTAAGATAACCTGTAGGTAATTTTCACCACAAGATATGTTGCATTTACCATACTTGATAGCAGACTCCAAAATCAGCTATGCAGATGGTAAATTCTTCCAATCCTTTTTTTTCAAGAGACATTTACGACTTTAGTGAGTGAATGTTGAAGCTTCTTGGAGTGCTCGCATGGTTTGTTTTTTTTTATTTTATTTTGTTTTGGTTGCTGTTTTCTTTGCTAAAATCCTCTAGAGTTCATGCTATATTACTGCAGCAAAACTGAGCAGAATACCTATACCAGTGGCGTAGCGTGCAATTCGGCAACGTTGCAATGTGTCCATTTAAACCTATCCAAATGATGGAACTATTGGGTGTTCGGTGAGCACCTTCGTATTCGACCATTTTGCGGGTTCAAATGGACACAATACAACGTTGCCAAATTGCACGCTACGCCACTGATACCTACTAACCCTGTTGTCAGTAATGAGTTGTCCACCAAATTTTAGACCTTTACGAGTGAATTGAATGACTTTTTTTCGTGTAATTTCATTTGAATATCAATCTTTTTTTTTTTTTTTTTTTTTTTTTTTTTTAATTTCATGAAAATCCATGTTATCAGAACGACAGAACGTCTTCTATAAATTCTCTATGGGACTATATAGACCGAAAGGGGTTAAGTATATTTTTTTCTGTTTTAACATATACTCTGGCCGCGACATTATTAGCGAGATTGCATCAGTGCATAATTGATTGCATGATATCCTTCATAAATGTCGCGTCATCTGAGATTAACACAATTTCTAGCTTCATCATGCAAATTGACACATTTTCCAATTTAGTCACTTGACGGGTTCTTTCATCAAATCATTTTCGTGAATAACCGCGACTTAAATTCTCATTCTATGTATATTGATCAGTTTTCTTGGCTCAAAACAACCCGTCAAAATACAGTGCGAGGGTTTTGACGACCCGATATTAAAATTGGGGGGGGGGGCTTGAAAAGAATGACTTTTTTTTACTTGTTGAACCAAAAAACTTGATGAATAAAACAACACATAAAGGCGTTTTTTTAGCGAATGTGACTCTTGTTATTATCTTAGGAATGAATAGGCTAGGCTTGCCAATCCAAAAAAAAAAAAAAAATGGGAAAAAAACATGGCTCAAAAAAGAGGGGCATTAGACCCTTATGCAGCTACGTCACTGCTCTCTCTCACACTTACTTTCTCTCTCTCTTCATTTTTCTCTCAGATTTTCATTTTTTACTTAGTTTTCAAATAGCTTGTTTGTTGATACTCATTACGCAGTTCACTCGAGAAGTAAATCTTCACTTCCACTTGGGACAGTCAAATTGAACAACGAAGGAGGAAGTTGAAAGAGCAGTATAGAGGAGAAGAGGAAGAGGGAGAGAGAGAGAAAAAAAAACACGGAACATTATTTTAAAACTGTTTAAAATTACCGGCAATATTTACAAACGTGCTCTTAATGCGTTGGATATCCAACGTCGACATTCGTTCAGGTGTACTTTTAAAGTTTTCTTATACACAGCGGTACTTCTTGGTACCTTCCTACAGTCTCATTGTTTAATCTTTTTTCTTCTTCTTCTTTTCAATCTTTTTTTTTTTTTTTTGCTTTCTTCGTTCATTCCTCCCGTTTTCTTCCCGCATCTGTCTATGCTGAATCAAAATGACCAAGAGCGGAAGTTTAAATTCAAAAGAGAAGATGATGATCGAAGAGGAAGAGTCGGAGATAGAGAAAGAAAGAGAAAAAACAACTTTGTAGCATTAAGTTGGGTTTCACCATGGGTCATTCTGCAACGAAGATTAGTAATAATTTCAACCATGGCACCTACGAAAAAGGAGAAGATTCGACTTGGGCACTTGGGCAACTTCAGTACGAGCAGTGGCGGCTCGTGCAATGTGGCAACAACGTAATGCCTCCATTTAAACCTATATTAAACAATCGATCTTCAGGAGGTGCAATGCACTCCCAAGTTATCGATACTTTTGCATAGGTTTAAATGGCAAAAAAGCATAGCTGCCAATTGCACGAGCCGCCACTGAGTACGAGTCGTAGCGAGACACTCAGACTCCTCGCTCGGACAACGCACTTTGCCCTAAAAATGGTAATAACTTAAAAGCAATGTTTGTTAAGCATCCTTAGAGAAATGTTACCAATTGTTGACCTTCAGACCCCCCTGCCCTCGAAAGAATGAGGGTTTTACCCAAAAATTGCTGGCCGAGGGTAGTGTCGGGCACCCCCCCCCCCCACCTTGGACTCTCAAAGTTTAAACATTGTTGAACTAGGTCCTGGTCTACTTAACTGTATAATAATTCATTATATGAATATTTAAAATTGATTAGCAGGAGCTTATTTTTTTAGAATATTATATCGGTTTAAAATTAGTTTGAAACTTTACGCTGATGCAATCATCCTTGGCAATCACCCTGGGCAAAAGTTCTCTTTCGATTTGAATGCACCCACCCCTTTCTTCATATGCGAACGATTCATTTTTTGTCTCGTGCAGTACCTATCCACTATCTGTAATACTCATTGTCAGTAATCTTTAGGCTTGAGCTAGTACTAAAGATAGGTATAGATCATAACTCCCTTTATTGTCTTTAAAAGGGAACCCACAACGAGTTTTTAATACTATCCTTTTAAAATATAAGCCGTAAAAAAGAAAATCCTAATACCCGATCGCAACTCTCTCTCTCTCTCTCTCTCTCTCTCTCTCTCTCTCTCTCTCTCTCTCTCTCTCTCTCTCTCTCCCTCCATTTTTTTCTGTCTTTAATTCGTTGCTCACTTTTTCTTTTAATTCTATCCGCCTAATTAGAGGCACTGCGCACGTAAACGCGCATCGCATCAGTTGCATTACAGCGCTGCCAAATTATAACTAATTTTAAATCCCAATCCACGCGATGGTCGCACCCTTGAAAATATGTGCGTGCGTGCTACCGAGAGCTGGGGTATAGCGTGAATTTCGGCAACGTTGCATTGTGACCATTGAAACCCGCGTAAAAAGTCGAATTCAAAGGTATTCACCGCGCACTACTAATGACTCAATCTTATTCGTAGGATTAAATAGCTTAGCCAGGAATTTTTCGAAGAAAGAGGAGGGGGGGGGGGTCTGGGGTTCGAAAATTGTCGTGGGGGGGTGGGTCTACCTGGGGGGGGGGGGTCCAACGATAACAAGATGGTAAAATTTCTCTGAATACGCAAAAAATGACATTTTCTTAGAGCAAATTTTGGTGTCAACCGAAGGGGGGGGGGCAGACCCTCTGGACCCCCCTGAGTACGTCACCGGACAAACTGCAATGTTGCCACATTGCACGCTACGCCACTGACCGAGAGTTTCTTACTTCCAACTTTGCAATTAAAGCTAGATTAACAAAAATATCTTAACTTCGGTAAAAGCTCATTCGTCTTGAATAAAATTCCATTAAGTAACTACCACATAATATCAACATAAATATTATTACACGTGAAATGTGTCTCAATTAGTTTCTGAGGAAAGTGTAACCAAAGTCGATATAAAATAACATGCATTTAAATGGACCCCCTGTTCTTGCCTTAAAGAAAGTCTTTCAAACTTTTGAAGATTATTCAATTAAGAAACCTCAATCAATGAATAACGATTATAATGTACACTTTGTTAGCTTGTTATTTGTCAAAATAGGCCATGGAATAAGTTTTAATGTGATTACTTTTTATGGCCTAATTATAGTGATTTTTACTTTTTTTAACCATGATATGACCATCATGCTAACTATTTCCTTCTTCAATCTATAACTTGAATGCAAAATACTACATTGAAAAAAAAGATTACGAGAAGCATGACGATATGTTAACCAATGTTAAGAATAGTAAAATTACCAGAATTCTAGTGTTTGTACCGTAGTTCTTGAAAATTGTGAGGACATTCTAGTTCTATAACCATATTCTGGTATTAACACCAGAATTTTCTGGTCAAAGTACAAGACTTTCAGTCGTTCACATAAGGTTTTGCTTCTGGCAATATTACTAGAATTCAAGAGTTGTTTTTTTGAGTGATAGCGACACAGTACAAACAATGATAGATTGGGAGACGTCTGCACCCATTCGAAGCATGTGTTAGCTGCAATTTTTTTCTTTAAAAAAAAAAAAAAAAAAAAAAAAAAAAAAAAAAAAAACCCAAACACAGAACTGCAGACTGTACTCTATAAACACTGCCTCTTTTCGCAATAGAATTTCTAGATTTACATATATTTTTGGATTAGAAGAGGAAAATCTGCCCACAAAAAAAGATTCAAAAAATGGTGGAGCATTGGAGAGAACGGGGGGGGGGAGCCTCTCCCAGCTCTAACAATGATGGTCAGGGTCTTGTGGCCTGATATACCGCTCTTTTGGATGATACGAAATGACATAGCGGGAATCTACAAGTCCCATTAGTTGAAATGACGCCGCACGCCACGTGACAGATTTGAAGTCGTTCGAGTCGTTCGTTTCAGACCAAATGACTCCGATAGTCGTGCTGGAACGACTCGATTGACTTCAAATCAATCTGTCAAGTAACGCCGTTTCAACCAATGGGATTTATCGATTCCCGCTATCTCTTCTCGTCTCGTCCAAAAGAGCACGAAACCAGCCTGCTGGTGGAATTTAAGATCGAGATGGGGCGTCAGGGGTTTTTTTTCAGCATTGTGAAAGAATGTCAGAATAGGCATGGACTCTCCTCCCCCCACCCTCGCCATCATCCCTGAATGGTAAAAAATCGTTTCTCATGCAAAGCAAGTGTCTTCAATGTGATTTTTACAGTGGCGAAGTGTGCTATCTGGCAACGTTGCATTTTGTCCATTTGAACCCTTAAGAACGGTCGAGTTCGATGGTCATCGCCGAATCCTAGATTAGTTCAATATTTGTCGAGGGTTTATATGAGTCACATACAACGTATTTGGCAACGTTGGATTGTGCGCACGGCCTAGATTAATGATTATACCCAGGACTGGGAGCTGTGACTTACTGGACTACGCGCGGCGAATCCATCCGTTCGACGATTCCATGCCGACTCGAGGAACGCGGAACGCGGTGGATTGCGGACTGCAGCGAGACCCGTATGGAACGCGGCCGGTTCGGACTGATGATGCAGCGGACTGAGAGGACCACCCAAACTATGCGATGCTCAATGCTCGTGTAGCCATTAAAACTAATTAAAACCTCAATTGGGCACGGTCATCGCAATGCAGCTTAACTCACCAGGGTTCGGTCTTAACATTTGTTGTATTGGTTGGTCGACACTCAACTGACTCAACACTCAACTCACTGCTCTCTGACGCTGAACGCAACGAAAATAACAGCTACCAGCCGATCATCAACCATGAATCTACCCCCACGTATGTACTATCGACGAACAAAAAATTGTCGCGAGATTTTCACGCATTTTCAGTTATATGTGTGAGTGTGGGACTGATCTGCAACGGCTTTCCCGCCCCACCCCCACTGGCCTCTCTCACCTGCAAGGTGTGAGGAGTATGAAGAGTGGCCGAACTGGAACCTTGAAGGCGCAACTTAGCTCGTGAAAATCTCGCGACGGTCTTTAATTCGTCGATATAGTACCACATTGAACAATTTACAGCCTCTTCGGCCGATCAAATTAGACCTTCAAAGTGGCTCGAAGCTAAAGGATTTTCTTGATTGGTGCTCAACACTCATCACTGTCGAAAATTAGCAAATTAACAAACACGTTAGCAGGACACGAGGACACACGGTGGATCGAGTCAATGGGGAGCAGCGGACATAGGTACACTGCACGCTTAAAACATTACAGAAAGACATCCGACACATGTAACCTGACTGAAATTTGACGTAGATTTCATTTCTTTATTCATATTTAAGCTAAGAATTGAATAAATTAATGTTAGAGCCAGATAACCTCTTATTGTAAACTGTGAAATCTTGCATAATTAAAGACTTAATTATCATTAGTGACTATTTTAATATAGAGCTGATTAAATTCGTTATTTTACAGACAATTGCCGTCCTCCCACCCAAAAAAACACCCCTGCCCCCTCCCCTTCCCCATAACTACTTATCCTTTTCACAATATCCCTTTGAAGGTACCTGAACTATTGATGATAGTCAGAAAAGGAAAACAAATTATGAACTTACAATTTTTCATAATACATACAAAAGGAGGAGCAAAAATAGCTTCAACAAAACTTTCGCGAGAAAATATTATTAGATACTAAGAAAGAAGAGGCAAAAAGAGCTTTGGAGAAAAGTTTTGATTTTTTTGTTTGTTTTCTCGAGTAATTGATGTCTATGATTTGAAATTAATTTGACGGGATTCCACCAGAAAATGGCAACACTGTAAGTCGATGTGTATCTACATTAGTTGGTGCAGCTGAAGACAAAGTAATTTAACTTTATAGATTTTAGTTGCCAGATTTCAACTTGAATCTCAAAATATTACAAACTCGTGAGTAGAGATTTCATTACGCACTCTGAATTTGGCAATATTGCATCAGTTGACCCCCTCCCCCTCCATCGAAATAATTACATATTTCGAAAAAATATGACTTGAAAAATATAATCCAGCCTTTGGAAAAAGTGCTCGTTGATTTTTATCGGCTCTACCTGTAAATGGAGGAAGAACTTGGAGCATATGGCTGGATTTTGAGGTTTTTGCGCGCGCGAAATCACGAGTTCTATTGTTACATTTCTAAGCCCCACGAGCGGCCGGGCAAAATCGGGCATTTACTGGCGGTTGATCTAGGATCCCTGGGGTATAAGGAACATTTTGATGGGTCTGTGAACTGGAAATTCTCCCGAAATCATGTTCAAAACTCCACTTATATCCGTAAAAAGAGAAATTTTAGGCCATTTTTTAGAATCAACATTTCATGGTCAAAAATTTGAGAAAAAAATACAATAACAGCATTTTTGTAACCTTAAACATCCCTTAAACATGAAGAAATAGCATTGATTTGAAATTGATGCGAGGTTTAGACGTGGAGCTACGGTAAATGTGCGAAATTCACTTCGAAATTTCACACACAAAATAAATGAAGTGACAAACTTTTGCATTAACCTGTTTCCTGAGCCTCCAAAATCATTCCCTAGACCATTTCATGGCATTTTGCTAATGTAGGTACCCTAAATGAAAGAAAAATGCCCCAAAATATGCTATAGCAACACTCTGATTTTTGGCCCTATGTCCGCTGCTTACCATGGGGACGATCCACAGTGGGACACCCGACCGACTGTGAATCCGTAGGTCCCGAGTTCGAGTCCCGGTAGCGGCATCAGATTTTTCACTGGTCTTGCCGCTTGGGCTCCACAAAAGTGGGTCTATACAATAAAGATTACAGTGGAAGTCTAAATGCTTAAAGTATGGATGTTACAAGTCTTTGGTGTCTTCAGACCGTAAACAAACCACAAACAAACAAAATATATAATTAATTCAATTTGTCTTTTTGAGTCTAATGTCTATAGCTGGCTACATAGATTTTCTAATGAATGAAAAGAGAACAAAGCCAAACATTTCTGCGTCTCTCTCAAGAAGAAAAAAACAAAGAAACTTTGAACATTTCGCGCAATGCGCATCTTGATGGTAAACACATCCGTGCATTGATTGATGATGATTATCCACGACAACACCGATTATTTAGACCGAAGTGAGGATTTTAAGATAAAAATAAATGAAAGAAGCTTTCTATTTTTTTTGTGATGACAAAATACTTTACCGAAAATTAATGTAACTTTCTTTGAGGAGGGGGGGAGGAGTGAGCTTTAAGAAAGTCAAAATATTAAAGAAACCAAAATATAATATACATAATATGAAGACCGCACAAACTCTAATCTAGTGAAAGATAATTCTGTCCAGGGGCGTGCCACGGGGGGCTTATGGGGCGTGGGTATACCCCTACCCCGCACGTAACTTTCCTTGTGCGACAAAATCAGGGTAAAGAAGCAAAAAAAAAATTAGGTCATCAAATTCATAATTTCGAAGTGCGCAGCAATTCGCGGAGGGTCAACGACGGAGGGGGCAAAATAATTGCAATCTTGTCCAATGTCCATACCCTCTCCGGAAACCTCGGCACGCCCTGATTCTATTTGAAAAGTATGTCTGAAGATGTAAAATTAATGGGTCTATTGCATACTTTTGCTAAGTACAACAATATAGAACCTTGTTTCTTATATAAAATTCGGTTAAAATAATGATGCGCAAATTAAAAACGTTAAAAATCCACACATTAACCCAGGAAATCACTTCAATTTCAAACAGCCCGCGCTACACTAGACACTATTTGCACCGCGGGTATACTTCTACATAGACGGAACCGCACCGTGCATAAGTAAACAGCATTGTAACTACAAAATGATGGAATTTTCTTTTAAATACATGAACAATTGACTGCACTTGCTGTCTGGTTTTTCGGTTTATCAAAGTTTACAAGATAATAAAAGAAATGTACGCATCTAAACGAAACATTCCAATGTTTGTAGGTTCTGTTGATGTTTACATATTATTATATTATGTTTACATGTATGGAACCATATCGTTTATAAACGATATGGTTCCATCTATGTAGTTATAAGTCGGTGATATAGTGTCTAGTGTAGCGCGGGTTGTTTGAAATGGAAGGTATTTTCTGAATTAATGAAAGGATTTTGAAAGTTTTTAATGTGCGCATCGTTCTTTTCGCCGAATTTTACGTTAGAAACAATGAGTTACATTGATGTAGCAAAAGTACGCAACAGACCCATTGTGACTATTGCTATTCAATAATGATAGTTAATATACTAGTAGTATACTTTGGCAAGAAACAATATAATATACTTAAGCGTTTATGTTACGTCCTCACTTCAATAGGAGCGGTGTACTCGAAGTAAATCACTGTAGCTATAGCTGTTCTAATGAGATGAAGATCGCTCTCGAAGAGACTCGCGGCTTCGTTCTAAAAAACTGTTTTTTTTTTTTTTTTTTTTTTTTTTTTTTTTTTTTTTTTTAAACCTACGTAGAGAACTGTTTGAATCAGGTGAAAAAAATGTGTAAATAAACAACCTGGCGCCATCAGCGACAGCTAATGACGTCTCATGCTGGCGCATTTAGACGAGATAGCAACAGAAATCGACGCAATTCAAAAAAGCTGGGTGAGACATGAAAGTTTGGTGACCTTGTCTCTCTGCTCTATTTTTGTTTGCACAATCAAAATAAAATAAAATATGACGGATGTATGTATACTCAGCGGCAACTTCATACCCCCTCCCGTTTCAAACTGCACCGGAAAAAAAATAATAAAATGATAGATATTAATTACTAACAAAAATTTTGTATACAAGTAATATTTTTCTTATGAGAAGTGGATGGAAAAAACCCAGGATTGATTTTGGCTGGTGTCTAAATCTGCGAGTCCCAAAACATGCTTATAAATAACGCGCACGATGGTTTGAAATCGAAGAAAAAAGGCTAAAAATCAGCGAAAAAAGTAATAGAAAAACCAAAGTTATCGATCTTTTAAGCTTAATGTAAAACTTTTCAGTGAAATGTTTGTGGTTCAAATTTCTTGTCAAAGTGTTCACTGCTGTGGTTAAAATTAAATTAAAGTTCCTACATGATAAATTGACGATACATCTATACTTTATGATTTTTGACCATTTTTTGGGCCCTGGGCGTCATTTAGGGGGCTGGGGGGGGGGGGGGGGGGGGGGGGATGGGGGCATACCCCCCCCCCCCCCCCCCCAAGGATTTGAAGTCGGGCTCAAAAACTGGCACGAAGTATATTGATGAGCAAAGAAAAAAAAGTCATCCGACTTTTGCCCCCAAAAGACGGCTCTTTGGCTCTAAAATTATGTTGATGAGCAAAAAAAAAAAAAAAAAAAAAAAAGGTTATCCGATTTTTTAGCCCCCTCCAAGCCGAAAATTATAATGATGAGCAAAAAAAAAAAGATCATAAGATATTTTGCCCCCCCCCCCAAGCCGAACTTGAAATGACGTTCCTGTTTTTGGCAATCTCAGACCGCTGCGGTCTTCGATGATAAAACTATACCTACAATAACACTATAGTTTAGTAAAAATCTGGGTGAGACATGCAAGTTTGGTGACCTTGTCTCTCTGCTCTAATTTCGTTTGCACAGTAAAAATAAAATAAAACATGACGGATTTATGTATATACTCAGCGGCAACTTGATATCCTCCTCCCGTTTTAAACTGCACCGGGAAAAAAATTAATAAAATGATAAAAATTGTTTACAAACAAAAAGTTTGTATACTAATATAAAGTGCAAAAAAAAAACAAAAAAAAAAACAAAACAAAACAAAAAATTAATTCAAAAAGAGCAGTTTTTAAATTGGGGACCGGGGGACCCCACTTAGGGACCCACATTGCAAAGAAGCTCGGAGTGAGGATTCCTTTGATGGAAGGGTTTACCTCAAGGGATGATATTCATCACTAATCAGAACCAATGAAAGGTTAGTTTGAAATCAGATTTTATGGGAACCTTAAAGCTTGACCTACGTTGTTAAATCCCGTTCTTGTTCCTTATTCAATATAGGATTTTTACAATATTTTATTACATTCTTCCAAGTATGCAATATACTATGTTAATCATTTTTTCATATAACTCCCTTTCAAAGAGCGTACACTGAGAAAAAATGTCAGCTAAAAACAGCCGTGCGAATAATTTGATAGTCTTCAAATAGTAATTGTGTTATTTTCTGAAAAAATTATAAGTTCTGCTGAAAAGGGCAAGAACTTTTTTTTGCCAGAAATTCCTGCAATCGCGCATTAGAGATTTTCCGCACGATTAAAAAAATTCTGGCTGATTGCAAAATATTGTGGCAAATACAAGAAGTCGTGGTCATATGCATTGCTTTGTGAAATCACTCGCCAATATCATGTCATATTGCAACAAAAATTTCCACAGTGATTTCAAGTAGAATTACTATGAGATGAGTGAAAAATCCTTGCCTTCTCGACCTGAATCCGAGTGAATCCAGAAATAACACAATTCCTATTCGGAGGCTGTTCGCACAGTTATTTCTGCCAGAAATGTTTTCTAGCAGTGTCAGAAATTTTCGCTAAAGAACCTGTCCTATTAAGGGCCACTTTCTGCTCCCCATTTAGGTCAAAAATTAATTAAAAGTCTGAAAAAAGTAAAAAAAAAAAAAAACTGTGGATTACGTGTGCTTGGAGGTCTAATCTAACAGAAAATATCCACGAAAAGGATATTTATAATTGGTTTGCACAACCGATTCGTGAATGAATATGGCTATAGAAAAAAGTCTGTTCGTTCTAACTTGAGACCTGGAGACTCAGGTAGATTTTCCCTCTGTGGTAACGTAGGAGGGCTCACCCTCGTCAGTCGACCGAGGTGACAGGGCTGCTGCCCAACTCTCGGGATATGACAACCTATTGAAGTCAGTGGCGTAGAGTGCAATGTGGCAACGTTGTAATTTGTCTATGTAAACCCATGTAAAAGGTCGAATTCGAGGGTGTTCACCAAACTCCCAGTAGTTCGATACTTTGAATGTGTATAAATGGATAAAAAAACAACGCTGCCGAATTGCACGCTACGCCACTGATTGAAGTGTTGCCATTCCCCATTTTCCGAAATTCATTTATCGCCCGCTCAGGTCTCAAGTTAGAACGAACAGACTAGATGGTTTTGCAAATTGTCGGCAAAAAATACTATTTTTCACTAAAAATCTGCAAATTGAGGTATGAGCACAAGAAACTGGCAGCTTTCTGCTTGAAAATCTCAATACTATAGCTATATTCATAAACGAACCGGGTTTACATATTAATTATAAATATCCCTTTCATAAATATGTTTTGTTAGATTAGACCTCCAAGGACACGTGTAATCCACATTTCTTTTTCTTTTTACAGACTTTTAATTTTTGGTCAAAAAGGGAGCAGTAAATGGCCCTTGTTGGAACAGGTCCTTTCCGCAGAAAACATCATGGTTCATTTAAAGTAGTTTTATTGGCATTAATCCCTTATTGGGCTTACAGCTTACAGCCATCGCAGAGTTCATATATTAATCGCGTTATGGGGGGGGGGGGTGGTACATCCATGCCTTTCCGAAGTGAGAAGATCTGAGACCATCAGAAACATCATGGTTAGCGAGACTGGCCACGCGGTTTCGTCAAAATTAAAGGTTCGAGACGCATCACTTAGAAATACTTACTTTTTTATAGTGACCGCTGAGGTGACCGGAGAATGCAGAATCGGTCTTCAAAATACAATACATAGCGAGAGGGGGGTGGGGGCGTTCGAGTCGCGACCCCTGCCCCTTGCTCGCTGCTCTACGGGGCAGAACAGTTCAATACCGTGAAATGAATCTGGTTCGCGTGACAGTAAGGTAATCAATACACCCCCCCTGCGCCTCCTGCGAGTATCAAGTAAACTGGATTTATCGAATTGTATTTGCAGAAAGCTTTGTTTCTGCCTGCCCTCAGCTATGACTTCGGCTGCTCAGTCTTAAATCGATTCAAACTCTTCGTATCAGCAGAGAGATACAGGAGACTAAAAAACTTGCAGGACAAACTGTCTGGTGGTGTCTATTCCTTTTTGCATACCCATCCAAGTCATGAGACATTATGGGGATTTTTAAAATTAAAACCTCGAAGAATGTTAAGGGGTTATTGGAAATGATGAATGTCCGAGGAATGTCCCAAAATAATTGTAAAGAATTATAGAGTTACTTGGGGACATTCTTCGGACATTCACTATTTCTAATAACCACATAACATTCTTCTAGGCTTTAATTTTAAAAGTCCCCATAACATCCCATGACTTGGATGGGTATGGAAATTGCATTCACTCTGTTTTTGTCACACTCAATGTTTTGCCAAATAGCGTTTAAAAACCATTATACATTATGAGGACTTTATTGGGACTTTTTTCGGACATTGAATTTTTTGCCGGGTTACGTTATTTTTTCCGAGCTTCTCTCAATCAGGTATCGATTCTTCTCCCATTGAAACCAACAAACAAAAGTATCTTTTAGTTGAATGTTCAATTGAACCTACAAAAAAAATCCATTTTTTTCACTAGGGGTCTAGCAAACTTTTGCTGTGAGGAAATGAATAGTCCACTCAGATTTAAAAACCAGCGAAAGTCACGAAAATCACACTGGAAAAATCTAAAATTCAGTAATAAACTCACAAAACTGCTCAAAGGCAAGATCGGAATGGCGCTTCAAAGCAGATATCATGGGAGATTCCTGTCTAATTTGTCACTTTCTTTACAAAAACACAGAGATAATGTCTCAAATTAGATAGGAGTCTCCCATGATACCTGCCTTGAATAGCCATTGCCCATTGTGCCCGATTCTGAGAGTGAATTTCGTGACTTTTTAGTGTACTCATCGTCATTGTTAAAGGTTTTATGCAATAATCAACTCTTCAATCCCCTGTAGGTGTAGCAAAAGTTTGCAAGAGCCCCATTGGTCTTTTGCAAACTTTTGTCATAATAACATGCAGCATGCATTGCCAAGGATCTTGGATCCGAAAATAAACTGATGAACAACTAGAGACCTTCGAATCTAACTCATAAAGTCGTAAATGCCTTTTAAATATCAGCTGTGTGAGAAGGTCGAAGCCTTTTAGTCTGAGGCCTGCGGGAGTTCTGCGATACTGGGAAATACAAGGGTAAGCTCAAAAGTAACTTCCCCTATTTATGTATATTACATCTCAACAACAAAAAAAGATAAAGCAATTCCAAAAAAAGCATTCGACACTCACAATTCTAACACCGTTTTTACAACTTTGTAACCTAACAAAATTTTACGAAATGATGGTGACTTTCCCTCGGCTACCTCACGTCACCGATCAGTGGCGGATCCACGAGGGAGGCACGGGGGTACGCCCCCCCCCCTCAGAAGCCTTAAATTTTGCCTTTTTTCTATAGAAAATAGCCTGAAATTGCTTCCACCGACGCTTCAAATTTCAAAATTTCACAGGTGTGCTTCCCCCCCCCCTCAGAAAAATTTTCTGGATCCGCCACTGTCACCGATAGCCAAAATTGTTACACTACGGTTTCGCATAGTTCCATGAAGCTGAAACGCATTCCCAGAACCCTCATCTCTAATAATAGGTAAACATCAGATAATCACCTTTCACACTACTAATCAGTAGTCAGATTACAACCGATATTAATTTTGTCAAAACATATCGGTTTGATATAGGATTTTCCCACGTTTTCATTGTGGTCAGTTCGGTCACAGTCAAATCAATTATACATTCAATCATTCAGTTGCCATATTGATTACTTTACTTCTTTTAAGTGAGAAATACGGTCAGTTATATACGGTTTTTAACAGCAAAATATATCAGGGCAGTTGAAATTCATCGCGAATTAGTGTGCTCGTATATACAGTGCCAATTGGTCCTCAAAAAACGTCCACTGCATTGTATATAGAATATGCAGAACGCTTGACAGATTCCGTGGGGATTGGGCCGCGCGAGGGAAAATTTCGTTAGGGTTCGACCGCTGGTGATGAATATATCGCAAAATAAATTTGACACTTGACAACAACACAGCACAAAAAGGAAGAGGCATACGCATGGCATCAGGATAAAAATATTAATAATTAGTAATCATCTTAGTAGATTAATTTACCCCTTTCGCGTCTAATCTTATGCTGAATGGTGGATTTAGTTGCAACGTTCAGGTCACATATATCGCAGGCCGTGCATCTGCGTGCAGTTATGTTATGTACACGTGGCTCTCTGCAGATGTTCGAGTTTTGTGCGTGTTTTAGCCTGGTTCCCGATTTTCTATTTTGAAGCGGTTTACTTACATAATTTTTTTTTTCGACAATTATTTGCATATTTTAACTATACTTTTGTCACGTTTTTACGTAAACTTCAGTACTTATTTTCCTCGCAAAATGAGTGGTGTTTTTTCGATTTTAAAAACGACAAGAATAGAACCTCAAAAGCAAGAAGAAAGGCTGTTACTCTACCAAATCGGTACTTTGGTAAAACTGCAACTTGCTTTCCGGTAGAGCTAGAACTTTTGCTCTATGAAGCTATTTTAAACGGTTCGGCTGTATATTTATACTTTGTTGTTGTGAAGAAATAGAAATATTTTTTACAATATTGTTTTCATCGACTTAAATTTTATGTACGTACAGAGTAGCGAATTTTGAACAACTCTGCAGCCAACAGATCTTCGAGGGTCTCCTGAGCTTCTCTTTTGAAAACCTTCTCTATAAACAACTTTATAAAATCCCTTTTCTCAAAAAAATATTCAATCCGACATATATGCAACTATTTTTTGTCAGTGGCGTGACCCGAGGGGGACCACTCAAATATACTTTTGAATTTTTTTCCCCGATTTAAAATTAATATTGATTCTAGGGTAAAAAAATACTTTAAGATAAGTTTTAGGTTTGGTATGATCGTGTTGTACGCGTATTTTTTCCGCATGAATACTTTACTGACACACGCAAAAACGCATTTTTTTGTTGTTTTTTTTTTTTAGGAAGGGGGTTTCAAAGGATCTGGACCCCCCCCCCCCCCACTGACACCGATAAAAAAACATTTTTTGCGTTTTCAGAAAATGTTACACAATTTTGACGACCACCCTCTCCCGTGGCAATTTATTGACTCCAGATCTCCTCCTCGAAATATTCCGCGTCTTTGTTGTGCGTTGGAAAAAGCTTCTGCAGCATGAATTGGACATTCTAAGATTTTAATTAATTGTACTACAGTTAATGATCAATTATTTTCTCTTTCTTTTCACTAACATAAATCAAGTTTGTGGTAAAATGTTTTCTATCAATTTAAGGACAAAATGATTTACCTGTGTTTCGTAAGTATATATATAATAATCCTTTCAACCCGGTATTCAATAAATAAGTTTGTAAAACACCGCAAATACTTTTTGATTTCGTGTAAATTCTGAGTACATATAATATATTATGAATCAATATTTCAGACATTCATCAATCGATTCAAAGCAAATACAAAAATGTCAAGTACTTTGCACATAAAATCAAAATCAACATGGAGCCTTATAAAAAATGCAAAATAATAATACGCTCATCAAATTGTTTAGAAAATTAAAATCCATTAAGTTCGTATGCGGTTAGTCATGTCAACAGAAAAAAAGAAAAAAAAGGCAAATCTCGGTATTGTGTGGGTTAAAGTAATAATTTGAAATACACGGAAATTTCAAAATATCAAATGAGAATATATATAATTATTGAATGCCGTCTGTGAATTATATTTTTCGTTAGCCACTGCGCGTATAAAGTACAAAATAAGATGGAAATATATTTGTTTAGTATGCGCTATGCCTTCATATTCAATTTTTTTCGCTCTTCGGTGTCACCTATCGCACTCACATCGCTGATGATACAAAAATATGCCTAACATGGGCGCATTTTATTTATTTATTGTATTAAAGCGCTTTATAAGACATTGAGGTCGGTTCATGGTTTAACGGTCGGCATAGTAAAAAATAAATTATGATCATGTAGAGGAAAGGGTAGGTACCCCGGTCCCCATCAGTCCTACGGCTGTGATACTTTTGTCTTTCTTTATGTTTTCATTCAATAGGTAGGTAGGCCCTGTCACTCGTAAAATCATGTTGCAAAGAATCGTAGTGAAACAATGTGCATAACGTAGATTAATAGTATCCATTTCAGACGGCGCGCACAATCTGGTGACGTTACAGTTTGTCCATTAAAAGTCATGAAAATTGTCGAAATACTGGGGGTGCACAAATGCGCTGCCTCTAATCGATATTTTACGTGAGTTTAAATTGACGTTTCCAGTTTGCAACCCCTGATTCATTCGCTTCACAAGGATTTTTCATGGTGCTCCCGTTTTGCGGATATTTAATGACATTTTATAATAGATCGGTGAGTCCACGGCAGTTGAAGCTAATTGTAAGATTACTTATGTCACTTAGTAGTCTAACAATGGTTTAAAGAAATGATGGAATCGGTAATCTTTGCTCCAACCGGTTGAATCACCGATGGATTGCAATAGCAAACTCAAAAGTTTTGAAAGTCAAGAATTAATGCATATTTGGAGCGCAAACGTTGGTTTGATTACACGAGGATTCGCCACATATTTCGAATTGTTGACTACTTACCAAAATTTTTGCGTTTGATAGAGGTAGTTTCAGAAGTGTAGGCGGACCAAAACCATAATCTTTGTCGAATTTTCAACTTTCATTCCTTCAAATCAATGCCGAATTTACTCCTGACTTTATTCTTTTGTGTTTAAAGTTTCCCTCATTGAAAAAGGAACTTTCAATTTCATTTTTATTCATTTTCATCGAGTAATATCAGAAATAATGTTGACAAATTCCAAAGATTATCGGTCTAGGTCCGCCTACACTTCTGAAACTACCTCTAGTACAGTGCCATTCAAATATCATCGAAACCCTCTTCCGCAAGTAATAGTGGGATTCAGAGTAATGAGGGCCCAGAAAAAAAAAATAAAAAAAATAAAATAAACGAAATCTGCCAAAACGCCCCTTTTCAACGCCTCTCGAAACAAAAATGTGCCCACTGATTCCTCTTTTCTACACGGAAAAAAGTAGTTGGTAAGATTTACCATCATGATGACTTATTTCTGCACCTGCCAAAAAGATGGTAAACTTGACCATATATCGGGTTGAATGAACTATATTCTTGTTCTATTTAACCCATAATATCTGGTAAAGTTTCCCATCTTTTTGGCAGATGCAGAAATCAGTCATCATGATGGTAAATCTTACCAACTATTTTTTTCCGTGTATATCACAAGGATATGAAAAAGTCATTGCGGTTTTGAAACTCAGAATGTACCGAAAGAGTCGAAACCTGAAGTGCCCCGATCAATAACCTTCTTTCGATGAAAAACGGCCATCATTCGCGTGCATAGAAAAAAATTGAAAGGTCAATTGCGCCAAATTTTAACATCGCGCCTGAAGTTATACATGTTATAATATATCTCAGGTATCTTTTCTGACTGGGCCTGTGCGGCTACCTATACGATTGTGATGAATGAGACAAAATTTACGTAGCCCAATACAGTAAATAGATTAAACTGTAAGATGAGGAAGCAAGACTAAAAAACACAAAAACAAGAGACATTTTGAGGCGTCACATCCCCTTCATCAATTATTGTTTTAAAAACACACAAAAAACTAACATTGATAAAAACTGCGTTGCTTTCATTTTTTTTAATTTAGTTTTTTTATGGTGTGTTTTTTAAACGATTGATAAAGGGGCTGTGACGAGTATGACGCCTCGAAACGTCTCGTGTTTTTGTGTGTTTTCTAACCTTGTTTCTCTATCTTAAAGTTTAATCCATTTATACCGTAAACGTATATAAGCATCAAATTCTGATACTTTATTGGTGTATTTGTTATAGCTGTATACACTAGAACATCATGATGAAAACCTCATTACTATAATTCATATTATTAAATGAACTATCAAGTTCGATCCTCCGTGTAGTCTTTATATAAGTTTCCCTTTATGTATAGAATATTTAAGTGCGCGTTCTATGTATATTCTTGTTTCTTGGATGTATGATTCGAAAGATTCGGAGGGAGTATTCATTCATAATTATGTTTGGTCAACCGTTTCCGATTCGTCAAACGCTTGATTTTTGTTTTTTTGTTTTTCCCTTAATGTACGTCTTGTCAGGTAAAAACCCCGACAGTTTTGGTTTTTTGCTTATCTCTTCATATTATTATTTCTTCTTTTGTTTACTGCTTCAAAATAAGCTGCCTGTTTTACCACAAAAAAAAAAAAAAAAAAAAAAAAAAAAAAAAAAAAAAAAAAAAAAAAAAAAACTAGCCGATGTAATTATACCTCAAAGAATTATTACAGCAGATTTAGAGACCTATTTCTACTCCCTGATTTTTTTATGTTTTTGCTTTTTTTCCCGAAAAATATGATTATTGATGGCAAAAAACCAGGTCGGTGCCACCCCAGTATTACTATCAGCAAACGTGAACCTCTCCCCTCACCCTTCTTCACTCCTTTTCGCGTAACCTCTATGACCCTGATTTTCTTATTTAATCCGTACCTTCTCGTGAATCAAGGTAGATTTTAGAATTTTCCTTCTTGGCATTTTTGTCTTGAATCGCCTCTGAAAACCTGAAATCTCAATGATATTTTTTCTTATGAAAGTCCTGCTTTTTGCTGATGTCACGTGACATCCCTTATACCTTGACTAAGTTGGACCTCAATTATTATTATTATTATTATTAATTTTTTTGATTTTTTTAATCTGTTTATCGCAAATCAAGGTAGGCACGAGTTTCCGTTTGTTGCAATATTATTTTATCTTTTTAAAACCTATTTATTAAACTCAATTCTATTTTCCTAGCATTAAAAAAAAAAAAAAGAGAAAAAAATGGCGATGCCAATAATGCAGCGCAACGCAAGTTTTTATAGTTTTTGGCGGTAAAAAGATACAGTATAATAGGGGAAACCTTGCGGGTACCTTACCTTTTTCCATTTCTCCGCCTCCGTTTGGTCGCGTAGACCGTGCCGAGCTGGCTCATAGCCAAATTCGAAACTGGGGGTTGCATAATTTCACCTCCCCCGTAAGGGGGCCCGGCCCCAGGGCCACATTGGCCCACCGATATGTACTCCGTTTTGGAGACCACTGTTTCACAAAACGCACTTCAATTCCACCTTTCACTGTTCTTTAAAGTTGATTCCACCGCGAATGTTATCACTATAAAAAAATACAAAAAAATTGCACTATATACGCCCGAAAAAGAAGGAGAAAATGATTTTATTCGTGCGTCGATTGGTTTTATTGATCTAATATTTTTGTAAAAGGAAGAGGATAAAAAAGTTTGTTGTTACTTTTAAATAAACGACACATTGAATTGTAATTCATTCCACTTTTAGTTAACACTCTGCTTTCAACTGCATTCATTTTTCTATAAATATTTACCAGAGCGTTGACCTTTCCTGTTGCATCAAAAAACCACCATTAATTAGGGTGTAATTTTGCTCGTGCACTTTCGAGTAATGAGCTTTGACGCACTAAATAAATAAAATAAAAATTTAAATACCCAGGTGACGGATTTACAGAGGATGAAAATTCAATTATCCATTCACATTCATTTTTCGGAGCTTGCGCGCGCGAAACACTGACTGCGGTGATTTTCTATTCCTATAAAAAAGCACGCCATATTGATAAAAGCACAACTATTTAATTTCCCAACAGCAGCAGAAGATGAGGATTACCACTTGTAACCAGAGGTATCAGAGCGAGAGAGAGAGAGAAAAAAAGAGATCCAGATCACAGATTCACGCACATTTTACGCTGATTATATCCGATCACTACAAGTGCAAAGAAACCAGTATATACGAGTCGAGACCCCAGTGGCACATTTTCGCGGCGAAAAACACTGTATCATAAGCTACATGCATCATCACGTAAGAAATGAGACGACATAAACTAAGTTTGAAAAAGTGCTTCCCAAACTGATAGGAAACCGATTCTTTCCGCACGGTAAATCAATATCGGCTCTTTGGACACACAGGCACATTAATGGAAATTTAATATTCACTGTATAAGTTAAACGAATAATACGCGGTTTGGTGTACACATGATGACGCAACATCCATCAAAGCTAGTTGGTTTCTATTTAATTTTGAAAGTCAATCTGGCACGAAAAATAACAGCAATTAAATCTGATAATCACAGGTACATTCGAAAAGGTATTGCCCGAAACCGATAAGACACCTATTCATTTCGTACGGTAAAACAAATCTGATTTTTGACTCAGTAAATCACACAGACTTATTGAAAGAAACTTGAAAATCATTGAATAAAATCTGAGAATCACAGGCGAGCGGGGGTAGTTAGAAATGGCGCGAAAGCATTTGTTTAAAGTCAGGTTATAAAAAACAACATTTCCCATCAATTCAACAATTCAAGCCACCGTTTTGAACATCGGTTCAAGAAAAGAAAAATAAGGGAGAAGAACGGCACCATTCAATTCGAGCTTAATCTACACAAACGCGGTCGAGTTTGATATCGAGAAGGGTGTTCGGATAGTTAGTAGGGTTAGAAAGTTATCAAAACACACCCCCCGTCGGTCGGGGATTTACTATTGGGTGGTGAGCGCGTGGACGCGAACAGCTCGACGCGGAAACAATACGACGAAGGCGAGGGTGAAAAAAAAACAACAACACAAAAGAGAAATTCTATTCCCAAGTTGATCGAGCACTCAGCGGAGGGCGACTGAAATCCATTCCGAAGCGAGTCCCGAGTCACTCCCCACCATTTTTCCCGAGTCCACGCCTTCCCGCCAATCAGCGACCTCCGTGTGACGCCCAGAAAGTGGGTTTTTATAGTCTAGGGGACCCCGACCAATCTGACGTGTACTATCATCGAACAGAAAACAGTCGGCGCTCTCCTTCGTAACCACTCAGTCTGGCACGCGCAATTGTCAATGCTCTGCGTTACGGTGCTCTTTGAAAAATGGCTCGCCATACACCCACCATGCCATTGTACAATGTACTATCAAACGCTAAAGTTTTGACAATCAACAATTCGAGATAAATGGACGAATCCTTGCGTAATCAACTCAACCTTCTGCGCGCGCACTCTGCATTCTTGACTGTCAAAACTTTTGCGCTTGCAAGTACTTACATTGATCTTTTTTGTACTCGTACTTTAATGAACTCTTGGTCTATACGTGGTAACAGGACTTTTCGCAGACGCCGAAAAATGGCGCAGAAATGTAGCTGTTGCTAACTTTTGCTATGAGCGATAGGATATTGATTTCTTGCGTAAAAACTATCAAAAATTACGAAATTCACTCACAGACTCGCAATATGACTCAAGTTTCAAGCATGATGGCGGAGCCACGCAGGTATGCCTTGGGAAAGTCCTATCTAATTTGAGACGTGTTTACATATGTAGAAGAGAGAGAAAGAGAGAGGGAGAAATATTATAGATAGGAATCTCAGAAGGTAACCTGCGTAGCTCCACCATTACGCCGCCTTAAACTTTAAAATATTGTGAGTCTGTAACGGTATAAGTGAATTTTGTAATTTTTTTAATGATCTCATCATAATTTTCTCTGGGTTTTACTCAAATACTTATAAAAGCGCTTACAGAAATAGTTACCTAGCAAAAACCCCATTGCATAATCAAAATTTTCATAGCTAACAAAGGAAGGAATATTTCTGTTTATGTTTTTTTCTGCAGTTAAACAATAACGCACCACTAAGGGGTATAGGGTCTCATAATGAATTTTCCAAATTACACAGCTTTTGAAGCGAGTCAACAAAGTCATTCTGCAAAATCAAAGACCGCTTGATCATGATTATTACGTCGATGTCATTTCGCTATTTTTCGACGGTGGAAAAACGCAGCAATTTCAAGAATTTATTGAGCGTATGAACTGCCATTTTTACAAAATTATACCTACCAACTAAAAACATCGTATTTAATGGACAGATTTATTCGTTCAATGTAGCTTTGAACGTTTTAATGACGCATTTTAACTCTATGACATGATGTTTGGCGTCATGGAATAGTCATGTTATACAGTGAAATCAGTCTATACTTTAATTTTCCATGTATAATTGGGATGCTGTTTGTATGTTTTTGCTAAAAATGCATAGACGGAGTGACGATTTAAATGAAAAGACCAGCAAAAAGTGAAATGTGCGACGACGGGATGATGCCTCCAAATCGCAGAAAACCAAAAAAATTGCCCAGTTCACGAAATGGGGTAGGATAAATTTGCCCGCAGTTCAGGAACTGGGCAAGTCATTTTTCTAAGCCTGGCGCTGAGCTTTTACGCGAATGAAACTTGCTTGCGAATAAGTTATAAACCGGTGAAATGTTGCAAAAACAATGAGTGATGTCTTAAACATTGATTCCGAGTGGCGACATGCCACGCAACGGCCCCGCATAGAGTCCAGCTTCACCAGCGCTTCGGGTAAGTGAGCAACAGTTCCTATTCGTGGGATTTGAAATTGCATACTTAAATAATTACAGGCGCTGTCGAACAGCGAATGCGCTCGCGCGGCGTCTTACCACACACAGCTCTAGCTTTGCTCGCACTATCGGTGAAACCCGAACACATCATAACATTCGTAACACCTTATTAACGGTAGTAACCTCAGAGTTAAATCTTCTCACGCCTTCATTTCAAGAGTTATGCAAAAACCGTTCCCTCGTGTAGGAACTGTTATCTCGCAACAGCTCCATTTATTTCTGGCACTTTTCGGTGCAGGAGCTAGATTACTTGCTATATGGTGCGAGAGTAACTATTCTTGCGCCTGAAATTCACAGGTTATGCAAAACCCGTACCATCGTGTAGGAATAGTTATCTCAAGACTACTTAAAAAAAAGAGGTTATAATGCTATGATCCGGTACGTAAAATTGTCCCCATGAAATTAGAAAGCAACTATTCCTACTCGCGGGATGTGGAATTGCATTCTCAAATAATTGCTGCAGGCACTTTCGTAAATAGAACGCTTCCGTGCGGCCGCGGCGCACGATGTTCCAGAATCCAGATTTAGCTGGACCAAAGTTTTGTGGTGCGATTTCACTGTCCAAAGTATGTATCTAGGGATTTGTTGGGTCGCTAATTCCAAAAATAAAGGTATTTATTCAAAATGTTGACATTCAACTTGCGGGTAATCAAGATGTATCCTTTGAATTTTAATATAAACAAAATCCCCATGAAACAATACTAATAACTCAAAGATTCGCACTCACCACAATGTGGGGCAATGTCAAAGCGACCAAAATTGGGTTTCAATCACCCCAAATATACCCACACCTCCAACATTTTTTTAAGTTTTATTCCCTGTTTTCGAAAAATCGAGTTTTTTCGTTCGAAAGACGCACCGCGCTTATAAAACTAAAAAGTAATTGTTCAATGGACGTTTCTTGTTGGACATATTTTACACTCGACATTTAAAATAGGACATTTCCACTGAGCACCATCAAAATTACGATCCGAAAGATTTCCAATAGGGTTTCAGCACGTTGATGGGGAAAACTTATAATCGCGAGCCGCCGCGCGCCACTGCGCGCTCTGGCAATAATAATGCACTTACATATCAACGCAATATTCAAACATATATGTGTTCCCGTTCTCCGTTTGGAATTGATTTATGCTGTCCTCTCACGGAAAAAAGCAAGTATTTTAAAGGATGCACACATACTGGTACATATTATTATAATGTACAAAAGGAGAACCACTGAAAAAGAGACATCATGAGTAATGGCGGGGGAGGGGGGTCGTTTATTCAAAGGCCGCTGCACTGCACACTCACTGACTTCGCGGCGATATGGCATGAGTGTATAAATGCATGGTTGCCAGGTTAGGCCGAAAAAAAAATCACCACAATAGGTAAAAAATTCACCAGATTTGTATTCTTTTTATTGTATGCATTCTATTACTTACCTATACTTGTAGAAAATCAGCCGATGCCTCCAGTATCTCTACATAAACTATAAAGGCCTAAACATCCCCAGGTTTTTCGGTCGGAAGCCTAAATAATGTCATTCTTCGGGGAGTGGATTTTCTGTGGTTTTTGGTTTTAAAAGTTCAATTTTTGCCCCATATTTTTTGGTGCGTCAATATTTCATCCTCAGTGCGTCCAACGATTCAATTTTCTAGTATAATCATCTAAATAGTGTTTTAACGAGGTTAAAAGAGATCCCTTACATGTGCTTTATTCGTGCTAGCAGGTCAGTTGTTTTTTGTTTGTTTTTTTTTTTGTTTTTTTTTTTTTTTTTTAACTTTCTGGGCGAAAGGTGCATTGGAAATGGACTGAATTAGTTTGCTTTGCGGTTACCTGAAGATATAGCTACATATATCGGGCTCTGAAATTTATTTTGTGCTTCGAAACTTTATAACTACCCAGAAAAGTACCTGATATCAGTGAAAAAGCGCATCAATGTTGCCAGATGGTTTTTTTACTTATTCTTTCAAGAAGTTAAAATTCGTTGTTGAAACAATAATATTATTTTTACTCCATACGGCAACACTGCTCATTACTAAATGGGTCTTTTCAATTTAGATGTTATTTGACCTTTAGTATCTCGGAGGCATCAATTTAGGTGATTTTTCGGGAAAATGTGGCAAATGTGGATTTGAGCGATTTATGAGGTGCGGTCCCGTGCGTCCTTCACGTCCTCATTATAATCGCGCGAGTGACTTTGAGGAGATTCCTCAGAATTTATTTTAAATAGGGCCAGATTTAGCGCTGTCATTTATAATCAAAATATTAGTCGAAGTCTACGTTTTGCTCTAAATATCAAAGTAGTTTAGCCTTAAAAGATCGGTAACGTAGTCGTAGACTCCTTTTTCTTTAAAAATGGCATCGTTAATCTGGTCGGGAGTCAAGAATACGCTCTTTTTCCGACTATGGTGAAGCGGACTACGTGGCAACTTAGCATTTTGTCCATTTGAAATCATTCAAAAAATCTAGTTCAATAGTTATCCCCAATCCTTGGATTGCTCGATGTTTTCATGGGTTTAAATGGGGCAAATGCAACATTGCCAGACTACACGTTTCGCAACTGTGAAATATTTTGAGAGAACCTTTTTTTTTTTTTTTTTTTTTTTTTTTTTTTTTTAAGTGTCATAAGTCAAATAAATGATGACCAGCTGTTTAAGGTTGGGACGACTTTAACAACACCATAATACGCTTCAATGAGTGCAGAAAAGCACAACTCTCCAATCACCGAAAAATAAGAAGAAAATTATGAAATAACGAAACCAAAAGAAGAAAGATAGAAAACGCATGAATAATAAAAAATGGAAGATTTTGCTGCGCATGACGCGCAGTAATGAATGGAAACTTGAATATTCTTGGAAAACTTGATATGACAAAATTTGTACCAGAGGGCGAGGTAATTATAAAGGGAAAATCAAGAACTCTGCGATCCTGATTTTCTATACAAGTACCTATAAGGGGAAGGGAGTACGTAAATATACTAGCCCTTCTTGCGTCTATATATTTTACTTTCCCCTCCCTCCCTCTTCTTGCATCTATGTCCATTCTCTTCATTTCCGTTCCCTCCCCCTTCCCCCCTCCCTCTTTCTTCCCTTTCTAGTTTTTCCTTTTCTTCTTCTCTTTCTTTTCCTCCCTTCTTTTTAGAGCATGAGTGTCATGCTCTATTGAAATCGTTTCTACAAGGTCAATAATGCTTTTCTTATAGGAACGGCATGGTTCGGGGGTCCGCTCGGGGGATCGCTTGGTTTCAGTATCGAGAACGGGTCCTCGAGGACCGATTGACTCATGTGATTCCGCCAATCCGGTGTCCTCCCAATTTGTCGCTTTTTCTTTGTGGCGGGAGTTTTTGGCCAAGATTGAGGTTAAGCATTTTTGGGAATGTAATTACGTTACTAATTTGGATCAGACTTCAACGAAATTTTCTGTATGAGATATTGGGGTTTTATATCAGAGGATTGTGTCCATGTTTCGTGTATTCTGCGATTTAAAATGCATTTAGATGATTTCAAATTTCCAATCCTGTTATTGTTGATGTTTCGGTCCGCTAAAAGAGTTCGTTTGGGGAACGCGATCGGCGTTGCGTTTTAAGGTGAATCCTCAGCGACCTGTAGTAAGATTCTCATCCGCTAGATAACGCCACTGTTCCGCGGTCCAGAAGCCATGCTTTTTCCGCCTTTAATCGTTAATTGCGAGAGCTAGAGTTAACTTTTCGAAAATGGAAGAACGTTGCGTTCTAGATCAAATCCTAAGGAAAATTTTAAGACCATTCCGAGCCATGGACGAAGATATAACTAAGGACTGCCGACTTCCTATCTCGGCCCGTGTTATAACCTGTTAGCGGGTTTTCGAGCGCGACCGCAGCGCTCCAAGCAGCAGTAAGGGTCAACTAAAAGCGAACCGCTGCAGCGGTGGCCGCTCCGGCTCCCTTTCTCCCATGCCTTCCCGCAAATGTATACCGTGTAGGTATTTGAATCACGATTGAACGAAGGGAACAAATGATCAGCGAATTAAAAGGAAGCAAAATCCGCTAAAAAGCAAACGTCTGGAGTATTTCTTGAAAGATTCCTGAATTGTCGAAAATGATTGATCAAGGACTGAAATACTATACATCACAGTTAACCTCAAAACGGAATCAAACAAGAAAGAGTACATAGACATTTGTTTTATTTGTAGAGATCAGGCGACTCTTTTAATTTGCTGATGATTTCTGTTACCTTGTCCAAAGTTGATTCTGAATTTCCCTTGCTTTCGATCTTCCATTGAGATACTGAGTTATCTGATCCTCTTGGGTCGCCGACAACAGTTGACAGCCATGCCATAACAGACCAACTCCAACAACGGTTTTAGCAGTAGCACAGCATGTGAGCATGGACACATCGCCAGGATCGCTCACTTGAAAGAGTAGTTCAGCTGACCGCTGCTTGGAGCGCTGGGGTCGAGAGCAAAACAGGACTAACAACAGTCGGCAGTCCTTTCGTCCATGGTTTTGCGACGACCTCCCGTCCCCTTTGCCCTCCCCACGAACTACTGCACCTACGCCTACAACAGTTGCTTGCCGCGTTGTGCAGATTGCATGAATGATGTGTGTAAATCTACTTCATCCCAATTTCACAGCCATCACGGATGCCACGCCCGCCACGGGTCTTCTACCTGGTTTTATGCGACATCGGTCATCGTGGCCCAGTGTTACATGGTAATCAGCGGCGGATTCGGGAAAGGCACGCCCCCCCCCCAACTCACGGTAGCCTTTGCCTCTTTTCAACAGAAAAAATCCCATAAATTCCTCCCTGCAAATTTGAAAATTCATAGGCGTGAAGCCCCCCCCCCCCTAAAAGAATTTTCTGGATCCGCCATTGGTAGTAATTTTTGCGGCACACTACGCCGGATTCCCGTGCGCTTTCCCACACTTACCTTTCTCCCTTATCTGTCAATGGGCGCTCCCCGAGGGGCGGCGCGGCCCCCCCCCCCTAATTCAGAAAAATCAAAACTTTTCAATAAAAAAGAATCGGAACATTCGAAGATCAAATAATAACGAAAGGAGTAAGAGTTAACAAACTTTATTCTTAGTTTACTTTACAATTTTAATTAGGGGCGTAATTTAGGGGGGGGGGCAGGGCGGGAAGTAGCCCCCCCCCCCTAAGCAGTGGTGCCCAACCACCCCTTGCCACTATACAGCTCGCCCCCCAGTTTCAGGATTCCTCTCCCCCCCAGATCTGGACCTCCCCCTGATTTTTACCCCACCCCCTCCTGATTCAGACGACATCATCCTTCCCACCCGTCATCTCCCTCGCCGAAAGAAGTTTTAAAATCTACTAGTATGAACGTGTCTACATTGGCAACTACCGTTGGCAACGAGAATTTTGCGAACTTCCTTGAAAATTCAGAATCCTCTGGTCGATAATTACATGATTAGAGAATGTATAGGCAAGAGTTTTGGTTTTGTTAATTTAAATAGGTTAACTCTTAGAATTCATCAGGACAATGAAAATAAAGAAGGAATAGTTGTACTTAGCTTTTTACTATTTCTATCATCTGATGCTGTCACTTTATTCATAATATCAAACACGTCAAAAATAGAATTACTTTTGATACAACTACATGCTACAATCACTTACAATTTCTACCATTTGGAAGGATAATTGATTTATTTTCTATTTTGGGTGGAAGTGGGGGGGGGGGGGGTTCTCTAGACTTGCCCGTCTCTAGGTGGTGTCCCCTAGGCCTTCCATTGACATTCAAAAAGTTGCCCCTCCGGGCAATTGTTTTGCGGGTGCCCATGTCTTTGTCCATAGTCTCTGAACCAGAAATTGAACGTTCTTCCGGTCTGTGGTTGCCTTCTTTTCTCATAAGTTTAGACACGGCCACCCTGTAAACCCCACAACAAGTTAAAAGTCCGCAATCCGCACCCTCGACCCGCAGCCACTATCAAAAGTAAATTGCCGGTTGACTTGCAGGTACTCTCCTCCTCCTCCCCCAACTTAGATTAGACACAAATATAAAATTAAAAAAAAAAAAAACAAAAAAAACAAAACAAAAAAAAAAAAGTGAAAAATAGAATGTATGCCCCAGCAAAGGGCCCCCTCCACAGTTTTCCAAGAGAGGGAGCGACCCCCTTGCCAGCGTAACTCCGAAAAATAATTCCAACTGGGGTCCAAGTAACTCAAGTAAGGTCTCAAAATGAAATCAGATGGATCCAAAATTTTAACGGCGAGTACCGGTAAGCTTACTCTTTTGATCGGTCCAAACCGGATTGCGATACATCGATTTACTCTCGAGATATCGATTTTTCAAAGGCGCGCGGTATAGGGTCAGAAATCTAAGATTCTCTAAAATCCGCGAATTTCGACTCTCATGGACCTAGCATGCGCCGTGAGAAGTCATCTGTGAGTTTTTTGAGTTCACATGAAGTTCATTAAGGGCCCTGACAAATGTCGGACCGATAAAGTCTATATCGGGGGGGGGGGGGGGGGGAGCGTGGCCCCAACTCCAGCGTAAGTCTCACGTACAATGTCTAACTGCGGCCGCGGGAGGTCCCATAAGATCCGTTTAAAAACTTGGATGGATCTGAATTTTTTTCAAGAATTATCTAAAAGCTGAATCTACCGCCCAATCCAAACCGCAGTGCGCAATCCATCGATTCGTTCTCGAGATATCGATTTTTCAAAGGCGCGCGGTCTTGTCAGATCGACCTTAGAGGGGCGCTGGGCTGGAAAAAGGCGAATTTCGTCTCTCACGAACCAGTCGTGTGCCGTATTATATCGGTTCCGCTTTTTTTCGGGTCCCAATGATGTCCCGAGAGGGTCCAATGCAGTTTCGAGCCAAAAATATCATCTTAGGGGGGGAACTACTCCCCGTTTCAGCGTAACTCTGACAAGAAATGTCTAACTGCGGCCGCGAGAGGTCCTGTAAGGTCATTAAATAAACTCGGATGGATCTGAAATTTTCGAGGTCGTCAGTCACAAGCAAGCGCTTTCGACCGGTGCAAACCGAATTGCAATACATCGATTCACTATCGAGATATCGATTTTTCAAAGGCGCACGGTCTTGTCAGATCGAACATTGAAATAAGCTGTGGATACTCTGTATCCGCGAATTTCGTCTCTCATGGACCGTTTAAGCTCCCTTAAAAATCGAATGAGCTTTTTTCAAGTTCATATTACGTTCCTTAAGGGCCTTGATGAGTGTCGGATGACATTTGATCAATATTAACATTCATTTTTTAATCTGAGACAAAAAGAGCTGAAACCATAAAGACGAAGAATTTCCATCGTGATGACTTTGGTTCAAGCGAGGAAAATTCTATAGAAGTCCCAAATAACTAGACTAGACTTTCCGGCTTGCTAGGATTGGTATTAAGAATTTCCTTCCTGATGACTTTGGTTCAGGCGAGAGAAATCTAAAAAAGTCCCAAATAACTAAACTAGACTTTGCGGCTTGCTAGGTTTGGTATTGCGTCATCCGATTTTAAAGGAACTATCACTATCGAAATCGATTTTCAAAACCACAGTATTCAACTCGCCTCGTGAACAACTGTTTCAACACGCTATAAGTAAATTTTCATTCCCACTTTGACCTATCAAGTTATTTTTACAGCGATCACTGTTATACAAACACAAATGCAGCGTTGCGATTGACTTTGTCGCAGTTTTGTACTATCAATATGGAACTCCACACTTACAATGATTTACGGCCGACACTCATGCTCTCTTTGCTAACACTGTTCCAGTGTTGCAAGTTCCAACTTGTTTCTGTTTCTTTTCTTTTCCTTATCTCAATTTCGCGCCCCCGAGGCTCGTGCGCCCGCCGGACACTGCTGGCTTGCTGTCGCGTCATACACCTTTGTATAATAATGTATTTGCAAAGTATAGTATTTCTTAGAAGCAATAATTGGACTCATCTATACTAAAGGGACCTATACTCGACTTTAAACATTGCCATTTTCACTTGATTTTATTTTTATAAAATTGGACTTTACAGGTAGTGCAATTTTTTTTTTAAATCTTCAGGAAATTTCATTCTCTACTTTAAGTCTTGGTCTTGAAAGAACCAAGCAGTTTTATTCATCAGATTATTTTCAAGGGAATCAAAACGTCGAAATTAAATGGCAACGTCGGAATACTGACAGGTCTGCGTTTTGTATAAAAAATGTGACCGCAGCTAAGAATACCTACAGAACCGGGATCACCAAACATCGGGAAACGCCAAGGAAAAACCAAGTATCATCTTTCTCTTTTTTGTGAATTATTTTGCTCAAACCTCATTTCAGCTCCTCATTCGTGTTTTTGGATATCTCGATTTGTCGATGCGATTCGAATTTTGACCTGATGTAGGCCATGTATAGATCGATTAATTTGCTAAACAAGGGTAGGTATTTAACTAAACGCCATTGAATAATGACTATATATTTAACCCATATATCGTCGTCCATCTGACGCATAGGCGTAAGTCGATTTTTGCAACTATTCAGGAGAGCGAAAACAAAATTGGCAAAATTCGTCAGCTTATGGATTCAGTTCTATCAAAGATAGAAAAACTTTATTGGTACACAAATGTTCATCAAAGCCTCTAGATTGAGAATATTTTGTCAAAATTCCAAAATCTTGAAAAATAAAGATTATGCGGGTATTTATTCGAGCAAAAATGACTTACGCCAGATTGTCTGATTGACCGCGTTGAGATACGCCGAGATACGCCGCGGCGTATCTCCTTAATTTATACGCCTATACTCCTATAGTCTGAATGAATCTCTCTCGTGTTATTCCATTAAGCAGTAAACCTATTACTTATTATTTAACACGTCACCATAGGTTTTTGGTATTACAGCCACATATTTTGAGACTATTTTAGCGCAGTCCAGCAATGACATCATAACAGTGATATATCGCTATCGATACTGTCAAATCGTTTGTTATTCAAGAGTTTGCTTTTTATTATTTCAATTTTTAGTTCAAAATCAGGAATGAGAAGAGTTTTGTAGAAAAGTAATCAACTTAATTGAATAATTAATATGATTGCTTCTTAAAGAATATAGGTGACTATTTATTTTTTAGAAATCAGTCTATCAACTAGTTTGATGCCTTTCTCCACCAGTTCTTATCCTGAGCTAGTTCTTCCATTTTTACATATTTCTCACAACCTACATCTTGAATTATTTATTGTTTTGTACACTCTATTCTCTGTTACCCATTTAAAAAAAAATGTTACCTTATAGAACGAGAAAGTGGGCAAAATCTATTTGGAAGAGTAATGAATCACAAAATTGATAAAACTATAAACATAGTGGACGCGGTGCTACAACGGCTCGGTGAATTTGTCAGGTCAAGAAACAAATGATTGAGCGGCGAAAGGTCTTTCGGCCCTAAAAATGCCCGACAAACAGTAACACAAACAAAGGAGAAAAAATAAAGGTGGACGTGCGGGTGTAAGTCGGCGTCAACATGCAGATTCTCCATTAGAAGTATAGGCGAAACACCGCGCTCTGCGGGACTTACGCCTATACGTCTGACTGACTCTCTGGCTTTATTGACATACGCCTATACGTTTTTCCGTTATAACTTGGAAACTATTGAGAATTTGACATTTCTGACTTCACAGATCGAAAGAGCGTCAAATTTTACATAGGAATCAATGAAAAAGTCAATTTGTCAAAAATCCGACTTACGCCTATGCGTCAGATGGACGACGATATGCCCAACTTTTTTTGAACATGTTGGGTGTTTTCTGGTGTTTTTCTCAAAAAACACCATCTTAGAGTTGAAAAAATTTAAAATTTAAAAATTGTGAAATTTTCTGGTGCAGTTAAACTATAGGTGCTGAAAGATCACAACATTGATTTTTGAGTAAAATTGGCCTACATTTACAGTAATTTGGTCCAAAAAAACCATTAAAAGTGGGTCGTTAACGACCCAATGGGCATATATGGGAGAATATTTTTAGAATGTATACCCTATAAGAGCTCCAAAAAATGTAGGCTTTATTTAGGCTTAGAGCTGGCTCCCAGTAAGTAAGTAATATTGATTTATAACGACAACAAAAAACGACAAAAACTAATAAGAAAGACCATGTCAAGTTGATTTTGGAACCGAGTGAAAAATGTTTGAGATGAAATTAAATATATTAAAGAGCAGGATATGGGTGAGCCGTGAAATTAAACATGCAAGTAAAAACAAAAAAATGAAAGTTGATGTATGCAAGTACTTATGCATTCGGCTGAGAAGTGCGTCCAAGCTTGCTCGCGAAGTTCATTCGCCGACTCTGCTCAGAATTCATAATTTATGAGATTATCTCACAATCGCAAAGTGTGACTTCCAAAACATTGGGGCATTAAGTAACCGGAGCAGAATTAATTACATCCGATTTCATAAGAATGACAGAGGCCGGGTGGAAAAACGTGGAATATGATGAGAGAGATATATAGTGAGATCGAGGATTATAATAATTGTGTCCTCATTTTTTCTAACGCCTTCTCTTTTCTTTTTTGTGTTTACTTATGCAAACTCTTTTAAGTAGCTAAAATTCGGATTTGTTTCAGAATTTTGCTATGAAAATAAAAAATGCCAACTCCAGTGGCGGCGCGTACCATCTGGCAACGATGTAGTTATCCTATTTCAAGTCATAGAAAATATCAAATTATTGCACATTGCATTCCCTCGAATCGATATTTAACGTGGGATTAAATGGACGAAATGCAACGTTGCTAGATTGCACGCGTCGTCGCCACTCTGCTCTAGAGTGAAAAGGTATAATCACTTGACAATAATGTTGGAAGCATTACAAAGTTATTCCAGGTGCAGAAATACTAAATGTGTGGCTAGACAGATATGACAAAAAAACGATTCTTGATTGGATACAGGTGATGTACGCATAGAATCTATCTGCCTTGACGTTTTACAGCTCAATCAATCTACAAATGTTGCCCCGCTCACAACACGCATTGCATTTACTGTACAGTCACCGAATTGATGCAGAAAAAAAGATGCATATAGAATGGGGCAGTTGCAAGGGTCTGAAATGTTGCGTTTTGTATAAAGAAAATGAAAGTACTTGATGAGCTGAGAACAAATATGCCTTTGGTTTCTAATGAAGTCCCATTGTTCCGGAGATGAGATTTTGACCCAAAATACATTGTTTTAAATGGGAATTCCGCGTAGTGACGTCACTACACCCACGACTTTTTGCAACTTCACACGAGTGTATCTCCAAAACCAGGGCACTTGGGAAAAAACGAAAGGCACCATGATTCTTAGGTCATCAAATACTATAACTTTCCACACAAAAAACACAGCATTTCAGACCCTTGCAACTGCCCTATTCGCAGCCATAATTTGATCATTATTCCTGAGAAAATTATTCATAGCATTGTTGCTGTGGTCGCAGTGTTGCGTCGATCGTAGATGAAGGTACACGGACTTGCTGCGATTGCTCGAAAGCACATGATTGTTATACTTAGTTTACAAAAAGGTTTATTGTTTCCCATCGAACTATATCACAAGTTGAGCTGTCCATTTACTGTCCTGCGTTGCAGCACCTTATTTTAAAGCGCTGAGCAAGCTTGAGATACAGGATTACTTTTTGGTCTCTCGTTTAAAATATCTCAATACGCATATTATGTCCAGAGGAGTAGCGAACAATTCGGCAACATGTGATTTTTTTCTTCCATTTAAAGCCGTGTAAACGGCAAAATTCAAAGAAATTCTGATTATCTGCTGTGCACAAAATATTAGTTCAATATTTTTCGTTGCTTCCTGTGGACGCGACGACAACAACAACCGCATGAATAGAGATCGAATTAGAATTGTATATAGGCGTACCTTGAACGATAATCTCTGGAACAATTACCATCGTTATTTCTCATATTACAATTACATAGTAAATAAAATTAATAAAAACGAATTTGAGCGTTGGCTTTTCATTGAGAATTACATTTAAATCAAAGGGGCAATGTAATGGCAGTGTTGGGAACTTATATTGAGAGATTGTCATCTTAACACGTCGTCATTCTTTCTACGCTGAGAAAGAAGATTCACTGAGTAACTGGTCACCAGAAGAGAGTGATTAACATCCGATTAATAGTACTGTGACACCTAGTGACACTGCGGGGCCATTGGAAAGTCGTCTCTTATTGGCCACTTCTTGATGGAGTAACAGTATCGTCAACTAATTGGGAATCTCACATCATCTCACACCGCCATAATATGGTTGTGCATTTTAAAGCATTTCATGAGCTTATGAGAGGATTTTTCGTGCTACCATCATGATTGCAGCAGGTTTTCACATCTAAATCAACCTTAAACCGCCTGCACCAAAAGTGTGCGACAGCCCCATAATAATTAATAATAAGTATTGACAAGCAATCTCAGGTTGTGAAATCTGTTTATTCAACAATATAGATTTTTCTTGCACAAAATCACAACTCCATTGCCGTTCTGATTGAGTCTCCATTCATAATTAACCTTGATACTTGAGACCTCTCCTATCATTAAAACTAAAGAATCAACTTTTGAGCCGTATAATTTTATCACGACCCCGAGTCGTTATTCCTCCCCTTCCACCCTCCTCCTTCCAGCCCCCTCCGTTCCCCTCCTCCTCCCCTCACACCTTAACCCCACTCCCCCTCCTCCTCTCTCTCTCTCTCAGACGTATAGCTATAGAAGGTTCCATCGCTTGAAACATATGCACGGCTATTTAGTGATAGCGTCAATAGTCATTATATCTATAATATAGGAAGAGGATAAGAAAGGCCTGAGGACAAGATGAGGAGGGGGGAGATCTGATAGTGGAAATAATGGTATAAACAGGGCCAAACACTGAGCAACCCCTCCAGTTCCATTCACTTTCAAATTACGGCTCATTTCTTCTTTTTTTTATCATAATACGTGAGACCGAAAACCTCTAAGATTACAGTGTTTAAAAAATCATATCGTACGAATACTCTTGTCAAAGATGACAGGAAGAAACCCGAGGCCGAGAAGCTAGGATTCATTGAGAAGTCGCATCGCTTTTTGCGGCAATTGTGGGGGGGGGGGGGGGGGGGGGGGGGGTTGAGAATGGGCATTTCGCGCTGATTCCACACTGCGATATAGTCGCCGGTGGTTTCGGCGCTGAATCCGGTCCGTGGCTCCAGCTCTGGAGTCAAGACCGAAAATGCGCCGAAACAGACCAGACCAGACTGAGATGCCGATTCGGGAAGATTTTTTTAATAATCGAAAATAGACTTGGAGCGGCGCGGCGGAACCGATAGGGATGTGTTTCCAGAGATGATTGACAGCCGGTTTCCTTAGCTCGTCTCTCCCTCCTTTGACTCCCTGAGTCAGGGACCCTGACTCCATCTCACACCTCTCTCCGAGGCTTTGGCTGATCCAGATATTTTTGTTTTTCTCTCTCTCCTCGCCTGTTTGATCGTGTTTGTTAGAGAAGGATAAACCGATGGACAGTCACGTGACTTTCGATCATTCATCTATCTTTTTCTAACACATTCGTTCAAATGGGTGAGTAAGAGAGGAAGAGAGGCGGAAAAATGTCTGGATTCACCTGTGCTTTAAACGCCTTTAGCTTGATTCGGCTCTTTTCGGAGCTGCTTTCTTTTCCGCTCTCGCCACCGCCGCAGGAAACCCCCGCCCCCGACTCTTAAAATTGGTCTACTCGACTAATTATCCCCCTTTTTGAAGCTGGTACCGGCTCTTTTCTTTTCCTTTATTCTGTAGGTATGGTCAAAGTCCTCTCCGTTGTCGATTGATTGAAAATTATGTCCGGGAAACAATCTCACAATCGCAGTATACTTACAAGCTCTAAAAATTAAAAGAGGGTGCATTTAGAGAAATCTCTCTGGTTTACTAAAAATGCATTATAAATGTTTATTTAGAGGCAAGAAAGTTATTATTTTTCGTGATAGTTTTTGGTTTTATTTTTTCTACAAGCAAAACTTCAATGTATCTTTCAGTTCTGAACAATATATCCGGTCATTTCGAGGTAGCGTGCTCCATAAAAAAGAGCTAATAGATTAATATGCCTTTAAGGTAAGCACTTGCAGCCACGTGACTCGTCTCCTATCATATACAGTGGCGTAGCGTGGAATATGGCAACGTTGCAGTTCGTCCATTGGAACCTATGAAAAAGATCGAACTAGTGGGTGTTCGGTGAACACCTTCGCATTCGATATTTTACATGGGTTTAAATGGGCACAGTACAGCGTTCCCAAATTGCACGCTACACCACTGATCATATAGTGTTCCCCTCTGAACCAGTGTTTTACAGAAAAATAATTTTAAAGATCGGCTTCCAGTTGCGAAGCATGGAATTTGGTGGCATTGACTTTTGCCAATTTAAACCCATTAAAAAGGCATAATTTCAGAGTGCTCGCCGCACCCCTTATATTTCTATCCTTAGGATATAAACCCCAATGGATTTAAATTGACGAAATTCAACGTTGCCAGATTGCTCGTAATGCCGCGACCGCTACTAAAATGGTATGCCTATTGCCTATTGCAAAATGAGAAACCACGTCTCATCAAACAAGGAGAAAGTTAAAATTGGCAAATTGTGCGCGATCGAGGAGTATATAGAATATCTATAGTATACAGGGGTGTTGAAAAAAAAGGAGCATGACTTAATAGAGAACGGTTCTGAATTCCGAAAAACACCAACATATTTGTCCGCTTATATTTAGGGTGACATTTTTTCTGGGGTCTAGATTCTCCATGTCTTCATAGGGGAGGTTACCCCTAAATTGGCATTTCTCTTATGAGAACCCTATATTTTATTTTTGTATCTGAAAGTACTTACACTAAAAATGAAGAATTTTCAAAATCGCAAATTGCGTGTCAATTGATTCATTTGACACTGAATAGCAAGCGGTCAAAGTTCGAGCTGGCCTAGCTTTTAAAAAATCTTATCTCCGAGTAGAAGCAGTGGTGTAAGAAACTCGACTTTGCAGCAAAAATGTGCCAAAATGAGTCTGCTTTTGAGTGAAACTTACATGATTTATAAATAAAATCGCAAATTTTCATTTTTTCAACCAACTTCAAGGTCCTTCTCGATTTTCGTGCTCATCTGGTTGCGTTACAAGGGTTGAAGGGACTTCCATATCTTGAATTCTCATTTTCCATTTATTTGGCTGATTTGGGTGCTAATAAAACTATTTGAATCGTAATACCTGGTGATAAAGTAGCCTTATAACCGCACATTTTACTGCAAAGTTGAGTTATTATCGCTGCTTTCTACTCGAAGATAAGATTTTTTAAAAATTGAGCCAACTAAACCTTTGAGCCGCGACCACTTGCCACTTATTGTTAAATGAACCAATTGACACACAGTTTGCGCCAAAGTTCTTCATTTTTTGAGTCCTTTCAGATGAAAAAATAAAATAGGGGGCTGCCGCAACAGGAATTTCATTTTTGGGGAGTGTCCGCACCACTCGCCCCAGCCCCAGTAGGGAGCTGCATAATCGAGGCCCCCCGGAATAGGTGCCCTAAATATAAGCGAACATATACATTCCAGCGTTTTTCCAAATTCGGAAACAGTCTCGAGTTATTTGGAGCTGCAATGCTCCCTTTTTTTTAACACCCTGTATTAGTATTATACTTGTGCAGAGAACTTGTATATTGGTAGAGCGCGCACGCGCAGTCGCAGAATCAGGAACAATTAAGGCTGCTCAGCCATGATGGGCTATGGAGCTGTTCTCTCTGAATAATTAGCCTATTGGCCCAGAAAACGCAAGCGCCGCGCGCCGGCCATTCCATTTCAACTTCTCAAGTTCTCATCGGTCGGCATGACAACTTTTCTTCAAACTAATTGACGGTATGAAGTATAGACTCACACTTACACGAATACTCCTCATGAGGACGATCCCAGAAACAAGTAACTTCACGAAGGCGACGCCATGAAAATATTGGAAACAGTCACAGCTGAAAGTTTGTTGCAGCAATAGAATTATTGTTTTGAGAGTATAAACGCTAATATTACATGGGCAGCTAGGTTAAAAAGTATGAGATTAATAGAATAGGCGAACGTTCATACTTTAAATTGGGGTTAGAGCGGTCATGGTAGCACCAGAGGGGGTCTATCATTTATACTTCATCCATAAAGCAATGATGATGTTGTATAGTAACCATGGTTGAAGTTATGGTTGAAGTTCCCGTTTTTTTAAAGCTATTATAAAGGATTGGCTTTTCATAAACGGGTATACTTCAACGATATATGTAGTTACCATACAAACAGCCAAGTTTACAATTTTTGACCAATAGTATCAGAGCAAAGCACTCATAGACAATCTTAACGATCGCTTTTATGGATGAAGTATAAATGATCGGCGGCCCTCGCTGGAAGTAGCCTATAGGAAGTTTTCTCGCTTAGTAAGGAAATTGAAACTTTTTAAATAGCATTCCATCGGTTACCTCATGCCAAAAGAGCGCCTTCATTTGATGATATAGGCAAAAACAATGGAACTTATACGCCGCAGAGTAATGATTTCACCAAAGTATAATCACTTGATTTCAATGGGCGAGCGATGATTGGACCAATTATAATTGTTTGATGAAGAGACAAGTGAACAAGTGATGAATGGAAACGTGGATGATACTTATTCGCCTACAGAGGTGGATTCAAGAATTAGTCAAGGAGCTCTCTCACTCTCTCCCTCTCACTGTCTCTCTCTCCATTTCTCTCTCTCTCTCTCTCTCTCTCTCTCTCTCTCTCTCTCTCTCTCTCTCTCTCTCTCTCTCTCTCTCTCTCTCTCTCTCTCTCTTTCGCTCTCTCTCTCTCTTGATTATCCAGCTCCCAACGCAAGTGGGTGGGAGCGAAGAGTATACCCCCAAAAATGAAAATCCAGTGTACAAGGTTAGGTTAGCCCTTCACTGCATGACCTTTTTTTTTTCCAAACATGGATTTTTCAATTCACTAGGTGGTCAAATACATAGGAAAAATAGTAAAAAAAAATAATTGGACGGTTTTTCGTTCAAAATTATCCTTTTTCTGCTATACACCCGTTTCTTATACATGCTATAATACCATAAGAAATGGCGGAAAAAGAAAAGAAAAAAATATTTATTTTTTTTCAAATTTTCAACAAAAAAATTTTTTTTTACCTTAGGTACTTGGATTTTTCAAAACGCAAATGCCGAAAGGTTAGTAAAAATAATTAAATTGGGGTTGATTTTGGTTAAGGGGGCAGATTTTCCCCCGACATGATTTCCGTTATTAAATGCATTATAATGAGGGCTGGGAGTATTTCGGAAAATGTTTGAGCCCGTTTTATGTTTTCTTATAATGTGACACTGGTGATACAATTTGAAATAAGTCGAAATATGCATTACAATGTCTGATATAGGGCTTTTTCCATCATATGACACCAGCGTCACACTATGCAGTGAAGGGTTAGGTGAAAGATGAAAAGTTTTAACGTTAAAATACTTCCCAAATAATCCCTGTTAAAAATGACGACTATACGACTATTCCAAAAACGACTATAAACATAGTTGCCGACTATAAACATAGTTGCCGACTATAATCTATAGTTGGCCAACTATAATCCATAGTTGGCCAACTATGTTTATAGTCGTTTTTGGAACGGTTATAGTCGTCATTTTTACCAGGGATACCTTTAAATTTGAAGGTATCTTCCAAATTTACTCCATGGTGACTAAATATACGCAACCTCCTTTCCTTTCTTCAAACACAATTATTCTTCCCTTTTTAAGCCCTTTTCCAAAACAGGCTTGAATTTTAATTGTGCCCCCACCCATCCTCACGGACCGCCACTGAGTCTGCCACCTGCCTTATCCAAATGATTTCTAAGAACTGCCCGTAGGTCTACCTATCCGATGCATTGTGTAGGTACTGTAGATCATAAATTCACGAGCACGGGTACATGGTTCAACTGAACCAAAGTTCCGTTTTCTCTTTGAGAAATGAATTTATAGGCTTCTTTGATGGATTCATCGAGTTTTTTTCTCCACAGATATTTTCATAAAATTCCACAGGAAAACGGCCTTGCAAGAGCTCAATACCTATAGATTGCAGTAGAATTGCAGCCCATCACCGCATCGCGGTGTTAAACCGTTGGTAAACGGTAAACTGTAAACTGTATACATATACTTATCACTTACCGCAAAAAGGGCACAATATGGGAGAATCCTGCAAGGATGCAACAAACGGGCAGAATAAGAGTCAAGACAGACGCTCTTGAACTGCAATGATTGTGCTGCATCGAAAATAATAAGGATCGCCGGCGCGGAGCTAGATCGACCCAGCAGCCTTCAACTCCGCTCGACTCGATCGGTTTGCGTTCGGCTTTGGGTCCAGTTGGTTTTCGTTGTTGCCAAATCTATACCGAGATGGTACCTCAAAGAATAAAAAAGGAGCTCTCCTTCTTTTTTTTCGTAAAGGAAGTGATTTTCCCGTGTTAAAGAGAGCAACAATGGGATTTGTTGGAAACGCTGATGATTCACTTTAACCCTTGTGTGCCGAAGTTTAACCCCTAAAACTAAGAAAAATCAATGAGTTTTTAAGATCACTTTCTCCTCTCCAGTCGAATCAATTTACTGAGTAAATAAGTAAAATGATGAAAAGCTGTGCTAAATAATAATCAAAAGCATCATTAGCGTTCCTTGCATTACTCGGTCGGGTTGATACTTATAACACTGCAACGCATCTTGAATGGGGCTGTTGCACTTTTCTGTCACCTCCAAAAATAACGATGAGAGCAATAGAAACTTACGAAATCCACTGCTGCTAAACTCATAAAATTCTTTAAAAACGCGCGATCGCGTAATGGATGTGTCGGGCACTAATAATGGAAGATTCTTATCTTAAAATACTGTCACTCCATCAAGAAGTGGCCGCAATAAGAGACGGACATTTCCTTTGGCACCGGTGTCACCAGGTGTCATTCGGTGGGTGTCAGTGTCACGGTACCATTAATCGGCTGTTAATCACTCCTCTGGCGACTACAGAAGCTGAAAGATACTTCATTCTCTGCATAGAAACTGTGGCGGAAATAAGATGAAAATCTTCCATTATATTATCGGTGCTTAACACCACACACGGTCACGCATTAAAAAGCATTTAAAGTGAGTTTAAGGGTAACTTTCGTGAATATTTTGTGCAGCCATCGTTACTTACGGAGTTTTTTTTTTTTTTTTTTTTTTTTTTTTTTTTTTTTTTTTTTTTTTTTTTTTCACCTGAATCGACCCTCCCTTGAATAGCAAAGAAGAAAAATGCGCAACAGCCCCATTGGCATGCATTGAAACTAAAATTGGCTTCAGTGACCATTGTTAACAATAGAATGTGACTTTGCCACGAAAAGTGACGCTATAGTTCGCGACTCGTTCTGACGATTATATTCTCTGCTCCGACATTCATTCAAAATCAATTTTTGCCGTTTAAGAAAATATTATCCTTCTCCGATAGTGCGATAAAAATTGGTGCAGTAACGGATTTTACTATTTCTTGTGGAAAATTATCCTTCCATCAAAGAACCACTTTTGGAGACTGCGACGACGCACGTGTGAAGATTTCTTCTGTAAAATTGTGATAGTATATTCCACGACGATGATATAGATTTGTCTCTTTTATTTACTTTGTCTTCCAAAAACAGGCGGAAGTCTCAATGAAAAACAGAGGCGGACTGGCCCACCGGGACACCGGGAAATTTCCCGGTGGGCCGCGGCACTTAGGGCCGGTTAGATCGTGAAAAGGAAATAAATAAGAAAAAAAAAGAGAAAAAAAGGAAGAAAGAAAGGAAGCATAAAAGGAAGAAGGGAAGAAAAAAGAAAAAAAGAAGAGAGAGAGGAAGGAAAAAAAAGGAAAACACCAGAGACAAAGATAAAAGCGAGGCCGGGCATGTATTTGTACTTGGTAAATTTGGGCTGCGGACCAGTCATTCGATTTTTTAGGGCCGGGCTGGGCCGATCATTCTAATTGGGCCGGACCGGGCCGATCATTCATTCGATTTTTTCGGGCCGGGCCGGGTTGATCATTCGATTTTTTAGGGCCGATCCGATCATTCGATACTTCAAGGCTGGGCTGGGCCGATCATTCGATACGTCAGGGCTGGGCCGGGCCGGTTACTCAATACGTTTTGGATCGGCCGGGCCGGGCCAGGCATATCATTCGATAAATTCGGGTCGGGCCGGGGCGGACCATATTCATTCGTTTTATGTGGGTCTGACAGGGCCGGGCCGATCATTCGCTTCATTAGGGCTAGAACGAAAGCAGAGAGGAAATATTTCAGAATGTTTAGGTAGCCCTGAAAAGGGCTTTTCTTTTTTTTTTTTTTACTTTTTTTTTATATTTAAGGAGGTATTTCGATGCACGTTTGTTTCCTCGGCTTGATGACGATGACAGTGCACGAAGGCGTGGCTCTTATCGTCATCAAGTCGAAAATTCTTCTTGCTGAAATCAATCACGCCCAAAACAAAACAAAACAATACAAAAAAAAACAAAAAAACAAAAAAATAAAAAAAATAAAAACAAAAAACAAAAAAAAAATAAAAAAAAAATTATAATGGAGGCCTTTCTATTGTCACTAAGATAAAATGGCAGTCTCTATACCCTGCAAAAACGCAGATAGTCAGCGCGATCATGTAATAATTAAATTGATGACCCAAACATGCTTCAGATTGTTGTTTTTGACTGTGAAAATACCAAAATTTTCTCGGGGGCAGACCCCCCAAGACCCCCCCCCCCCCCTAGGTGGGCCACACCCCCCATATGGGCCGGTCCAAAGTTAGTTCCCCGGTCCGACTTTGGGGGCCAGTCCGCCTCTGATGAAAAACCATTTCTTTTTGACTATTTAGTAGTTATCCTTTACGCAATGTAGGTCCATACAGTCCCAGGCAACATATACAATCTCCTGTTATCGTGAAATCATCTTTGAGAATTGATTCCTGGCAAAATTTAGCAATCTTTAAAACCGCAGTCACTCCTCACGAAATGTCGTTTTTCTTTTTGTTTTGTTTTTTCGTTGGGGGGGGGGGGGGGTGGGGAGGGGGCATTTGAATCTTATAGCAAATGATTGTGTTAGTTACCGGAACGGCGGAACGGCGGAACGTTATGGCATTATTCTTCAAATTTTTATAGCTTTTTTGAGTCGCTTTAATCATTGAATTATCAAATTAGCCCTTTACTGCAGCATAATGTGAATCTGGTCTCTGGTGTCACATTATGTAAAAAGCCCTATATCAGAAATTGTAATGTATATTTTGACTTATTTCAAATTGTATCACCACCAGTGTCACATTATAAGAAAACAATAAAACGGGCTCAAACAAAAGAATATCAGCATTCATTATAATGCATTGAATAAAGTAAATCATATCGGGAGGGGGGGGGGATTCTCTCCCGAATCCAAATCAACCCCAATTTCAATATTTTTTAAGTTCTCGGCATTTAAGTTTTGAAAAGTCCAAGAAAGGTTAAAAAAAAAAAAAAAAAATGAAAATTTGAAAGATTTTTTTATTTTTTTTTTTTATCCTGACATTTCTTATGGCGCAGTAAGTAAAAAACAAATAAAAAACAGAAAAATGTTCATTTTGACCGAAAACCCGTCTAATGATTTTTTTTTCACTATTTTTCCTACGTATTTGATCACCTAGTGAATTGAAAAATCCATATTTGATTGGAAAAAAAAAAATCTCATCATGCAGTGAGGGTCTACGCTAAGAAAGAAATTCGTTATTTTCATATTGGATTTCGGCTACCTCTTCGGAAACTTAGATGCAAGTGAGACCGATTATAATATATCATTCTCACTCACTGGGGGAGAGCTAAAATCCATCCTCTGAATTACGACCTAATTTCTCAATCAATGTTATTGATTGACGAAAAATCCATAGAAAAATAAAGGACAACTTGAAAGTTTGTTAATTAGCAGACGTATTTGTTATTTCTCCCATTCAAATTATTTTTAAAAAAAAACGAAATTTCGAAGAAAGACCGCAGTATAGTGCCATCTAGAGGATCAAAAGATCCACAACTATCACCTGGAATCACCGTAAAAAACAACGAGCTGTAACATCAGAGAGGATTTATGAGACGTCGTTTTGAAACTTGAATAAGGAGACAGACACGATGGACATCTCTTATGGACATTTTACACGAGCCGGGTTTGTTTGCTTCATTTTTTAACCTTGAAAAGAAAGTTGAGTGACAAACGCACTTGTACATGGTTTTAAAGTGCAAAATTTCGAATTAACCCTTAACTGCAGATGAGCCCAGATCTGGAACAATTACTTTGAAGCCTTCTATAAAAGTAGGGGACTTGAGCTGTACTGTCGCTGCATGGTGGGACACATGTGGAACAGATACTAAACGAGTAAGAATTGTCGATTTTGTCCTAGAGCGCGCAGCACAGGATAGAGAACGTGCAGAGTGGTTGTAAATAGCTTACTGAAAATCTGATAGAGATTTTCCGATTTTCATTGTTATGTTTGGGAGTAACGCAGGGGTACCATATACAAAAAAAACAACTATTGAAACTTACTAACTTATTTTTTACTACTTTAATTTTATTTTTTTTAGCCTGAAAACTTTATTTTCAGTTGCATGGATACCTAAATTCGGGTAAGGCCATATTTGGAACAATTAATATTCAGGCTCTTTACCATTGAAATATAATGGAAAGAATTTTTTCACTATTTTTCCCTGTCTCAAGAATCAAAATTGTACTGAAAAAAAAAATTATTTTATCGAAAAAAAAAAAAATCATGCAGTTAAGGGTTAAATTAATTATATTTAATTAAAGACAAATGTTTTCACCTGGATAGTTGTATTCGATTTCTTTGTCCAAATATAACCATGCACTCGAAAAACACTTGAACATTTATTTTAAAACCAATTTCAGCTGAATTAATTACAATTTCTGATTTAAGGTTAAAAAAATGAAGTAAACAAACCAGAATTAGATCTTCCATGCTGTCAAACTTTGGGTTAGGACTTTTAATACGTATCATAGCCTCTCTATTGCTGTACTTCGTTGGTAAATTAAGGTCAAAGAGAGGTGTAAAGACAAATTCCCGGATACGCCTTCGACTGATTTCCAGAAATGAATACACTCTATATTTTATTGGCCTCATATCTTCACGAAGGGCTTAGTTGACAGTGACTTGTTATGCGATGTTTTGTTTGCCGATTAACTTGGCAACACTCACCTGTGTGTTTGTGTTTGCACGTTTGTGTGTGTTTGTGTTTGTGTTTGTGTTCGCTGCTGCAGCACGGCTCATCCCGAGCCCTGGGACTCGCTTAGCCCGCGCGATCGAAATGCAATTCCATCTAACGGTCTATAAAAGGATGGAGTAGGGTAATTACCAGCCGTAAGATCACCCTTGCTAGATAAATTGCCGGGTAAGACTCTTCGCTGTCAACCACGTGATGCGTAAATTGTAGTCTCCATACGTCACTCCAGCTGACTCACCCGATTCCATCCGATGTAGATATTCCACTATATCGTAGAAAAAAGGTAAGAAACCGTGCCGGATATATTCATTAGCCATACACATATAAAATGCACATCGTCAATGAGTGAACTTTAAAAAACCCTCGAGCCAGCGCAGAGGTGCGGCGTGGAGTGGCACCTCGTGTAAAGCGACGACAACGTGCGTTCCCCCTCCCCCTTCTCTCTGATATTCAAACCTACTTTAAAAAAATATAATAATAATAATATAATAATAATAATAATAATAATAATAATAATAATAATAATAATAATAATATAATAATAATAAATAATAATAATAATAATAATAATAATAATAATAATATAATAATAATAATAATAATAATAATAATAATAATAATAATAATAATATAATAATAATAATAATAATAATATAATAATAATATTCAATTCTCGGTGAGTAATCCGCAAAATCACATGTGCCCTTTTAATGATAGAAACTATATTTCACACGGATCTTTGTGGATGCACTAATTTGACAGCGTGTTAGAAACATTGAACATGGACAGGAGATTCAATCGGAAGTTTTCTATACGTGGGTCCTCGGCGCATCCAAGACTTGGTCTCTCTCTCTCTCTCTCTCTCTCTCTCTCTCTCTCTCTCTCTCTCTCTCTCTCTCTCTCTCTCTCTCTCTCTCTCTCTCTCTCTCTCTCTCTCTCTCTCTCTCTCTCTCTCTCTCTCTCTCTCTCTCTCTCTCTGATGCTCATTTTAACGCATGTGAGAAAAGGATAGAGATGCGTGGAGTGCATGATAGCCTAGCCCTTCCGGTAGTCATTTGGAATATGACTCTCAATAATTCCTGGAGCTGTTGCTCTTTGATTGAAATCCGCTCGGCAGTGGCGTTACACATTTAAGTATAACACTGAAGTAAGCATACACTCATCATAACCCGTGTAGTTTTGTAACTATGCAGGAAAAAAGGGACGAAATAGTGTTCTGATTGAAAACAAAACCAAAAAACAAAACAAAACATAACAAAACAAAACAAAAAAAAACAAAACCAAAGAAAAAAAAAGAGAGAGGGGGAGAAAACTAAGGAGTAAAACAAGAAAATTTAAAAAAAGAAGACCTTTATTATGATTGTGAAGAGAAAACGAAATTCCCGGAGAACCGTTGCACCGTTCGGCGTTCGGGAGGAGCATGGTACTGATCGGTCGGGCCCAGCTCCAATGCTTCGGGAAAATCATAAGTTTTTTCCGTAAGAGACCCGCGTCCTTTTTTAAAATGCTAAAAACTTTTCTCTCAAAAAGTTGCGCGAGTGCGAAAAGGATACGAATCAGTTCGTTTTGCAAGGGTGGGAGAGAGAAGCAAGATTTTGTCGCCCTTTCGTTTTTTCATTCTTCTTTTTCTCTTTTTCCTTTTTCCCTTTTTCCCTTTTTTCCTTTTTTCCTTTTTTTCTCGTTCAAAAATTTTTTTAGCTCTTCGTTCCCAAAAAAGTGGGGGGCAATCGCCCCAATAGCACCTTATACGCGCCGCCTATGGTTGAGAGGAAAGGCTGCTGGTTATTCTTTTCTTATTGATAATATATCGTCGGCGGTTTTACCAAGAGGCGTAACTCAAGTTGTTTCGCTACTTTCCAGGAGAGCGAAAACAAAATTTCTGAAAAATCCCCTTTTTTCATTTCGCTACCGATCGATTAATTTTTGAGCTATGGAAGTTTTCTTGGCATCGAAATGTTCTCCAAACTCTCAGAATTCTGAATCTTTTTTCAAAAGTCAGAAACATTCATTTTTACGAGCACCAGAGACATTTTATAGATAGGAAGTCACTTACGTCCATTCGTGAGACCGCCGTTTAATGTTTTGGTCACATACGCCCCCCGTTTTGCCGTGTAAGAAAGAGCCACATCTCTTCGTAAGGACGTTTTAATCCTCCTAATGCTCAGTTACGTCTTCTCTTTTACATTACTTTGAAAGAAATTAATAGTTCCTCGAGTGATCGAAACCATAACAGATTTACTCCAATATTTGTTCAATGTTATTTTCACTGAAGGTAGCTCGCTAAAGCCTTTCCCAGCATTTGGTAGATCAGTGTAATCGTATAACTTTTCTCAATAGTTGCAACTATTTTAAGAAACATTTTTCCTTGCATTTTAGAAGATGCTTTATGTATCCTGAAAAATACAAGGAAAAGAGTTTCTAAGTATCTTCAGGTATACCTTATCAGTCTTTCCTCAAAAAACGATGATAGCGGATGTGCAAGAAACGAAATTATATTTTTAATCAACTAAATTTGCTTTAAATGTTGTCCTTAGATACATGTATCGTAAACTAGATATGAATATTTAATTTAGTTTTTCGAGGTTTGAGTGTCTTTTATAGTCAAATCACTTTGTCCTCCTTTTCTTTTTTTGGCAGCCTCTTTTTAAGGATTAGGTTTTGATTCTTATAGTAAAAAAATAGTAGGTAAATAGTTATAAGTTATAGTTATAGTTGAAAATAGTAAATCGCAACATTGTTGCCAGAGTTGAAATTAAATATTGAATAAAATCTTTTTAGTACCAGCGCTGCTGTTTTGTGTATTCACAGACAATTTAAAACATATCCGATTGAACCAGGTTGATGCAAAAATTGCCGATGTATGAATATTTTCTATGAGCCATTGTTACTTTGGTTTCGACTGGTTGAATCGCCGATAGAATTTAGAATGTCATTAAACGTCCACAAAACGGCGGAGTTTATTTGTATCACTGTTAAATGCAAAGGTACTTTATCTTAAGCATTAAAAGATGCTTGATGGCAGGCGTAAGTGAGCAGCAACGCTCAGTCGTAGGTTTTACGAATAGACGTAACTCCCATGATCCATGCGTTTTACGACTTACGTCCGTTCGTTAGACCGAATTCTGTGCTTTTCAGACATACATCTTTTTGTTTTTCCTTAATAACTTTAAAAGTATTGAGATTTCAACTTTGAAACCTAGCTAGATCGATAGAGCACCTAAAAATACATAGAAAACGATGAAAAACGGAAAATGCGAAATTTTGAGTTACGCCTCTTGGTAAAACCGCCGACGATATGTTGTTGAATGTTACTGAGTTCTGTAAATGATTGGTTTCTGGTTGAACATTTGTAGTTTACTTTGAATGAATGTAAGTCCTTTATCTAAGAACAACAAGCTATTGAATCACGAATTACATAGAATCAGTTCTTGAAAACTCCAACGATAATCTATTTTTTTAAAAGCTCCAGGTGGTTGCGGTAAAGCTTTCGTTTAAAAATGTTTATTACGTATTGTTCGCGCTGAAGGTAAAATAGCTTTAGCAGCATGGAATTGGATAGCAAATCACGCGAAAGACGCGAAACGGAACGTTTGGTCGGGAAGCGTACACCGGCCGCTAGTTGATAGAATTTTTTTTTTCCAAATTGGGGCTGATTTGAATACTAGGTCAACCCCCCCCCCCCCCCCGGTGACATTTCAATTATTAAAAGCATCATAGTGAGTTCTGCGGCAGTCTTTTGGAAAAATTTCGATTCCGTTTTATATCTTTCATGTGACACTGGTGATTACCTACAATGTGAAATAAGTGAAAATATCCATTACATACGCAGTGTTTGGTACAGGGCTTTTTGCATTATGCATGTGACAGTCTTTGCAATGAAGAACTTCATAAATTAGGCTCGTTTCAGAAGTGTAAGCTGTAGGCGCACCTGGACCATAATCTTTGGCTAATTTTCAATTGTCATCTCTTCCAAATCAAAACAAAACTTGCCTTTGACTTTTAACTTTTAATTGTAAAACGTTCTTTATTGAAAAGCTAACGTTCTGATTCCTTTTCATTAATTTCGATTTTGTAACATGAGAAATAACGTCGACAAATTCCAAAGATTATCGATCTAGATGCGCATACACTTCTAAAACAACCTCTAAAATTGTATGTAAACGAGTTTTTTTTGGCTTGTATCCAATCTGGAAAAGAAAAAATCGAGCTGCATCGATTGCCATTTCAAGGCAAAAAAATAACTTGAAAAATGGACTGAAGGTTCCTCTTCCGTAGATTTTATCAATCAACCAGTGGCGGCTCGTGAAATGTGGTAACATCGGATTCTCTTCAGTTAAGTCTGCGTATAATAATCGATCTTTCAGTGAATCTCTGAGATATCGATACTTTTGCTTTGGTTCAAACACCAAAAAGACATGGTTGCCAAGTGACACTAGCCGCCACTGCGCAATAAACCGATGTCACAGGATAGGAGCCGCAAGATTTTTTTTTTTTCCCTCTCTTCAATAGGACCTGTTATACAGTCTTAGATTAATTAAAGACATAAACTCGTAACAAAAACCTATAAATTAAAAACTGCTCACTGTCCCAATGGTCTGTTCCATCATTTTATGGTACCCTTTGTACCAATCCATTTTAATCATTTTCAACTTAAACAAATTATAAAAATATGAATTAATTCAAATTTGAAGATGTCATGTAATGACAACTTTTTCTTCGGGCTGGGGAGCTGTCGTGCCCCAGTTCCAACTTGTAGTTTCAAATATATAAAAAAAAAAAAAAAAAAAAAAAAAAAAAAAAAAAAAAAAAAAAAAAAAAAAAGGATTTTGCTGCTGAAAGTGCGGAGACGCTCACCTGTCTATTAAATAATAAAAAGAGGGGGAAAAAACAAACAAACGAAGAAACAAAAAGACCCATTAGTAACGCCACAACCATTCTGGGCCAGCAACCATTCGGGAGTGATACCCTGCAAATACCCACCCGACGTTTTTCAAAAAGGTCTTGATTTATGTGCGGGAGGAGCAAAGAAGAAAAACGCCAAAGTATTCCTTTCACCATTTTGTAGAAGGGATGACAATCCAATTTCTCCGTCCCCATTGCCACATACCCGCCCTTCACAGTGCGCCATGACTGATGGTGAGGTATGAAAAAAGAGAGTGGTATCATGATTATATTAAGGGCTTTTTCATTCAGACACTCTTTCATTACATCAGCTCATAAATTCATACAAGTGCCTCTTTTCATTTGAATTTTCCCAATGTTGTTCCATAAGTTACTTCCGAGTCTCCGCCCCTATTTCACCATCGATTCCATTGGCAGATCCAGGAACTTGTTCTTCTCTCTCTACTCCCATTAGAACACTTGTATTAGAAAAAGATATTAGAAAGGGGCCATCAAGTGACTTTAGCCCCTATCTCGGTCCTTTTCTAACGCACACGTCCAAATGGGAGGAGAGAGAGAAAGACAAATTCCTGTATCCGCCATATGCATCCATGTTTCCCCCGTTTATTCACTGCGCGATATACTTTTCACGATGAACAGTTTTATTTTGAATACCTACAATAATCGCAGAACAAACATAGATCAAGATCACAGCGTAGTACATGAATACAGTTTACATTCACATCTTATACAGTGCGATCGAAAAGTCAATGCCCCATTTTTTTTTATAAATTTTGGACGGTTGCATGCAGGGTACGAACGCAGAAATGTATACATAAGTTTAGATCAGTAAGATTATTATGATTTTTTTTTTTTTTTTTTTTTTGCAAAAGTTATTTGTTATAGATCACCATGAATCTTAACAGAAAAAGAACAATAAATAGTCAGAAGGTAAGACCTTGAAAATTCGTTCAGAAAGTTCTAAGTGTCTTTTTAATCTATATAGTTTGATTTTTTTTTTTTTTTTTTTCGTCCATATGCAACCGTTTCAACAGTGAGACAAAGGGCGTGGAGCCGTTGACTTTTGGATCACTCTGTATACTTACAAGTTACATTGCACCTCACAATCTCTCATCGTCTTCGCAACTTTCATGCATTCTGCGAGCCTTCATCACATTACATTACATTACATTACACTACAGCCCCTCCCCCTCCCCCCTCCCCGCTCCCCCTTCCTGCGCCCGTTCTCTGCCTCGAGAGCAGCGCGTCCTCCAACCGTCTTGCGCCATGCCTTGCCCATTTTCAGATCGAAGGAAGGGCCAAGGAGCAAGAAACAAGGACCAAGGGGGGTGGGAGGAGGGGCGGAGGGCATGGAGCAAAGAGCAAGCAGAGTATTAACATACAGCGTAATGTAAGGAGGTCCAACTCATACCAGAACGGATCTGAAGGGGGAGGGGGAGAGAATAAAAAATGAAATAAAAAATAAAAGCCATGGCCCCTCCTCCGACCTCCACGTCCGTCCGCGGTGGTGGTAGGAGAGAAACCGCCATGTTGTTAATAATGACTCGACAGATTATGATGATAGGTAATGATGATGATGGATCTTGAAGGACTTGGTATATGACCATGTTGCCAAAGTGCGCAATAGTGGCGGCTCAATCATTGCGATGCATCGACACCATATAGCTGTAGCCAATATCTCTCTCTCTCTCTCTCTCTCTCTCTCTCTCTCTCCTCTCTCTCTCTCTCTCTCTCTCTCTCTCTCTCTCTCTCTCTCTCTCTCTCTCTCTCTCTCTCTCTCTCTCTCTCTCTCTCTCTCTCTCTCTCTCTCTCTCTCTCTCTCTCACTTGCTGATCATTTGATCGGAGCATGTGTTAGAAAAGGATGAAGATAGGTGCTGTCACCTGACTTCAACCCCTATTTCCGTCATTTTATTACACGCATGCGCAGTCAAATGGACCAAGAAAGAAAAATAAAAATTACTATCTAAGGCTATGATCGAAACGTCCTCCAATGAACCTTCATGTGAACGTGATGTAAAAAAGGATCGAACCTCTGGTGGGTTCAATTGAACCTTAATTAGAATGGTCGATATACTTTTGTGTTTATAGGGTGAAGATGTTTCCGCACCACGTCGCGTCGCGTCGCGCAGTTCAAAAGTCAACAGGTTTTGACTAAAATTGTTAGATACGAGTACTCTGATGAATTTCAGTGAGCAGTAGGAACTTTACTTCCTAAGGTACGTACTTGCCTCCCCCCCCCCCCCATAATTCAAAAACATCCAATAAAAAATGAAAGGAACATCCCTGGTAAAACTGAGCCCCAAAGAGCACCTAAAATTGTTCCAATTGTCACCTAAATTATTAGGTGATAACACCAACAATTCTTGGTGATATCACCTAATTAAGGTGACAATTGGAACAATGTTAGATGCTCTTTGGTGATCAGTTTTACCAGGGAAATGAAGATGAAATACACTAAAGAAAGTATAAATACATACAGTAAGAGAAGATAACTTTATATAAGTACTTCAGTTTATGATTTTAATTAATTTTTTACAAGGACGGTAAGGTTTGTAAGTAAGCTAGCATAAGTATTTCTTACAAGCGCATTATTATCTTTTGTCACTTTCTCCATAGTACCAAACAGGTCAGAATTATTTTTATTGATTGATACAACTATAATACAGCTTAAAATGTGTACTATTTGGAAGAAAAATTCAATTTTTTTCTTCTTTTTTTTGGGGGGGGGGGGGGTGTTGGGGTTGGTCTCCCAGACTTGCCTATCACTACCTCAAACCTCCCCAATTGAGGTTCAACAATTTTGCTCACCTCAATCAATTTTTCTGCTCGCGTCCATATGTTCGCATCCGCTAAAGAGGCGCTACCGTCGTGATCAGCTCTCAAACGTCATTTATGGGAGCTAGATCGATCCAGCTTTATTTCGAAAATGTTTCGAAAAAACGCTGCATTCAATATCAGATTCTAAGAAATATTTGGCTGTACCATTCCGAGCTGTCTATGAGCAATCTTTCGGGTTAAAATTAATTACGGGAAAGAAATTGTGAGTTAGAAGAGTTTGATTGGATTCATAAACGATTCAAACTCTCAATTTCCGGTCAGTTTGATCCAAAATATTAATTGCATAAATCTCGGAATTATAGTCAAACGTTCTTAAAGATTTGATAGTGGAAAATTTCCAATTAAAAAACTTTTTTTTTTTTTTTTTTTCTTTTTTGAAAACTGCAAGTGTATATTTGTCATTTGGTCGGCGCAGTGCATCATCTACAGCAGAACCAGCCAAAGTATCGATCGCGAGAGGCTTCGCGGAGTCGATGACCTTTGGAATGATGTTAAAAAATATTCATGAAAATTAGCTGAAGTTCCGTGGACAACTGCCTCCGGAAAAATCGGACACTTGCATAATATCTCCTTTCGCATTTTTGTGGCTGCGTATAACTTTAATCACTGCAAAAAATTCATCCATTTTCATTTATACGTATTTAGTTCAGAATTTTTCAGTAAAATCGAATTAAAGGGGTACCTAAATTAGCAAAATTTTTGTAAAATTAAAAATGGGTTCGATAGCTAAACCATCAGCTGTCTCATAGATAAGGCACTTACATTTTACTCATATTTTTTTCCGTAGGTGAGGGCACTTGATTTCGAGACGCACGTGGGGGGGGGGGAGTTATTTAATTTGGTCGGCTCTCTCACGCTGACGGTCGATTGCAGACCCAACTTTGCGGTCAAAATTTGATCGTTGCCCGAAAAAGGTTGGCCGGCCTTAATAATCTGCGGAGAAAATAGTCTCGGTCAAGTGTTGGTCATAATAAATTACCATATGATATGAAACGTACAAAAAGATTACGCGAATATAGTTGTGCTTTCATACGAATCAACTACATTACAACTGCAACAAGAAAAATATTATGATTTGGCAACAGTGCGCTGTAGGAGGATGGCCCAGCGCTTGTGATGCTTGTAGCGGACTTGGAGTCGGATCTGCGACTTGACTCGATGTTGAATGATTGTCGGTCGTCGGATTGGATGTCTCTTTCTCTTCTCACCCCCCCCCCCCCCCCTTCCTCTCTCATTGAACTATACGTAAGCGCAAGAGTCAGAAGCCGAGTCACGTTGAAACACTCCAAGTCATAATTATTAAGTTCAACCATTGGGGCTCTTGCAAACTTTTGCTACAGGGGATTGAACAGTTGATTCTTGCATAAGAACATGTAAAAAATGACGATAGTATATAGGTACACTAAAAAATCACAAATTCACTCTCAGAATCGGGCTTAATGGCGGAGAGACGCAGGTATCATGCGGGAGATTCTTATCTAAATTGAGACATATCTCTGTGTTTCCGTAGAAAAAGTGACATATAAATAGACGGGAATCTCCCATGATACCTGCGTTGAACCGCCATTACGATCCTGCCGTTATAGCAGTTATGTGAGTTTATTACTAAATTTTAGACTTCCTCAGTGTGATTTTCGTGATTTTCACTGGTCTTTACTTCAGATTGGACTAATTTTTTGCTCGTAGCAAAAGTTTGCAAGAGCACCATTCCTCCGAATCTGTCCCGGCTATGTCGACCAATCAGAGGCATTCGTGAAATATGAGGTTATGATGTAAGTAATTCTGTAGCTTAGTCCGACTCTGCGCCGACTTGATTCGACTCCAGAACTGCAGTTTTGTGTACATGTATAATTATTTAAAAAATGACATTTCTCAATCCACCGATGATTCCACCGGTTTATACCAAAATAAATGACACAGGTTAGTCCAGAGTATGACTGATCGCTGTAATTCACGGAAATACTCTGATCTGTAACTAAACGGGCTCATGCGAAAACGTCAGTAGTGCCTTTTTTCATTCTTGAATCGGTGAGCGTAAATCACTCTTATAAGAAGAAACTGCATTTATCTAATTTATACTGATCAGACTTGAAGCATTTGGATCTGGTTTCCCTTTGTCTTGTCTGTTTGCCTGGTTTTTTCTTTCTTTCTAAGTTTTCTACTCAATTAAAAATATTTTAGGCGTCGAATATTTTCGGGTAACGATTCAACTTTTAAAAACAGTTTTGAAGAAGAATATGCTTTGACAGTGACACGAAACAATTCCGGACCTTTGACTTATACGATATTGCAGACTGCTCGCGGCGTTGCAGAAAAAGTCTGTGCAACAATCAGATGTTGTGCCGATTAATAATGAAATAATTGAAACATTAAAAAAATTACGACATTCACTCCACAGCCTCAAGAAATGATTTCAAAGCTTAAGACGTAATGGCGCGAAGATACGCAGGTATCATGGGGATGGGAGTCTCCTATCTAATTCGACACTTTCCTCTGTGTGTTTCTCTATAGATAGAGACAAATTAGGAGGTCTTCTACGATACCTGCATAGCTCTGCCATGTTTGCTCTTAAATGGTAGAGCAACGTATAGGTTCCATGGGGGATACCTTTGTCACTCTCTCTATAGAAACACTCAGAAGAAAGCTTATCATTATTATATATACAGGAATCTTCCATGGTACCTCCATAGCTCTGCCATTATACTTTAAACCATATGATCATTTCGCCAGTCTGTGAGTGAACTTTGTAATTCTGTTAAGTGTCCTCATGGCAATTTTTGCTGGCTTTTACTTATTACTTGAGAAGGAATAACTTTTTGATGGTACACATCGCTCATTTGAACACAAAATTGCGCATTAAATTTCGTCTCGGATCCGCTGCGTCTGTTCACCTAAGAGTGCTTGATTTGTTGCTATGGTAGCGTTCTAGAATTCATCCCTTTATTGTCTCGATGCAGAAAAGATTATGAATAGCAGCACTTTTCAATATACATAGGTATACTACATCACAGGATAGCGTAATCTTTTTTGCATGGATGCAGTAAATGGTTGAATTCTAGAACGCTACCTATGGTGTCTTGGTCGGTGCCGAGGCCTGTTCTTGTGTTATGTTTTGTTTAGTTTTGTTTTTTGTCCTTTTCTATCGTCGAAAGAATGGAACAGAGTCTTAGGAAAACGCCCCGACTGAGACGGTATACAATAATTTAGTTCGGTCTCCCACGACTTAATTTTCTTTTAACCTATGATCACCCCACCGACAAGCCACTGCTTTTACGCCTCACAGAGACCGGAAATGATCCATTTAGTGGCTAAAAAGCAGCAAAGGTTGAAGAGTTTTGAAGCACAGATTACATACATGTACGCATTATCTGTGGAGAAGTATATGCTTACAAACTATACAGAAATACTCAAATCAATCGTCTTTGCTTCAAACTGGTTGTTGAATACTCCGGTAGGCAGTGGTGAAGCGTGCTGTTTGGCAACGTCGCATTTTCTCCATTTGAACTCCCACAAAGTATCGAATTCGCTGGTCATCGCCGATTCCTTTTAGTTCGATAATTTTCATGGGTTTGATTGGTACAAGTGCAACGTTGTCAGATTGCACGCTTCGCCACTGCCGGTAGATTACTGAAAGTCTCTGTAAATTAATCTTGAAACGGCGGCACTGGATTACATCACACCGAACTATGGGAATTTCCGCCAAGAAGTGTAATACACATATGTATATCTGTTGGGAACTTTTATTTTATTTAATTTGAGCGTCAATTATTCTATAAAATGTGAATTGTTACATATAGAACAATTCGCGGACTTAATTATACATACATATTGTTATTCTCTCCTAAATCCGGTCCGTTGAGTGTTAAGCGACGCTTGTCCAAGTTCTTGAGGCGGACTTTGGGTCGAGGACCGTCCATCCCGAACAATTTTTGGGCCATGTTCTCCAATTCGTGTCGTGACTTGAAATTTGGGGAAAGTGCTTGGAAAAACTCCGCCGATGGGGGGTTCTAGGGGGCCACCCGACACCGCCCCCCCCCATCAGTAAGAGGAGGGTATAATTCCCCGGACTTTTTCGAAAATCGAAACCTCCTAAAACGAAATCGTTAACACTATAAACGAATATATTTAATGTGGGGTGTTAATAAGGACGGTATTGGAGTTACTCGAAAAAATGTTGATTGGAAATGCTGAAAATTTTGTTTCTTGATGATTGATGTTGGAATTTGAGATCTTTTTCATTCGCAAAAAAATGTGCAACTGTATTTTTTTTTTTTTTTTTTTTTTTTTTTTTTACTTCAGGCGCCCTTAGTCTTTAATAAGAGCCAGAGGAATACCAACCCCCCATTTTTTTTAAATGAAAATGAAAATTCAAAATTCAATGTCTGGAGGTACCCAGGTACCCCACGGCAAAGGCCTAGGCGTGCCGAAGTTTGCGGAGAGGGAGGGGCAATCTTGAATGCTTATTGGTTTAAAAATTCAGACCAATTTATGCCCTTGAAAATTATTCGCAAGAATTTTTTATCTAAATGCTAAATGTAAAAACTAAGAACTGCGCAGCCCCTGACAATATGTCCAAAGTAAAATAGAAGTTATGGATTGAGTGCAGTTCAGAGACTTTACTTACGATCTACATGACTTGACTTAAACTTAATAATATAAGCCCTCCGGATTCGATTTTCAATTCAAAAACGCACCTTGAAATTTCTTGAGGTATACCAGTTTTAAGGGATTTTCATGGGAAAAAAATCACCATTAATAAATCAGAAACGGGTTGAAAACACACGGCTTTCCACGCAAGATAAATCTGAAGTAGATAATTTCAAGGTAGCTCGTTCACAATCTATAGGAATAATCTCAAGATTCCTCAAAAATTAATTGTCTTACGATGTGCGTTTTTGAATTGCAATTTTTCTCACTCGACTCGACTCAGCCTGAGTATTTTTTCTCCTGCCAAATCAAGGCAAGTATAGAGATCTCAACTCAAGGTAAAGTCTCCAAATCGCACCCTCAATTTTATTCCATGCAATTTTCCTCCAAGAATATCCAAGGAGCTCTAATTCCTATAAGAATGATGTTACGGCTATAGGACACCGGTTGGTTATGTTGCCAAATTCCTGAATCGGAATGATTGAATATGTCTCTGAATTTCAGCTCCAGCTCTCGGTCTTTTGTACGTCAGCTGATCCTGAGAAAATTTCCAACTGAATACATTTTTAGTGAAATAAATTATTGCTTGAGTTTCCCGTAAAAATTATACCCAAATAAATAAAAATCGTTTTCTAAGAAGGGGGAAAACATGCAGCAATAAAGGGTACACTCGGCTGGCGAAGGATTGAAGGGGATAGTTAAATAGAGCATTTACCCGTGGAAATATAGATTAGATCTCAGGTGAGAGAGGGAGGAGGAGGCAGAGATGGAGAGGGAGAGAGAGAGAGAGGGGTGGAGGAATGGAGAAAGGGTGGGAGGGTGAGGGAAAGAAAAGACACGCCTTGACATTGGAGTGACAGGTTCACGGTTTGAGTATTCACAATTATTGTTGCGCCATCTAATTGAAACAATTTCCAGCGGCTTGGCTTGGTGAGACGGGCAAGAGGAGCTGTGCAGTGTGCTGCTATGGCTAAGAGCCGAGTACCGAGGTCCGGAGTCAATTCGAAGCTCTCTGGCTCTCTCCCTATCCTAGGTTTTTTCAAGCTCTATGCGAGGTTGCCAAAAACAAAAAATTAAAAAATAAAAAACAAAAACAAATGAGACATATTATAAGCAGCCCCCTCTAAGCAAGGTGCATATTTGTCCTATACGCTTTCTTTACCTTATGGGGGATCCACTCATACCCCAATTTTGAGTACCCATGATAATGTCCATTGATTAAAAACGAAATTTTCGACGATAGAAAAATCTTGACAAATATTGCCCGTGTATTGCCCATGCCCAATACTTGTGGGATTTGCTTCAAAAAATTTAAAACATTTCCTATGTAAGAGGGACTTATTTATTGTGGGCCCTTTTAGTAAGCCCCAAAAATTAACATTCTTCAAAATCCTTTTATAATAAGAATTAAAAGATACGTAAAATTTCCCAGCGAAGTTTCCAAGAGGAAAGGGGTGGATTTTGGAACATATCACATCACTCGCACTGGTTTATTTTTTTTCTCCATCGTAATAATTTCACGTTAGAATTACAAAATGATTTTGAAGTACGACAAAATTAATGAGCAACGTACACTATCCAGATCGTTTCTCACTCAAATTATTTTTACGTAGGATTATACCTACATTAATTCCCTAATAGGTTGGAGTCAGAAATAATGGAGACTAGCGCTCTTTCAAATGCGATATACCTACGTCAGATGAAGAAGTAAAATTCTGTTCATGGAAGACTTAAGTTCAACTCATAGCTTAAGTGACCTAAAAGCTCGTTTCAAAAATAAAAATAAGTCAAATAAATCAAATCGCGTTTTCTCTCTCTCTCTCTCTCTCTCTCTCTCTCTCTCTCTCTCTCTCTCTCTCTCTCTCTCTCTCTCTATCTCTCTCTCTCTCTCTCACTCTAGCTCGCTCTCTCCAGGGGCGAGCTGAAATGTCGTCTTCCGATTTTTCTCCCCCTAGAAAAATTGGCGAGAACGATTAAATTTTCTTGAGATAGGAACATGCAGTATTTCAAAAGTCATTCAATTGTCCTCTCAGTAAAAATGGCTTCCTATAATAATTATTGCTTCCCGTCTTTTAATATGCGCATTGCGCACCGCCCGGCGCCCGCTCCATCTGTTAAAGCATGCGCGGTCTTCCTGAATTTATCTTCCGAAAGTTTTTTTAGAAAAAAACTTGGTGCAGCAATATGGATTTTGGAAATTGAGTTGAACTAATGACCGCGCATGTGAAGCCTTTTATAGCCTTTTTCAGACCAGAAAATATCCAAAATCGCATCGTGTGATATCCAGTCTAGCAGATGAATTAAATTCTGACACACGGCCCTTGAATTTCACAAATTTTTGTGAATCGGAAAAAAAATCTAATTTCAAACTTCAAATGAGCAATCCGAATTCATAAATAAGAATCGAGAACTTTTCCGACCGTTTTGTCAGAAAGAACAATTTTTACTTTATTTTTCCTTTATCCGTTTTAAAATTGCTTAAAATAAGATAAAAATGGTTGAAAAAACAGTTGACATTACGCCAAAACAGAAGATGTTTTCATTTTAGTGGCTCCTAACTGTGGAATTATTTTAATGTCTGACGTTCAAATTTAATTGGCTTGTATTTGGTCGCTCTCGACTCGAAAAGTTCCATTCCGCGAAGTGTTCAGAGTCTGGTGCGACTAGACTTGTTGACCAGCAGTTGCTTTTTTGTTGGTACAGAACAGTGTCGTAACCAGTGGCGAAGCGTGCAATTTGGCAACGTTGCACAGTGTCCATTTAAACCCATGTAAAAGGTCGAATGCGAAGGTGTTCACCGAACACGCAAGAGGTCGATAGCTTTTATGGGTTTAAATAGACACATTACAATGTTGCCAAATTGCACGCTACGCCACTGGTCGTAATGTGCACTTTGGCAACGTTGTACTATGCCCATTGAAACCCACGAAAAAAGTTAAAAGTGAAGGTGTTCACCGAACACCCAATAGTTCGATCTTTTTCATAAATTTAAATGGTCAAACTGCAACGCTGCCAAATTGCACGCTACGCCACTGGTACAGAAACGAGCGCGACGAGCACACCGCGCTGCAGTCGGCCGTTCGGATTGACAAATTTCAAATATATAGGTATTTACAACTTCATTTGTAGTTTTTGAAGGTTCTTAGAGTGATCATCAGGGATTAAATTGCATGGGAATTTGTCATTGATGGAAAAAAAATAAAAATAACCCTGATAATGCGCCTTTCCTTGAAGCAAACCCCTCAAAAGTTGTCTCTTTATCACAACTCTTTAGTAGAAAATTCTCTTCATACGAATATAATAGTTACCGGGTATCTTTGGGGGCCCTAGATGCGATCAAAGACATCTAATGTACTATCTAGACTGGGCAATGGACATAACGCCTATCCGATGGAGTCGATCAGTAGGCAACCTGATTAACAGAATGTGCGCTAGGAAATTTCACTTTCAAAATAATTACTTGCGCAGACAAATTAGTTAATGATAAAAAACAAAGTATTTTTTTTTTACAAAACATTGGTACAATTTCAAAGCTACATGCAGATTGAGGTTTGAGCCGATTTCTCTATACTGAGTTTTGACAGGAAATATTTTAGACGCTCAAAGTTGTGGCCACTTTCTTCAGATGTACCCATTGTACATATGAGATGTTTTTCCTATCTTGGTACAACGCCACTCTGAGACATCCTCTGATAAGTAGCCGTATTTACTCTGTTTCGTGCAATCGATGCACCAGTTCTAGGGTAGTATACCCTAGGTCACTACCTGGACATAAATGATTGCTAACAATAAGTATTAACTTCGTATGTGCAGTGTGCACCTTTTACCATTATGTTTAACGACTCACCATGCGTACTAACTTACTTGAACCGTATTAATGATTGCTAACAATAAGTATTAACTTCGTATGTGCAGTGAGCACCTTTTACCATTATGTTTAACGACTCACCATGCGTACTAACTTACTTGAACCGTAGTAATAATAAGTAAATATATTAATTGTGACCATGAGTATAAAAAGTAATTTAAATTTATGGGCAAAATACTTGGGTAATCAACGATCAACAAATCTTGATTCGGATCAAACGAAACTAAAAAAAAAAAAAAAAAAAGTATAGTTAAAAAAAAATAATGTTTAAAAATTAAAATCCTACATCTACGACGCCGACGTAGCAAAGTGACAACGACGCTTGCCCAGCGTTCTCCTAATTATTTGATTGTACGACTGCGACTCTGACTATCGTCCTCTGACGAAGCGATGCAATGTACAGTGTCCGACCGAAGATCGACCGACCAATCGGATCTCTTTCTTTGTCTAGTCTTGCTTTGGCTAGCCTCAACCTAGAATAGACCCATCCCCAAGTTCCTTTCTAGCGGCTCTTCTCCTGAGAATCTCTTGACTATCAAATCGAGATCCCCCCCACCCGCTGTCTCTCCCTCTCTCTCTCTCTCTCTCTCTCTCTCTCTCTCTCTCTCTCTCTCTCTCTCTCTCTCTCTCTCTCTCTCTCTCTCTCTCTCTCACACACACACACACACACACACACACCCTAACCCATAGCTCTTCTGTCCTCTCATACTTTGAGTAGCTCGATGACGATGAGTGGGAGTGTAGCGTGGATCTCTTGATTTTGACGCTGCGCGCCGCGCCGGCCGCGACTCCCTTGCGAATTGGAGGGGGGAGGGGGGATAATGAGGGGGGCAGCGTCGAAGGGCCCTGCCCCCCGCCTCGTCCCTAAGGTAATTACCCCTCGTCAAATGAAGGCTTTATAAACAACAACTTGCTTTCACATCGCTTCGGAGGCTTGGAGCGGCCGCGGTAAGGGGCAAGAGGTGGGGTGGCGGGAGGGAAAGGGTCGAAGGTAAGGTGGAGAGGAAGGGGAGAGGGAGGGGGAGAGGGAGGCTAAAAATCCGTGGCCGGACGGACGGAGGAAGTCACAAAAAAACTAACAGGAAAAGTTTGCAACTCGTATCGGGCGCGCGGTTGTTTGGTTGTTACGGTGAAAGCGCCATCAAGCGGTCAGATCGGTTAACTTCTATTTGACTTATTTTTTGTGACAGTCACGACTCCTCTGCTCCATTAAAATACTAACTCGCCCTCCGCGTCTAGCATTCACAGGCATTGGCATACATATAGTAACGGGTGTGGGCCACTTTATTTACTAAGCACAGAAGATCCGACGTGAGAAAAGAAAAAAAAACACCCAATTCATATAGAGTCTAAAGAAAATTCAGTTTAGATGGTGAAAGGGATTAAATAGCTTAAAGGGGAGGAAAATCGTTCAAAAAGTTTCCACTTCTTCACCCAGAGCGCAGCACTCAGATGAATGTAGGTATGTTCATCAGACATTCAGACGTCATTTTTTTTCAGCGGGATTTTACTAAACTCTTCAAAAATAGTCAGAAAACTCGATGCCAAAACGAATTTTCTCAGTAGTATTTTAAATGAAAGGGGGAAAAATAAATCAGAAGATTCCTAATTTTAGGTCAAGTCTGTTAGACAAACAGTAGATTGGAAAACAAAGTATGGAAGTCGGCCTGTTATATGGTCAGTAGAGACACGTACAAAAAATACTCTTGAGTGCGAATTGAATTTCTGTTGATGAAGTTGACAATGGCGGCACACTATGGTTCAGATGGCCAATTTAGCATGTCTAAACTCAAAATTGGCAGATAATACGGCGGTAAAGGAGTAAACGTGCGTTTTTAGGATTCAGCTATTCGTATTTAGTCTGATTACGAATCTGAAGGATGTTTTTTCAAAATTCGCAAATCCAAGAAGGCGGATTAGTTAAAAAAAATTGTGGTTTTTCACAAGTGTTTGGAACAAGTTTGTTATTAACTTTGAAAAAGCTTCCAAATGGGAAGATTTACCTATGTAATTCCATTATTATTTGATGGCTTCTTACAGTAGGGATGAGAGTAAGTTAGAAACATTGTTGCCAGCTTGAATCGGAAATGACGAATATTTAACAATAAGTATTGATTAAATAGTGGAAGTGCTGATTTAAAATCTCTCTCTTGGAAACTAAATTCTTCACGCAGTTTTTGCATCAAAGGAAAGAACAGATGCAGCTTTAAGGTGGTAGCACAGGAAAGAACGCTCCCCCTCCCTCCCTCGTCCCTGAAAGACGCCAATACTATAAGAGGTCCAAAGAGGGTCAACTGCCTGAAAGTACGACAGAAATAAATGGGCAAAATATAATTTTAACACCCCCCCCCCCAGATGATTCCGCCTGGATTTTTTTTTTTTTTTTTTTTTTCTGGATACGCTCTAAATTGGAGGAGTGAAGGAGTGAGGGGGTGGTGAGAAGTTTTGTGATTCATTCCATTCCGCTCAAATCCGCAATTGAATACAGAGGGACTCAAGGGATCGCATGGTATGGTAATCAACATCAATACCACGTCGACGCTTGTGTCCACTCATACGTCGGGCTCCGTCGTTCCTAACTAACAGCCTGTAATATGCAAGAGCGCATATAAAACGCATACCGCATCCATAATATCGCACGAGCTCTGAAAGTTGTGTGGCTTGCGCTCTGCAAGAGCGCCGCAGCGTATATTGGTACATCATTTAGCACAGCCAATAAACTATTTATTATTGGGTTTAATCCTTTTGTTTACTTTGTTCCTTAACGCAATTATGAAGCTTGTTCAAGTTCAAAAAAAAAAAAAAAAAAAATACTAGTTTTTTACTGGCCGAAGAAACGACTTTGAAATTGGCAAAGACCTTATGACGGCCACGGCTATGTGTATGGAAATCGAGAGAAGGGAAAGGGAGCCTCCCCCCTCTCTCTACCCCCACCCTTCCCCTCTGCCCAGTCAGTGGAGCTGGACAGGGGTAATGAAGCAATAACTGATGCGAGGAGCATCTCTTGGCCTCGGCCGGGGTCCGGCGCCGCCCCGCTGCGGGCCCGTCCACGAACTCAAAATAGGCCATAATTTGTTGACTCCAGCTCATATAAATTAACTCCAGGAGGAACATAATCTAACACCCTTTACCGGTCGATAAGCCCGCGACAGCTTTATGAGGACCCCGCTTCTGATTTATCGATTGAACCCCGTGGGATCGACCGGGACGGGACTCCGAACTCCGGACCAAGAGTCCCGCGCAGGCCCGAACCTCGCGCAGCGTCCCTTATTCCTAACAGGACTCCCGATTCAAAGTCGGGACTCGGGTTTTTCATTCATCAGCGCAGCTTGTCATAGTCTAGCTCTGTGATTGTAGGAATTAGTTCATACTTCATCTATCGATGTGAGTACTTTATGGTTTATCTGTGCAACTTATTGCGCATTAATTGCGATCAATCGATCAGTGATCGCTGCGGTGATAAATCCTCATGGCCGCAAGAATCTTTATCAATCCGCTGATGAATACACTGAAAAAATAAAAATGGTAATTTAGCATTTAACATGTAGAAAAAGTGTCCGACATGTACTAAATGCTGATTTCACATTATGAAAATGCTGATTTCACATTATGAAAATGCTGATTCAACATTTGAAAATGCTGATTTAACATTGGAAAATGCTGATCCCACACTTGAAAATGCTGATGTAACATTTTCTAATGTCGAGTCAGCATTTTCATAACGTAAAATCAGCATTTAGTACATGTCGGACACTTTTTCTACATGTTAAATGCTAAATTACCATTTTTATTTTTTCAGTGTAGCATGCAATGCGGCAACGTTGGATCTTTGGTTCATCTGACTCATGAAAAAAGTCGAATATTCGATGGTGTTAATTGTTCATTGACATACCCAATAACTCGATCTTTTGCTAGAGGTTGAATGGCAAATATGGACATTTACACGTACTATAGATTTCAAAAATGCACATACTATGCGCCGGGCTATACTGTACACAGAAGGGATGAGTTCACTGAGAGAACTCTTTTTTTAATCCAAGGTGTATTTCATTTATGTGAAAGAAACTGCATATTGAAATATTGACTAAGGGGGGATTCCTTTAACCCAAAGGAAATATCTGCTGCTACAAGTAAAAGATTCCATTGTTGTGACAGTGATTTCTCCTTCATGCAACAGAACTTTACCTCACGCAAGGAAAACTGTCACAAGTAAACGTGTTCCCTTGTTTTTAAAGAAGTGATTTCTCTCAGTGTTGTGAGCAAAGAATGGTGCGGTTTTCCGGGGTTTTCCCGAATTTTCAGGGCTTTCCCGGGATTGGAAAGTTGGGAACTTCGTAAACTTATATACTCCAACTCTAAATGGTGCGGCTGAGCCTCCTTTCACTTGTATTTGGTTCCGATTTTTTCGAGGGTCAAAGGCTATAGATTGCCTGAACTAAGAAGGTGAAAATAGAGGAGGCTCACATCACTAATCACACCCAAATACCTCTTCACAATGGGCGATGCCCACCCAAACAAAAAAACAAAAAAAGGGTGGCCAACAGGCCGTGGCTCAACATATTTCCGATTTTGCGCCGCTGCGCTCATGAGCCACCCAATATAAAAAATCCGATATTTTTCCCGCTTTACAGAGTGAATGACCTGGTCATGGTGTAATGGGGGATATCCGATACCGCCAGTTAAAGGAGAGTGAGGAATGGGGGACCCACTAATTCTTTAGGTCTCACCACTCGGCAAAAATTACTTATACACAAAATCAGAAAAAAGGAAATGGGACACAAAATTAACTGAAGGAGCTAGGGACAGGATAAACCGTGGGATGGGTGTTCGGGAGTTATTTGGGGGGGGGGGGGGGAGAGATTTCTAAACTTCGGTTCCTTACATTGATGAAATTTAGTTTTTGTGTTATTTTAGGTTCAATAAAGTTTTTTGAAATAATGAATGGCTACGGTTTGAGCCGAGAGGTTCTCACTATTAACTTAAGGTGTGATTTCCCCTGAATTGTTTGTCTATCGTTATGTAAAGTCACGGCTGCGGCTGGTTTGCTTATTGATCTTTGCTCCTAAGTTATTGATTCAGGCTGATTTAGTAGAGCGATATTTTATCGGATTGATTGCCATCCGAGGACCTGTTGGTTCCAAACAAACTCAGATTCAATGTATTTTCTCATTAAGCGCATTTTAGAGCAGAAATGTAAGCTATTCAATTAAATAATTAGTGCGACCTTTTTGCGATTATGAATATGCGTCCTCGAAAATGATTACGCCTGGTTTCACGACTGAAACCGCCGAATTCAACAAGACACATATTGCAGATTAAACGATGAATTTGGAAGGAGGTTCGAATCACCCAAATGTTATTGTTGTTGTGGAATGATCGGGATTTTGCCATGCCTTGCGAGGAAAAAAAAAGACTGGCAGAATTTACCATCTGCATAGCTGATTTTGGGTCTGCTATCAAGAATGGTAAATTTTACTATCTTATGGTAAATGCAACGTACCTCACGGGAAAAAGTAGAATGTTTCGTAGGCACGAATATGGGTTCACCGGCCACATTTCGGATCAGCTTTTTGCATGGGACACAATCAGATTGTGTCAACGAAACAATCTGATTGTGTCCCATGCAAAAAACTGATCTGAATTGTGGCCGGCGACCCAGATTCGTGCCTACGACACATTCTACTTTTTTCAGTGCTTGTGGTAAATTAAGATAGCCTGTTGGTACATTTCACCACTCACGGTATATACTTTGCATTTACCATATGATGGTAAAATTTACCATACTTGATAGCATAGACTCCAAAATCAGCCAGTTTTGGGTAAATTCTACCAGTTTTTTTTTCCCCGTGTGGATGGCAATCGATAGGTACGCTATTATATCGCTCTACACTAAAACAGCCTAAACTTCAAAATAGATACGCTCCGCGGAATCGATAATTGATGGTGCATCAATATATATCTGTATCTGTATCGGGACCTACTATACCAATTGATCCTAGAATATTTACCTTAAACGTAAGTACGCATACCTAATAATGTTGGCGGAGCATAAGCAGTTATTGAACTCAAACTCAACGCGGCGGCGGCAACGACTGATTTGAATAAAAAATCGATTCTAATCGTCCATCGAATCGCATCGCCCATCGTCCATCGCCCATCGCGCATATACGACATGCGCAACTGAAGACGCGTGTGATTTCTTTTTTCAATTAAAATGCGATCTATTAAATCATGCGTCGATATTGTATTTAAGCGACCGACAAGAAAATCTTTCAAGCTGACTGTTTCTCGGTGAATTCTTCCTTCCCGGAGGGCCCTCCCGCGGAGCTGTGAGCCCTGGACCCTGAGCGACGACCCAAGGAACCAAAGCATTCAAAGGAGCCGAGGGGCTCATCCACGAACACAAAGAGCCAATGCCAAGGGCCAGTGCCATAGGCTTCGCCTTCGCTCATGCTCATACACTTGCCCAGTAGTCGAGCACCAATCTTGTCCTACATATGTCCTATGTTTCCTCATGCTTTACGACCCTTTTCGCGCCAACATCCAGTAGGTGCACCCATTTCTCCAATCTTTTTCTATATAGGGCGTCCCGAAAGTATCACTAGACATGATGTTGTGACTTCTGAACTATACAAGCTAGCCATCTTTTCTTAACTGAGTAGTGTTTTGGTAAAAGAGCGTACGAAGAAATTTATAGTATAGAGAAAAACACGCAATTGAAAGTTTAGTGGTTTATGTATTTTCAAAAGTTTTCGAAATTTTTAAAAAAACTAATTGTAAAAACAGTTTTGAAGAACAAGTATTCAATGACATTTATTTGTTCAAATTTCAGAGGTCTATCTCATCAGAGCTGTAAACGGCAGATTGTTTTATGGAACAGTTTACACATTTTTTTACGGAATTAATAATAAATTCGTCAAATATTTCCATGATCAAAAACCTGTATTTTTGAAGGCAAAGGTAGTGTAAAAATAAAACAAAAAAACAAAAAAACCAGAACTCAAATCAATTGCTACACTGTATTTTATCAAAGCAAAAACGAGAGAATTTAAGAAATTCCTTCTGCGTGGTCTACAGAAAAAAAAACAAAACAAAACAAAACAAATAAACAAACAAAACAAACAAGTTTAATAAAAAAAAAAGGAGAAATAACGTAGGAAAAATAAATGGGTGAGGAATATAGTGTGTAACTATGAGAAAAGTTTTCTGATTGACAAAAGATTCGCTCGAACATGGCTAGATAACATGGTTTTATACCAGACACATCGGAAAAGTATAACCTCCTTTTTTTTAAATCTGACTTTTTTACGTAGTGAGTTATGAATTTTTGAAAATGAGTCCATGTAAATTTTTTGTGACTTCTGAAGTCTCAAATGCTGCAATAAACAATAATACATTAAAATCTGGTTTACGCGGAAGAATAAAAAGGTATTTTCAAATGTACTTTTAGATGATCTGAAAAAAACGAATTTACTTATGTAGGACATATAATTGTATAAATAGGGCGTATAACATACATATAACATATATATAGGGCTGTCATAAGGGCAGTTCAATTTTCGTAGATTCACCAAAGTCTCTCGTGCGCCTTGGAAGGGCTAGAAAAGTATTATACCAAAGAACGTATTCTTTGAAATTAATGACACATTGCAGTTGTTCGGCCGCACAGTGTTCGGAGCGACCCGGATCTTTGGCGGAAACCTCTAGCATGCTCGCATTTCATTGAAACTTGGTACTAGGGGGTTTTTTAGGTCGTAGATTTCATTTTTTATATCAGATTTAACTTTAGATGTCAATTATTATTTTTTTATTTTTTTTTTTCGAGAAAATGACTAAGTCCCACACAAGCCACAGAGGCACTTTTAAACACAAAAATACGAAAGGGGGGCAAGTTCGGGCAGGATATTATTGTTGGATCGTTCAGAAAAAATGTTTTTTTGAACTTTCCTAACCATATTTTCCCGAGGCAATGCTGGGAAAAAAAGATATTGACACGCGAACATGGCTCATCTCACGATCGTGAAAATGACTAAGTCCCACACAAGCCACAGAGGCACTTTTAAACACAAAAATACGAAAGGGGGGCAAGTTGGGGCAGGATATTATTGCAGGATCGTTCAGAAAAAATGTTTTTTTGAACCTTCCTAACCATATTTCCCCGGGGCAATGCTGGGAAAAAAAGATATTGACACGCAAACATGGCTCATCTCACGATCGTGAAAATGACTAAGTCCCACACAAGCCATAGAGGCACTTTTAAACACAAAAATACGAAAGGGGGGCAAGTTGGGGCAGGATATTATTGCTGGATCGTTCAGAAAAAATGTTTTTCTGAATGTTCTTTGCCTTAGATTTGCCGGGCAATCCCGGGCATTTTTTTAAACGTCCTCCAAAAAGGGCACAAATGCAGATGAAAAGTCGATTTTTGAGGGGTCCAGCCCCCCCTCATAATAAACATGAAATAAGTGTTTAAACGGCTTAAAAGTAAGTTCATATGTCCTAATTGATGTACAGAGGTCTAAATTGGAATGTGAGTAAAAGAGTATTGTTTTTTTTACAATTATGTGTAAACCCACCCAAGTTGACTCAAAATTCGCGTCAAAACCGGTACTTTCACATGTCTGTGGGGGCAAGTATGGGGCTTCCAAATTCATCAAATATGGCTAACATGCATGTTCTATACCCTTTAGAAGGTAGGTAAGGCCTTTAAACCAACTTCAGAGCCGATTTCAAATTTGAGGTTTCTGCCAGAGATCCGGGTCGCTCCGAACACTGTGGGCCGTCTTACATTCACTGTTAAACAAACGAAACAAAACAATCGACGAGGAAACTTATTTTTTAAACACCCTGTGTATATCCTGATAAATACTTACAAAATGATTCGGTTAATTAAGGTTTCATCTTGGTTATAAATTTCTCCCACTCAAGCGGATGGTGGGGGGAGGGGGGACTGTGAGGGGAGTGCGGAAAGGGAGAGAAGTGAGGAGAGGGAGGAGTATGGGTGGGGGAGGGAGTAGATTGTGAAGAGCGGAGAGATGGGGCTATGGGTGGTTGAAGAGCAGGGAGAGGGGTGATGAAGGGGGCGGGGAGGGGGGGAGACTCCCTTTATCTTCGCTTTCTTTTGCTTTTGCCGCCGCTCAATGGTTCTTGGTTCATATGTATCCTTATGCCCTTATGGTTGTCCTCCGTGCTCCGTGACTGAAGAGTGAGGAGGCGTTAGCGGTTAGAGCGGAATCAGCGCCAAGAAAGAAAAAAAAATATGCACTGTTTCCCCTGCTTACTCATCGATGTGCGTATAAATCATTTTGGTGCAGGTTATGTCATATAAGAACTTGGAGACCGATGCTCACCAGTCTGCACCGATGTTGCGAAGCGATGCACCGTCCACCTCACTATCACCGACTGTGCGACTATGTGACGTATCAATTGAGGCCACAGCTGCCATTTTTAGAAAAGATTATCCGCAAATCAGTCCAGTTTATGACTGTAATTCATGGAAATACTACTAGGTACAATCTTTTCTCAATCGGTGGAACAGTCGTTAAATTATTAAAATAAAACACATTTTTTAGTCAGGCTCCCACCGGTTGAAAAAAGATTACAGATCAGAATATTTTCGTGCTTTAGTAGTCATAAACTAAATTGAAAAGGGAAAGGGGTAATCTTTTCTCAACCGGTAGAAATCATCGGTGAATTGAAAAATGTTATCTATTAAATATATACGCAAAACGGCAGCTCTGATTGAAGCTGAGGCACATAGCATCATAGAAGATAGGGACTTAAGTAACATGAGCTGACAATGAGATAAAGTTACCAATATTAACGCAACAAGTGACGTGGATGATAGTTGTCCTGACAATTAATGTTGGTGGAAATTGCCTGAACTTTGAGGAAATCAATACCAAAACTTAGGGGGGAGCGAGAAAGTAAAAAGAGGTATCTTCCCCAAATGTTGGCAATTATTTGTAGTTGGAAAACATTCGACAGTTTTTGACATTGGCATAATTAAAAACATTGTTTTGTGTGATATATGAGCTAAATTTGGAAAGCCCATTTGGGGATCTAAGAAGGACACCCCGTTCCTCCAGAGGGCGGGAGGGGGGTCCGAGAGTCCTCCTCGGGCAAAAGTTTGAAAACTGATCCGTCCTTCAACACAATTTGATGCACTTCAAATGAATTCTCGCAATTTTTTCGGTCTTTACAAACTTCTCTTTGGGGGGGGGGGCGCTCACTCAGATGGGGATCCTCCTTCAGTTAAGAGGAAACCTTAACGTAGGGGAGACTTCCTCATTTAGGGGGAAGCCCTCACTAAAGGGGTGGGACGTTCTTTTAAAGTGGGTAGACCGACAGACCCTCAATTAGGGTGGTCGACCTTCAATGGGGGAGGGGGGAGTTAAACATAATGCGGGAGCGACAGTCTTATCAGTCCTTTCTTTCCTTCAAAATATTTTTTCTTCTGTTTGGAAAAAAAAAAAAAAAAAAAAAAACAAATTAAAAGAAAATTGAAAAAAATAATAATAAAAATAACTCACCTCCACCCACCACTTTGAAAAAGATGGGCACTGGCACTCCTGACCGAGCACGCACGCGCTTGCCAGTTTTTGTGATATTTCGTCAATCTGAGGTAGTTTTTGGGTGCAACTCTTTCAGATTGTTATAAACAAAAACAAAAATTACTTCGACTATATGCAAAGCTTTAGGAGCGATTTTTGAATGCAATTTTACAAATAGCACACTGATTGGTTTGGTTCTACGGTATATAATCGGAAAATCACTGGACTCGTTCGAAAATCTCCGAAAACGCCGAAATGGCCACTTTCGTGTATACTAAGCGGTGAGTGTAACCTCCCAGGTGTGTTTTTCCATCTTTGCGATTCACCATCTGAAAAATGTATCAAAAGCACCTTATTGTCTAGGACAGCAAAAATCTTGCCTTTTGAGTCAGCTACTTTTGGAAATTCTATATTGTTCTTTGATTCGAACTGATCTATCGTAAGGTAAATGAGTGGTTTGATTTTTGACCAGTTTTGCCTAGCTAGACCGCATTTATTGTTGTTTTTGGGATACTTATCTTCGGATAAAAAGAAATTTGAGACGAGTTCCAAGAGGTGTCCAAACGGATGTATATCACAAGTGCCAAACTATCCCTTTCATCCATTTTTTTTTTTAAATTTTATTTTATTTCATTTTGTTTTGAAACGTCGTGTCATAATCGGCTGCAGGGTCGGCTCATGCTAGTTGACAACTCTATGTTCTTGTGACATTTGAATGTTGGCAAAAGTATCGAATCCTCAAGGACTCCATCTGAAGATCGATCATTTTACGTAGGTTTAAATAAGGGGAATCCGTTGTTGCCACTTTGCACGAGTCGCGCAAGTTGCCACTGGCCGGCTGCATGATTTAAACTTGCGCTTGCCAAGTTTCAAGCCAATACGTCACCTGCAAGTTGCAACCGCATAGGCGTACAAAGCACTACAGTAAATCAGTTTTTTGTGTCACCTGGTAAAGTTGGGAAATTAAAGCTTTTGGTACTTTTCCTGTCAGGTGTAAATGCGACTGAAAGTATGAAAGCTGAATGGCTTCATCCGCAGTTACTCTCGATTCCTTCAATAAAGAAGCAGCATGCACTACCGAGGATACACCGAGCACAGAGTTGTCAGATTGCATCCATAAAATTTACCCACTTTACGTGTGAGTTAAATTAGAGAAGTGTAGCCAGTTTTCACCTGCACCAGAGCACCATCTGTCAACATATGACGCAGATCCTAGATGCTTAACGCCCGATTTATTTTCATTGACATCGCTGCACGCATAAATGAAAAGCGGACAAAAACATCTATGGGTCCCTTCAGTTCGGACTTGTGCATCCATAAATTCATTCCCAATTGATGAGGACGATACACTTTCTCATTCTCGGCTCCTCCGCAAAATATTCACACCTCGAACCCGCGCATGCGCAGCGCAACCCGATCAACTTCCGGCTCCGTCGAATCACCATTGTCACTATATCCTTGCTCTCGTTGCGTAGAAGAAATTGCATCATGCGCCGTATTTACTGCATAGAGGAAGAAGAGACTTCGCAGAAATAAAAAACCGGGGGGTTTTGATGGGAACAGTCACCGCATCAAACGAAGAAGGAAAGAAGGAGAGACAGGGAGGGAGAGAGAGAGAGAGAGAGAGAGAGAGAGAGAGAGAGAGAGAGAGAGAGAGCTGAAATTCGAAAGCGACAGGTTTATCGGGTAAATATTTATGCGGAATTAACAATAATTCACAATTAACTGACCTGCATCACTGTCCGGCGGGACGTCCCGCTGGTCTAATGACAAACTACACAGCTTTATTTGTACAGCTTACACGAGTGCATATTGTTCCACCTCCAGTCTTGGAACACAACGTATATAAAACCGTATATATACCGGCGCGGGGATCGGTATGCAGAAACTGAAATACCGTACACCCTACAATCTTCGCGCAGAGGAGCAACCAGCAAGGAGATTTTTCTGATACATTGGTATCGGTATGATGGTACATATGACGGTATGGTATGGTGGTATGGATTTACGCAAATACTTTCCGCGTATGAGTATAAATTAACCTCCTCTCGCCTTCTTGAGCGCGCAAAACTGCAGTGGAAACTCGCGCAGATTTCGTATCGTATCGTATGCAGGCGTCGCACTATGGTTTGAGATTGAAGGAAAATGGCAAAAAAAATCAAGGGGGAAAAGTCATCAAGAATTATTGTTTTCTACCTCTCAATTAACGTAATCTAAAACTTTCAAGTAACAATTCTAGGTTTAAAATGTTTTTTAAAAGTTTTCTCTGTTATTAAACTTGGTCTTAAAAATTTATGAAAATGATAAATCAATAAGAAATTTATTTTCTGATTTTTTGCCATTTTTTTGCGATCTCAGACCAAAGTGCGTCGTCGTTGCGTCGCGTCTCGCGCCATGATTTAAAGAGCTACCGATCATCTATCAAAATGAAATTAGTTGACGTTTTTATTCCTCGCGCTCCGAGAGCGAAAGGAATAAATTTACTTTGGTCCATACTGTACAGCCAGAGCTGCCACCCTGCGTTTAATTACACGGATTATCCCCCCCCCTCCCCTGGCCCTTTAATTCCATGTAAACTGTTTTCATTTCCCGCTAATTTCTGCAGCACTGGCAACAATGCACTATGGTCTGAAAAAGTGGCCGAAAAAAAATCGTAATTTCTGACCTAATAAGCTTAGTTTTAAGACTTTCAAACGACGTTTCTAGGTTTAAATGACTTGTTTAAGGTATTATTAGAGTTTCAAAATTGGTCTTGAAAATTGAAAATGATAAATTGATGAGACATTTTTTTTTCTAATTATTGCTCTCATTTGACGATCTCCAGACCATAGTGAGTGCAGTGGGCAAAAATAACAGATCTAAAGGTCAAAGGTAAGGCGCAAGTTAAATTTCCTATTTATTCGTCGTGTTTACTCTCATCTTCCAGAGTGGATTTCAATGGCGGCTCGTGCAATTTAGCAACGATGTTTTCCAACCATTTGACTCAATGTAAAACAATCGAATGTTGGTAAAGCGATGCTTTCCTATGGAATCGATCGTTTTACATCAAATAGAATCAAATGGAGGTAAAACGTTTTTTGCCAAATTTCATGAGCCGCCACTGGTGATGTATTTCGCACAACCCAGAGTGACAGTGGTGGTGCTGGTGGTTGTTACTTTGTTAACCCTTTATAGACCAGCTTAGTTCAAAAGAACGCCACTCTTCTGTTTGAATAGGGTAGGTAGTTAACTATTCGTACTCGGGGAAGTTGGAATTGCCTATACGATGAACTGAAGGCGCCAGATATAATCTTGTGTTTTTAGTGTCTTTATCGAGAATCGTGTTTATTCGGAATCATATGAGACTGAAACAATGGTCAGTAGACTCGGGGAGAAAAACGCGAGTTAACTCGGGCTTGGTCAGTAAAGGGTTAAGGCAAATTAGGTTAGGTTAGATGAGGCTAGAGGTTAAAACAGCTGTCTACTGCTGCGTATATTATGATGACGATCGCCACGGTAACGTCGGTAACGTCAAATCGCGGCATCGAATAAAAAACAAAAACAAACAAAAAACCGGAGAATTACGTTTCTCACTTCCAACCATACCCACTCGTATGACACGCTCACACGTCATCAGCATGTAACCCTTTCAATATCACACCCGAGTATATTCCCGAGTATTTTTTTGTGAGATCTGCCTCACACAAATTCACTTTTTTATTCCAAACTATTGAGACTCAAAATTGTGAATATTTAAAAAACACGTTACCTCCGGCGCCTTCAACAAATGATGTATGCAAAACCAGCGCCAACGTGTAGGAGTAGTTAACTAGCGAGTCCCTTAATTAAATTATTGTATATGTATAGGAATAGTACCGACGCGACACGAGCTCAGGATACATAGGATACATAATACATAGGATATGTTTTGAATGACGAATTACATTGTTTTATCTAAATATGCTTATACATACATATGAATGCGCAGATGAAAACAGTCAAACATTTTTTTCCTCTTAAGCTATTGTATTCAAATAAAAGGAATATAGCTCTTGAAATGCAATTCCTGAAGTAAAACTCCATTATTGTAAATCTTATAGAATAAACCCCCAAAAGAGAATGATGATGATTATTTGAAACCCATATAAAAGATCGAATGAGAAGGTAGTCACCGAATACTCTACTTCGATCGTTTTCGTGGGTTTAAATGGACGAACTACAATGTTGCCAACTTGCACCATACGTCACTGAATTTGAGAGTGTTGACCACACACCCGATCTCAATGTACTTGGATCTTTGAGATAGAATGGTCTCAATATAACGTTGCCAAATGGCACACTTTGAATAACCTCGAAGAAAATCGAATCGCAGAAAAAATATAAAGATGAAAAAATATGAAGAGCGAGCGGCATTGAAAAAATTACAGAAAGAAAGGTGCTTCTAAAATAATGATCGAGAGTTATCCCGCAGTCCACTTGGAGCATTGCGTGTCAGTTCCCCCGGAATATACTTTTTAAGTGGATATTCATATTATATCGAGATAATTTAATTTTCCCCCCTCCTTGTTCTCAAAAGACGAATAAATGATTATTCCTAAGATTACAGCGCCCGCTTAAGACCGATGGGACGGGAGAGGGACGACTGAGAAGCGGAGACGCAAGATTGCACACGCAACGAAAAATGTTTAACTCTGATTACAGAGCACTGGAGGACCTATTGAGTCTTGTCTTGATGGGCTTCCTAAATACCCCACGGCTCCCTGGACGAATTTATAAAATACAAGAAAGGCATGGGAAAAGAAGGGGGGAAATGGAGCAGGGAGAAGAAAAATTCAGTCAAAGAATTAATTTCCCTCGTCGTCCAAGCTCCTCCGAGTAGCAAAACTCGACTGACTTTCAATAACTCAGATTATTATTTTTTTTCTTTTTTTTTTCTTTCTTTCTTTATTATTATAATTTTTTTTTTTTTTTTTTTTTTTTTTTTTTTTTTTTTTTTTTTTTTTCAAAAATCTACGTATATCTGTAAAATAATCTGTAACGTAAGCACGGTCAAATAATATAACGTTGTAGGTAAGCTTGGACTGAAAGTATAGGTAGCCTACCCTGCGCGTAGCTATAATTAAAATATTTTACAGGAGCTCACGCGATTGAAATCGGTTTATACTTGAACGCGAATCGGGGTGATTCGAGCTTAGTAATCGATTCCACATTCTTCAACATCGACCATCAAAGTCGATCGATGACCGACTGAGATCTTGATGCTTGATGTGCGGCGAGCGCTGACTTCCTCTAAATTCCTTCCCGCCCCTGCGCAAGATCTTTGACATATTTATTCATATTTCATTATTTTTTTTAAATTTTTTTATTTATACTCGTTAAATTTCTGTATAAATGTTTGTTTATTTAAAATATTATTTATTTTTCTGAATTATTTTTTGCTTTATAGACTTTGTCACACGTACACGCAATAGTGAGCAGAATTTTGCAGGAAGTGAGCGTGATTGGTTCCCGCTCATCTTGTGATCCTTATTGTTTGCTGCAAAGTTTGTTATGGGCCGTCAACTTTTGTACAGCACTTTGTCGGTGGCAAGTAAAAACTACAATTAAAGTTAGGTCTCTTAAGACTTTTAGGCATTTTACTACCTCGAATGTTTCATAACAGGCAGTGTGGCAGAAAAGTCATGAGCGCCCTCTCGGAGGAGGCTAAGGAGGCTGGAGACCCCCCCCCCGTACACAACAAAAGGGAAAGAAGAGGGAAAGAGGAAGAAAAGAGAAGGAAAGTACAGAAAATGAGGAGGAAAGAGGAAAATTCTACTCGTGCAATCGGGCAACATTTTTTTCCTGACATCTACAGGGTGTCCTTATTAGAGGAGGTGGCCGCTTAAATGCTGGAGACACCCTTTGCATATAAAAATCTAAAAATTATAAAAGTTTTGAATTATAAGTGTAGGGTAACGGGGAAAATATTGACTTTCTTCATACTTCCTCTGGCGGAAGATAAAGAGGGGATTTCCCCCCTCCACTGACTGGGGCGATAAGTTAGAAAATAAGTGTCTACTTTATGGACACCCTGTACACATTACATAGAACATTAAAAACATGTTTGCAAGACGACCAACAACCGACGGACAAGACTCTTTAAAAGACCTTCTGACAACTCCTCAAAGATTTCTATCGATTTATGTGTAATAAGTCGATCCTGATCAGGGTCAATCCTAATTACAGGTCGAATCAAGTTGGGTTGATCTAGATCAGGCGAGTCTCACGAAGAGAGGAAATATTAAAGTTTTTAAAAAGAAGACAGGAAAAACAAGAAAAAGTTTGAAAAAAGAAAAAAAATAAAATAAAATATAATAACTGGATAAAATGAGCAGCTCGCGGGATCTCATGTATTCCTTAATCGCAGGAGCCGCAGGAGAGAGAGAGAGAGAGAGAGAGAGAGAGAGAGAGAGAGAGAGAGAGAGAGAGAGAAAGAGAGAGAGAGAAAGAGAGAGGGAGAAGGAGAGAGGGAGGGAGAGAGAGAGAGAGAGCCTCGATAGAGATTGATGCCCATTGGCAGGTCTTGATCTCGTTCGACCAATCGGAGACGGGGTTTGGCGCTATAATTTTCAGACGACGATAAGCGCACCGCATCGTCACCGCAGCCCGCGTCCCGCCATCTTGGTTCCTGAAGTCGTGGATACGCTTATTAGTGGGATAATTTGATGAGAAAATATATATATAAGGAGAGCGGCGCGGCGGTTGAGTATTAAAATAATTACACATTACAGAAGGTTGGATGGTAGCGTATAGGGTCTTGAAGCGGCGCGGCGGGAGTGTAGGGAGGGGTGGGGGTTCGACAGCCAGGGCTAGGGGGTGACGGAGGGGGAAGTTTTTGTGCAAGCGACGGACGCGTCGCGGTCGTCGAGCGGGGGGCGGGGGGGATACACGCAACCTCACCGCACCGGAGCTGGAGCTACGAAAGCAAATATCATCTTTCAATGGCTGCATTTACGACATTTACGTAATAATCTGTCTTGGGCTTGGCTCTTCTCTCGTTATGATCGTATCGCTATCGCTGTGGCATAGCATGGCGCGGAGGCTCAAAAAGTCAAGAACAATCGAAACCATCGTTTCCCTTCCATACTTGAACCAGTGCAAAAGTATCGATTTTTGTCTGGTGTTTTCTCCTCTCCCTCCCCCCGAAGAATCATTCCTTTTTTATAGATTTTCACGTAAGGCAGCAATAAATCGCAAACAGATGAGGCTCGAGAACAATATATCAACGAGTTCCTTTCATTTGAACTAGTAAACCTGACTCGAAGTTATACGTGCGCACAATTAATTTTAACAGATATGGTGTCGACTCAAAGTCCAATAAACCAATAATGAAACTAAAATTGGTCATTTGAGTTGACTGGTAAAATTTTCCATTGATTTACAAATATAAACAAGAGAAATCAGGGCCGGACTGGGGGGGTGATCACGGAGGGTCGGATCGCTTCGTTATCGTTATCGTTATCGTTTGCATTAAATCAAATGGGCTTGCTTTTGCGCAACTCGATCGCGCAGGTGATCCCCTCCTCACCTCTTCCTACTTCAAACGATCGAGATTACGACAGCCTGCGACTCATCGCTTCTTTTCGTCCGTTTCAATCGTTACGAGGAGCTCAAAACGATTCGATCAATTGAGCCACCCATAAGGTTACATGTAAACGATAACGATACCGAAACGATCCGATCCTCCGTGATCACCCTCCTGGTTCGGGTTGCTGGGTGGTGATTCCAAAGAGTAAACAAGAGTCGCAATTGAATGGATGACCTGCGTAGTCAACGCAGATAAGGGGTCGGAAACACGGGCTGGCCTCTGATTGGCCGTAAGCATGGGTCCAAACTTTTTCTGGCCTTATGGAAAATAACACGGGGTTTTCTTTCCGAGCCGTTTCGAAACCTGTGCAAAAATGACACGTCGCAATTGATACGAGTCGATTTAGCAGAATTTTCTCAACAAATCAATAGGTCGTAAGTACCATAGTTTATTGGAAATTCGGAGACTGTCTCAGTTGAAAAATACAAATAGTGTGTTTTCATGTTCTTGGCGTGCGTTGAGTAACTCATTATTATGTGCACTTTTCAACTGAGACAGCTTTTTCGAATTTTAAATAAAAACTAGTACAGTTTATGACCTATCGATTTTGTTGAGCAAACTCTGCCAGATCGACTCGTATTATTGTGACGCGTCAATTTTGCACAGGTTTCGAAGTTTGGACCCACGCATTTCCCTCCATGTCCCAACCAATCAGAAGCCGACTCTTATCAGCATTGACCACGCTAGATCGCAATGCAATGGGTCTGTTGCAAACTTTTGCTACAACGATTGAGAGTGTATAATCTATTGTAAAATCGCCTGAAAACTCCATTGGTGGCATCAGAAAGTCATAAAATGCAGTAATAAACTCACAAGAGGCGTTTAATTAAATCCAAGATGGCGGTAAAATATCGAGCAATCTGTATGTATCCACCTGTTACATCCAAGGATTGCCAACGTTGACAACCTCGCAGCTTCAGAGGTTATGTGTTTATTTACGTTGTGATTGGGTGTGATCGATATTGTGAGGTTGGCTATCCTTGGATGTTCGTGGTGCATGCATACAGGTTGCTCAATATTTTACCGCCATCTTGGATTTCAGTAAACGTCTCTTGTGAGTTTATTACTGCATTTTATGACTTTCTGATGCCACCAATGGACTTTTCACGAGATTTTACATGAGATTGAACATCCTTTGGCGCTGTAGCAAAAGTTTGCAACAGACCCATTGCGACTCTTGTACACTGTACAATGTACAGTGGCGTAGCGTGCTATTTGGCAACGTTGCAGTTCGTCCATTTGAACCTATGAAAAAGATCGAAATGTTGGGTGTTCGGTGAACACCTTCGTATTCGACCTTTCATGTGGGTTTAAATGGACCCAATCCAACGTTACCAAATTGCACGCTACGCCACTGCTCTTGTATATACCTACTCTTTGGGCGCGATCCCCAAGTGTTTCGGGCCCTTCTCCGGATTCTACAAAATAAGAAAAATAGGAATGAGAAGGGAATTGGTGGAAGGAAGGAGGGAAATGTAGGGAGGAGATTGAGGAAAGAAAAGAGGTAGACTCAGAGTTTGCGGAGGCCATTAAAACTATACAGCTTGCTTTAAAAAAAAAAAAAAAAAAAAAACTCGATATTCACTGCAGGGACATTGTTGCTTGCAGATTATAAAGGGATTATAAAATGTTCAATCAGCTCTCAGTCTCAGTCTCAAACAGACGCCCCTGGCCCCTCAGCAGTGGCGTAACTTACGGGACCGTATGGACCGCGATGTGGTGGGGCTCGAAACGATTGGGAGCCTACGCAGCCAGGTAAAAGAAAATAAATAAAGAGGAAAAACGAAAAAAAGTTAAAAAAGAAAAAAAGAAAGAAGGAAAAAATGAGGGGAGAAGGACTTCTGTTCTGTTTTTAAGTTAAGTAAGTCTTCCTGAAGAAATGCAGATCCTCTGAAATCAGACGCAATTTTTTAAAGGGAGGCCCTTCTTTCCAAATAAATTAGCCTATTAATTCTGTCTCTAGGACTTTAAGAGCCCTCTCTTCACCGAAGGTTCGGTGAGGAAAAGCTCAAAGGGCCCCTTTCACTTGCGAAAGCCTGGAAGCAACTGCAGGGGATCTTTCGATCTTTCTATCATTCTTTTGAAAGCTCAGGGCCTCAGGGCCCTACAAAGGGGTTCATTCAAAATTGGCATTTTTCGCCCACTGCTTGTTTTTGACGAAACTTTGGGAATCGATTGAGGTTACTATCAGTAGTGAATCCTGAAATTTTCGCGACCTAAAACCAATTTTTAGAGGGGAGGCGGGGGGTCAAAGTTGAAACCTTCAAACTCAAATATCTCGCTAACAAATAAAGCTTTTGCAATGTGGTTTGCGCGAAAAAACGCGAAATAAAATTTCCTTTTTTTTGACTACCCACACGTTCGACAAAATTTTGAACAAACACTTGCAATTTGCAATTTTTTGATTTTCAGGCTCAAAATTTTTTACAAATTTTGAAATTCTGAAAAAACGCATTCTTCGATTTTGATTTCTATGAGATATGTTATTCTCTAGAAAATTTGCTACAATTTAGTCCAAACCGCATGTTGGGGAAACTTTTCGTTTCTGAGTTATGAATTTTTAAAGTTTCAAAAATCGCAATTTTAGCGTTCTCAGTGACAGCGACGAAACCTAAAAAAAGAATTTCTCCACTTCTAATCAACATAACTTGATGAAAATTGGGATTTGGGGGTTTTGAAGGTCGTAAAATTCAATTCTGCTATCAGATTTGAAGAATTTTGAAATCCAAGATGGCTACCAAGCAGATGGGTTTGCAGCCATCTTGGATTTCAAAATTCTTCAAATCTGATAGCAGAATTGAATTTTACGACCTTCAAAACCCCCAAATCCCAATTTTCATCAAGTTATGTTGATTAGAAGTGGAGAAATTCTTTTTTTAGGTTTCGTCGCTGTCACTGAGAACGCTAAAATTGCGATTTTTGAAACTTTAAAAATTCATAACTCAGAAACGAAAAGTTTCCCCAACATGCGGTTTGGACTAAATTGTAGCAAATTTTCTAGAGAATAACATATCTCATAGAAATCAAAATCGAAGAATGCGTTTTTTCAGAATTTCAAAATTTGTAAAAAATTTTGAGCCTGAAAATCAAAAATTTGCAAATTGCAAGTGTTTGTTCAAAATTTTGTCGAACGTGTGGGTAGTCAAAAGAAAGGAAATTTTATTTCGCGTTTTTTCGCGCAAACCACATTGCAAAAGCTTTATTTGTTAGCGAGATATTTGAGTTTGAAGGTTTCAACTTTGACCCCCCGCCCCCCCTCTAAAAATTGGTTTTAGGTCGCGAAAATTTCAGGATTCACTACTGATAGTAACCTCAATCGATTCCCAAAGTTTCGTCAAAAACAAGCAGTGGGCGAAAAATGCCAATTTTGAATGAACCCCTTTTGACCCTCGTAGATTTTAAGATCAGGTTGCGTTTCGACAAATTATAAGTATAGGATTTTATACAGTAGAGGATTTCGAACTTGATTTCGGTCGTAAAATCTGCGTGAGCCAACGTTTTTTGGGCTCAGAAATTCGACTTTCGCCGCTACCAATAGTTATGAGTTGGGGGGGGGGGGGATGTCGAGGTCGATGAGTTAATTTAGAGTATGCAGCTTCTGTTGTAGGGGCGCAGTGTGTGTTGTGTGTGTGTGTGGGGGGGGGGCTCCAGCCCAATATGCGGGGTGGGCCCGAGTTTCAAAGTTACGCCACTGCCTTAGAGACTATTTCCTAATTTCGTACTACTGGGGCAATGCCTGCACTAGATAGGTACATTAATAATGGTAGATGCGCATTATATATATAAAGCTGTCGTCCCTCCTAAATGTTTTTTCTATTTCCCGAAAATTGGCCGAAGCGATTTCCCTTAAATTTGACACGATGATTCCTTAGGGTATTTAGAAAAAATCTGTCCGAACAGTTTTTGAAAAAGTCGTCTGTGAGCGCCGCAAATTGAATTTTAAAATAAGAGTGAAAACTCATTTTCGCACGACGCACGGACAGCGAGATGACGAGATGCTCCGCAGCTCCGCGCCATCGCCTGAGATGGATTCTCTGATCTGCCTTTCCCCTCCACTCTACGCTCGGCAGAGTCTCACCTTATCAGTTGACGAGTCAGTGCAGCGAGAGCGGTGGAGGGGGGAAGTTCGTTCGTCGCTCATCTCTTGCGCACTGATTACTTCGTTCTTTCTCCAAAATTTTTCTGTCGCTCGCCTCGCCCGTACCCGCAACCTTCTCTCTCACTCCTTACGGACGCTCATCTCTCTCGACTAACGCACTCCCATTCTTCGTATTAACCATTCGTTTGCCTTTCTTCTTCTTTCCTCTCTTTTCATTTTATTCTTTAAATTTTTATCATTTCGACTTAAATCACTCGGGATCGTTGAATAACGTTCCTAATATTTTGCAGTACGCTCTTGATTTTTCTTTTTTTTAAGAAAACATTCTTAGCGCATTGTGCATTTATTTTTTCCGTGGATTGTCACCGTTATATGTAATCTTTAAGCACTCGCTTCTCTTTTATAATTCCTCTTCGATTTTCAACGCTTTTATTTTGGTATCCTCCGCGTCTTATTAGTTCTTTTTACACATTGCCCGGCAATATCTTTTTTTTTATTTATTTATTTAATACAAGAAAGTACAAGCGCTTTGCGCTCACATTCTTACATTTTCATCTCTTTAATTCTCAGCACCAATACTCCGTTTCATTTTATCATTTTTTACCAACTACCAACTAGCCCGTAACCCCAGAATGCTGGTCGTGGAGGGCGCCCGTAGGGTGCTTGGAACGGCTAGTAAAAATATATAGCTAGTAAATACAGGGATGTTGTGAACCGACTTGCGTCACGTAAATATCAGTCATTGGTTGATTTACGAGGTGGATATAAACGAGGAGACAATTTTATGAATGACGCAAGTCGGTTCACAATCGCTGATTGAATAAATCAGCTATGATGAGCCGACTCTGTGCAGAGGCGGCTCGTGAAAATTTGATCATAATTTTTCTTCCATTTAAATCCATGCAAAAGCATAAATTTCTCAGGGGTTCAAATTAAACCCACTAAGGATCGATATTTTCATACGGCTTTAAATGGAGTAGACATTGATACGATTTCACCAGCATCCACTATAGTTCACGGCCAGGAATATTGTTTGGGAAAATTTCGTAGGTATATATACCAGTACACGCTGCAACCACCTATGCTTACATTGAAAATAACAAAGTTTTAATACAACCGAAGCAGCGTTTTGAAAAAGCTTCGCGAGGCTAATGTTCAAGCTCGGAACAAGATACTGTTAAACCGAACAACTCCATTAAAAAAAAAAAAAAAAAAAAAAAAAAAAAAAAAAAAAAAAAAAAAAAAAAAAAGATAAAAACACTTTGGTAGTGCTGACAAAACCTTCGGTAGAAAAATGACCCAACAAAAGACTTTAGTTGAACCAACCAAATATTTGGTTCGCCCAGCCAAATCTCTTTAGTTATGCGTACTATGACTTTCAAACGAAAGACCTCTCGTCAAAACGGCCCTTGATTATTTTGTCCCTTATTTTTCAAAGAGTTTTAGATTTTTTACGGCATTGGTACATTCAAGAGGCAATGGTGTTATAGACTCTGAAATACCTGAAAATTGCACCAAAATTTAAAACTGACCGAGGAATGGGAGGATGAAAATTTCTACCAGGATACTTTCTTTTGAAAGTCATAGTACAAAACTTTTGGTAGACTCAACTAAAGTCTTTTGCTTCGTCATTTTTCTATACCAAAGGTTTTGTCAGCTCGCAACCAACGTGTATTTTTCCGTTCTGTCTGTATGCCTACTCCACGAGCCGTTAAAGGAGCAGCCCACATAGCAAAATCATATGGTGGCACTATGGCTGCAATAAATTTACCTTCATAAATTTACGATAATGTAAAAATAAATTCTCAATTAAAAATATCTTGATCGACAGAAGCGCGGGTTCGAAACTCACGAAACAAACAAGTGAACCCGTTAATTTTAAAACTCTGATGTTACACGCTCGTGAGACGTTTCAAAACTCCTTAAAACTCCAATAGATACTCCACCGTCCAACTTGCTGACAAAGCTTGTTGCATACATGAAATAATGCAGGCACTACGAATCACTCAACGATCGCAATTCGCATTTTCTAGCTAACTATTGTGTTTTCTTTCTTTTTCTGACAACGGGTTCTCCTTTGTTCGACTCTTCTTACAAAGGCAATGAAACTTAATTCTTGAGTCTAAAAACTCCTTTGTTCGACTTTTTTTTACAAAGGCAATGAAACTTAATTCTTGAGTCTAAAGACCAAATTCCGCCTTGTAATATTTACTTCTATTTCTCTGGTTTGGTCTGCACGTGAAGTAGGCACTTACCTAGTTAAAGGTATACTAGCGAAAATATTTTCAGCCCCCCCCCAACCGCTCGGATTTTTTTTTTTTTTTTTTTTTTTTTTTTGGAAAAAGGGACCTCCAAATTTTAACAATTTTGCTGTGAGCAAATAAATATGAGCATTTATTGTTGTTTTTTGTTTTTATTTCTTTTTTATTTTTTGCTTCTTATGCACTTGATTCGATCCCTGAAGCTCTAACCTTCGAGGTCCTTGATGGCCAGTCCTTTATCAGTAATCGTTTGGGCAAATTTGGGGGAATACATTTTTTTTTTGTTTTTTGTTTTTTTGTTTTTTTGTTTTTTTTTTTTAACATTCTTTCTTGAAATTTTAAACTTTCTTATATTTAACCTACACTTACTGACAACCTGTTCTTTTCCTGCTGCCTGGGCTTTTCCTGAGCCAAAATTTTGAAATGTGCCAAACCACATTGGAGCTTTCCCCCTGCCCTCCAAATAACGCCACTGGAGTCGAAAATCTCAGGATCAGCCCAAAATCAGGTCACAAGCTGACATCTGGGTCGTTGCTCCGACACGACGCTTCTTCAGGTTCTCGAAAAATGGATTTTGCCATCGGCAGAGACTCAGGGAGGAAAAATAAGTAAAAACGAGAGGAACTTAGTTACAAGGCAGTTGCGTGCAACGTTCACCGCAGAACGAATTACTTTTCATAATAATACAACTTATATTTTCTTTATGCACCGGGTATATGCAGAGTGTACCTACCTATATGTATAGGAAGGAGAGTGCTTCGGCGCAGCGCGTTAAACGTACATAAAACAAACCAATTCCTCGATCCAAGGGATTTAATTATCCTCGAGCGTTCAGAAGAGGGGAAGGAGGGGGAGGGTGAAAGGGTGTGTGGAAGTGGGGAGGGACGAGAAGGTTTGAAACCGAAGAAAAATACAAAAGCGAAAAAGAGGAAAATTACGTTTGAATAACTCCGCCTAATTTACCGGCGGCGCAGTGGCGACCAACGACCGGCGCGACGCGACGGGGCAATTCACCCCCGAGAAATTCTCTCCTCTCACCCCTCGTCCCACTGTCCACATCCCTCTATCTCCCTCTCCTTCTCCCCTTCCTTTTCGCTTCTCTCTTTTCCGGCAAGGCGTAGCTCAGCATCATCGGGACTAAAGGAAGAAAAAAAAAACAAAAACAAAAACAAGGACGGCTATCTCTATATAAACTAATTTACCTGTCAATCTCTGGAGACGCAAACATCATGGGATACCTGTAATTTCCGTATTGAAATCCTCTCTTTCTTTCGCCCCCCTCTCTCTCTCCTCCCTTTTGGCCTTTCGTCTCTCCTCTGCGGTATAAATAGGGAGCGCGACGGAAATTATCGATCGATAAATCGATACATCGACCCATCCTTCATTCCGCTCTCTTCTTCGGTTTTGAGTACGATTTCAAAATAATTACACATAATTACACTTGAGTATCTATACAGGGTGTTAAAGCATGTAAGTTTCATTCAAATTACCGGAAAACGGTTTTGAATTTCGATAAACGCTAAAACGCGAAGGTTCAATTATTTCGAGGGGGCACTTTTTCCAAGGGTCGCCGATTTCGGGTCCCTTAAATTCAATACTTCAAATAATAGGTAGGGACCCTTATTTTTTATTACATGGTTGAAAAGAACATGAAATTCAAAGAATTTTGGAGCAAATCGGAAGTGGATATCGTTTGTCGCCTTAGATATACTTATATCAGGCCGAAGTTCAGTGGCGTAGATAAGGCCCCCGCGGACCCCGCCAGGCGGGTGGGCCCCAAGGCTGTGAGGGCCCCTGAAGACCGACGATGTTGGGGCCCCGGGCTAGGGTGATTCTTATTTTTCAAAAATGAGTATTTTTTGTGCGAACGGTGGATTTTTTATTCTTTGTGGTCTAAAAAATTGACCCAATAACAAGCATTTTGAAAAAAATTGACTCTAAGTGGCCCCTCATAGGCAAAAAGGGCGTAAGTACCAAATATGAATTTTTGGGTGTTTTAATAGTCAATTATGGTGTCAAATAGCCACTTTTTGGTCTTACAGGGCTACAATTTTCATTATTTTTGGCTTATCTGCAGTCCTAATGCCTCAAAAGTCCATTTTAAGATATGCGTAAAATGCTCTCGCCGCGCTTTAGTCCTGCAGGCAATGGGTGATTATTGGAAGAACAAATTCCCATCAAAGGTTTTTTGGGCTTAATCGCTTCGTCTTGGTGTCAGTAATGACCACCTAAAACTCCCCATGCCTAGGTGCTGTGCTAAATTCAGGGGAGGGGGGGCCCAAAATCGATTATTTCGATATATATCGAAAACGATGCAAGGTATCAAAAAAATTGATACGTGTTTTTTGTTTCTGAGGTAATTTCCAACAAGATAGATCTTCTGTGTTTTTACGCTCTGACGACGTGTAAGCTCTCAAAAACACGATTTAAGTTTACGGCGATTTTCAGGAAAATTGATACTACCCCGTGGCAACGCTCATTTAACACAATGTTATTTTTAATGATTTCGATCGCCTTACCGTAGCATTTAGAGTGCTCCGATTTTTATAAAATTAGGTATCCGGGGGTTTTTTAGGTTTCTAATTTCATTTTTTGAGTCCAAATTTCCTTAAAACGTGATTCAAACAAGCTTTTTGAGCTTTTATCTAAAAAGCTGTATTTTGTGACTTTTAGGTGGTCATTACTGACACCATCAAGACGAAGCGATTAAGCCCAAAAAACCTTTGATGGGAATTTGTTCTTCCAATAATCACCCATTGCCTGGACTAAAGCGCGGCGAGAGCATTTTACGCATATCTTAAAATGGACTTTTGAGGCTTTTGAGGCACTTTTGAGGACTGCAGATAAGCCAAAAATAATGAAAATTGTAGCCCTGTAAGACCAAAAAGTGGCTATTTTACACCATAATTGACTATTAAAACACCCAAAAATTCATATTTGGTACTTACGCCCTTTTTGCCTATGAGGGGCCACTTAGAGTCAATTTTTTTCAAAATGCTTGTTATGGGTCAATTTTTTAGACCACAAAGAACAAAAAATCCACCATTCGCACAAAAAATACTCATTTTTGAAAAATAAGAATCACCCTACCCCGGGCCTGATGAAAGGAAAAACTTGTCAAAGTAAAGAAAGGAAAGTTTTTTCATTATTGAAATAGCATTCCTCCTTCGTTTTTTGTTTGTAAGTATCTTCCGTCTTCCAACACTGTTTAAGCGTTTTCTTACGGAAATACTTTTCCAGAAAAAAGTCGCGAGTTTTAAGTTCTTCGATACGAAAACAAGAAGAAGGAAGGAAATAAAACCGATAACTATAAGCATGAATTGTGTGAGCATTCTTAGATGAATATTGCCTGAAGTTACGGTTGAGAAAATCTAATCTCCAAAATTTGTCGGGGAAACACCCCAGATCTCAGGTCCTACGCGGGGGGGGGGGGCTGAACCCCCTATCTTGGAGTGACAGTAGAGGGGCCCCTAAAAATAATTAGCGGGAGGGCCCCGGAATCCTTGTCTACGCCACTGCCGAAGTTCCAGATGGACCCATTTTCAAGCATTCATAAATCCCCTCTAGATGGTCTAAATGTATAAAAACTTGGATCTAAAATGCTCTACAGATCATGCTTCCATGGATTTTTCAAACAGAAGTATGATTTGCCCAGAAAATTTATTCAACAAATGTTTATTGAGCCCCAGAAGCTTTATTTAAAAGTATCAAGAATAAAATAATCAGATGCTTAAAAAATGTAAGTAATTCGAAATTCAAAAAACGCTGGAATATGTTCGATCTTTAAAAAAATATGGATACAAATTGGGTGGGGAAGGGGTCACGACCATTTAAGTAAAAAAAAAAAAAAATTCCAAATGATCATATCATGAAGAGACCCTGCTTTCGAATGCATCAGTCAAAAAGACGTGACTATAGCCAAACATTTCGCCGTAAACCGGAAGTCGATGGCTTCAATTAATTGTTTTCGAGCTATTTGAGCTATCGAAGGTCAAAGTTCATTTCAACCAAATTTCAAAAGTTCGTATAGCTCGACTCTTTTCGCAGAACTTTGACCTTCGACATCTCGAAAATTATGGACGACATTGACTTTCGGTTTGCGCCAAAATGTTTGGCTGGTAGGTACCTATAAAACGTTCTTTTGAACAACATTTATCACAAGGCAGGATTTTATGATGCTCACATTTGAAATTTTGGATTGGGGGAGGGGGGAGATTTGTGACCTTCACTCGCTCGCCACCTTCCACCGGGCTCCCTAAAAATTGGCGATCCCCTAGAAAGATGTACCTCTTGAAATAATCGAACTAACCATGATTTTACCGTTTGTTGACTTTTGAAGTGGGTACTGGGTAAACTTTTTTTCAGCATTTGACAATTTTGAAAAGTTCAAAAAACTTTAGAGGCTCAAAATTGCTCGGTTGGTAATTTTACTGGGCAAATTATATTTTCCTAATTTTTTTTTTCAAAAATTTGAAAAATCAATTGAAAGGAGAGCTTTGAATTTTTGAAAATGAGCGCGTATCGAACTTCGACCTTATAGATACCAGCATCGAAGAAGAAAAACAATTCCGACCTCTAGTAAGAGCCATAAATTTCAGAAATTTATTTTCATTTCATGTTTGTCATATAAATAGGGGCCCCCATTTAAAATACTGAATACTCAATATTTAAAATATTGAGTATTTAAAATATTTATTTAAATGGCGCATGGCGGCCCGAAATTCGGCTATCTTTAAAATGTGTCTCCCACAAAATAAAGGGGGGGGGGGAATAAAACGCATGGATTTTTGTATGATAGACACGACACCTTGCCATTTTACTGTCTGTGAGACGTGAGTGCATGGCGCTATTGGCCGATCATTGTAGAACTTGCCCTATATGGTGTATAGTTGATTTGCCTGTTAGCTATAGCCTTATAAAGCATGAGAGCGAGAGAGAAACCGTTGTCAGTCAACGGTATCTCTCTCTCCCTCTCTCTCCCGCACTCATCGTTCATGACGGGCGGCGGGCGCGGCGCTAATACGTTGGTGGGTGCGCCTTCAATTTTTAATGTATACTAAAACGATACGGGCGTGTGCGAATAGTTAACTACTTTCCATCCCACCACTAGTTACACTTGCACTAGTACGCTATCCAATTAAAATATTCCCTCCAAAAATTTCGGCAGTTCGACCAATGAAGACCGTGTCACAATTTTATTAGTTCAGACGAAAACGTCAAAAACTTTAGCAAAATAAAACAGTTTAATAAAAATCTGACAATCATCATGTCACATCAATGACAAAGAGACAGTCTGAACACTTCGATGAGGCAGGTCAGGGTATCCTCTGATAAAGTTTATCTTCAAAATATAGTTTAGAACAGCACTTCTGACGCTGAAATCAGTAGGAATCATCATTATATCGGATAAATCATTACATTTATGAGGAGGGAAGCCCTCTTTCCATTCCTAGAGTGTGGGGGATGTTTTCACACTTTCTAAATCGCGGCCAGTATAGAGTGTGCTTCCCAGTCAAAATTTTGGAGTCAGGCCGCCTCTGGGGGGAGGGAGATTATTGTAATGACTCAAAATAAGGACGGGGGATTCAGGAGTCCTTCAAAGAGAAATTTAGAAAAACTGAGGCATAAATTTTTCAATTCTAGAGAGTACTTGATGTGACTTTATAGGGATGGTTTACGTTTCCTTACATTCCCTTTTCTGAATTAGGTGAGGCACTGCATGCCTCAATTGCCTCACCCGGCAAGCAGCCACTGCAGGTCAGTCTGATAGCGCTGAAGTTTTTGTGACCAAATCTGGAAACCACATATCAAATGGGGGTTGATTCGTTGATTTCCTGTTTTGGTCAAGGGCTATTTGAACAGGTAAGAAGTCCTAGCACACAAAGTGTGTCTGGGTAATGCCCCGCACTTAGTTACTCTGTCTCTCGCTTATAAAAAATATTATTATAAGTATTTTTAGAATATTACTTCACTCTTTCATCTCTCTATGCTTTTCTTTAATTCTCCATACATCTATATTTCCATTATTTTTGTTTATCCTCCTCTCTACTCTCTTTCCAACTGTGTAGGTAGCTCTTTTCTCAATTCTTCTTCCTCAAATCTTTTTGTAGTTGTGTAATAAATACATAAATAGATAAATGAATGCATTAATATAAAAAGATAGGTAGATAAATAAGGAAATAAATAAAAATTTTCAGCAAAAAATTGGAACTCAGTTTGAACTTGATTTTTAATCAAACGAAAACTCAAAACTGAATTCTGGTTAAAAAACTTCTACTCGTTTAAGTCTATGGATGTTCAAAAAAAAAAAAGAAAAAAAACCTTGAGCTGAAGTTGATATGAATAAAGAATAATAAGCAAAGCCAAGATATTTAAAAATTCATTTATTATCTCAGGTTTTCTTTCCACAATTGATTTTTTTATTTTTTCAACAAAATTTGCTGTTTTACTATTATGTAATTATTTTACAATTGAGGCAGTTTCCCAAAGAAGAGCGCATAAAACAGGGAGTGCACTTTTCCTGAGAGTTAACAGTCAAAAACGGATAATACGGTAAAATTAGACTTTTTTCAGAAGCCACTTGTGAAAAAAAAATCTAGTTTACAGAACTTTGGAGTGATAGAACTCATTACGCCTCTCATTGGTTGCTTGTAATGTTCTCCCTAGTGTGAAATAGTATGATCTGTCTGACAGCAAAAAAAAAACACAATTTTGATTCTGCTTCCCTGACTTGCGGGCAAAAAATATAGCCCTCATCAAAAAATTAGAGGTGGTTTCACGAGAGTTGGCATATGAGAGATTATCTTGTTTGCATTGCAGTGGGTAAGTATGTGTTTTGGCGCATTGACATTGATGCGCGGATATGCAAACGAACTTACGACGCAGGAAACCAGACAAGCTGCCATCCGCCATCTTCCGTGAAATAACCTCAATAAAGATTTCCTGTATTAAGTAGTAAGAACTCAACCACAAGTTAGGATGTAAACAATTCTATCTTAATACAACTAAGCAATATTGAGCAAATTTTTTCAGGTAGTTGAGTAAAATTTTAGAATTCGAGGCAATACAATTTTTAATCAAATAACTACAGGACAATAACAAAGCCTATGTTTTGCTAAAAAGTATAGTCGAGGACAAAAAGAATGTCTGACGACTTCTTAGATTTTGGCTTGGGTAGGCCACCTGCTATACTTAAATTCATTGAGATATGTACAACGAGTAGACTACCGGGAGTTGCGTCTCTGACATTCTTTTCCCTATTGTCAGTCTATCTTCAGCTATACCTCTACTCCAACCTTTATATCTGATTGGCCTGTCAGCAGAAACGGTTATCCGCAAAACAAATGGACAAGTTCTGCACAGTCACAATTTTGGTTAAAATCTTTGAGGGGGGGGGGCAAGGAGGTATACAAAAAATAAACGACATCGACCAATGAATATGTTGCGACTCCTCTTTAGAAAAACTTTGTGGCAATCTACTGATTACAATTTCAGACAAAGGAGTACTGTATGATATTCCAAGATAAATGCAGATTGTGACAAATAACAAGCAAAAAACCAGTTTGTGCACAAGAATGAAAGGAAGTAAAGTAACTACTTTCGTCCTTCCAAAAAATCACAAATTGTGATGAGTAATTAAATGATAGAGATTTAACTTAATTATTACATAATTATTCAATTTAATCTGAATTTTTTGGAGACCAATTCATTTTCCACTGAACCTGATTTAAATATGTAATATAAAAAAACACTTAAGATAATAACTGATGGAAGTTTTATATACAAGAGAAAAGGGAATAAGAATAATAAGAATAAATAAATATATAAATAAATAAGTAGTACGAACAGTTAGGTCCAGCCGCCCAAACACAGTGGTTCGTTATGTTGGTGTTTCACAGCGAACAACTAAACTGGATAAAAAAAATTAATAAATAAAAGGATAAAATAAAAAAAATAAAAAAAAAAAAAATAAATAAATAAATGAGAGGATGGGCAAAATAAGCGCACAGTAACAAGTAACAAAGAGAGATGTCAAAAAAATAACAATTCATAAAAGTAGATGGATAATTAACAAAGAGATTACATTTAAAATGCATTCGATTAACCTAAGGATCATAGAGTTAAAAGTAAAACTTTACAAATGGCTACAATAACAGAACACCTAGGCAGCTACTTGAAAAGACAATTACAAGCAAAAGACCTGCAACCTAATGAACCAAATCAATTTCTCTACAAGAGTATCCTTAAAATACAGTTTTCGAAGCTTGCTTCATGGAAATGGTTAGTATTTTTCAGTGATTCTTTTTGCAATGGCAGATACGAGCGCAGCTCCTTTGCCACTACCATCTTGAACCAGGATGATTTTGAACTGAAACATAAAACATGAATAAGTTACCCATGGAAACTCAGAAAATGAAAGAATGATAAAAAAAAAAAAAAAAAGTTTCTTTCAAGTTGCTTTAAAATTTTATTTTTTATCTAATTAAATGAAGGAAATAAAAACTAGAGTCATCGTAAACTATGACTTGGTCCTCTTGCATGTTCCGCCATGACATGTTCCTCTTGCAAGATGAGTTTGATTTTGAATGGTATGTAAGAAAGATACCAGGCTAAATACGAGGGGTGTTCAATGAGTAAGTATCCCCCCTCCCTAAAATCCACAAAAATGGACCGATTTTAAAAAATGAGAGCTTAATATCTTCATTAGGATATTCTGAATCAAGAAATCTAAAGTTTAAAGCAATCAAATAAGATGCGGCAGCACATGCGCCGCGGCATGGTGCGCTCCCACCGGCTCGGCAACGGCATCTTATCCGATTGCTTTGAACTTTAAACTTCTAGATTCAGAATATCCGAACGAAGATTTTAAGCTCTCATTTTTAAAAATCGGTCCATTTTTGTGGATTTTAGCGAGGGGGGATACTTACTTATTGAACACCCCTCGTAATATCCAACCATTCCAACCATGGTTTCTGGAAGTGAATTGCCGTTCACTGTTCTTGAATTTAGGAGTGAATATTAGTAATTAGTACCTATATTTTAGAGAGTGTGTATTGCATTATTTAACCACCAATTTACATTAGAATTAAAGCTCAAAATTGCTGAGGCAAAAGTTTACAGCAGACCAATTGAATCAGCTTATGTGAAAACGTCTGAAGTCTATTTTTATTTTTTTTTATACTTGACTTTGTGAGCGTACACCACTCTAACGAAGCAGCTGCAGCTGTGTAAGTGCTGACTATTATGAATACTTGTTCCACAGCATTTTGCTCCTGTTTCCCTTATTTTGTCTGTTTGCCTTGTTCTTTCTTTTTAATTTTTATATTTGTCTTCTCAATAAAAAATATTTTGGACATCAGACGTTTTCACATGAGCTAATTCAATTGATAGAAAGAGACCAGCCCAACAGATGCTTTAACGGGTCATCAGAACTTATGCTTGGAATGCCTTCAAGATGTAATGACATCCTAAAGTTCCAGAAAGTTTGGCCAAGCAACAGATTGCCATAATAAGGTTTGTTGGAAATTCTCTGCGGTTTTTTACATGAACCTATGTTAATGTGGACACCTCGTATAAGGTAAGTATACTATAACCCTTTCAGGGTTAGTGGCCAGTGGCTGGTAGCGGTAGCCACTGCCCTTCAAAGGGATGGATTAACATAACAAAATTGAAAGCTTACAGGATGATTTGGAGCCAATAGCTTGGTGTATTTTTCCATCCATATTCTCAGCCTGGGGTGAAATTTGAAGAGGGATCCATCGACAGCAATCGTAACGGTAGGCTTATCCATTCTAATCAAAATTTGTGATACACCTGAGGGATAAAAAAATCCAATTAAGACCAAAAAAACAAATATTATTGAATTATTATTTGACTAAGAACATCCAAAAAGCAATTTTAAATAAGTAATTCAATTAGCCGAAGCTTGAACTGAACGGACTGGCTGAAACCGCTTTGTACTGGTTCCACAACTTTGGAAAAATAGTTTCAACCAAAAGAGTAAAGGAATAAGAGTTGAAAGTTTCAGCACTTATTTTTTACGCAATCGACTTATCCCCTATTCGTAAAACTATCTGCATACAAAAAATCAATTTAATTACTCAAACATTTTTAATAAATGAGCAGACAAAGATTCTTTACCATATTTTTCTCTTTATTTCATCAAGGCACTTTATTTCAATCAAACTGCTCCGAACTGGTCTGTAAGAAGGTGAACCAGTTTGTAAAGAGCCTGAATGGCGTGTAAACCCAAACCAAACTGCGAACCAACTTTTTTTAGAGAACTACGAACCTAGCCAGAACCGATTTTTGCTGCGGTTTGATGCCCTGCTTTGACTTTGAGGCACGCAGGGAGCCAGTGCCACAACTCCAAATGCATGCTGCTGAGTGATTGAACTACTGCCAACTTTATAACCATTTGTTTGACAACACTGTGCAATTGCTATCCTTGTCAGCTAGCCTAACCTAACCAGTTCGGGAAGCCAAGGATTCCAACTGGGATAAGAGCTTCAATGTCGACATGAAGGTTTTTGCCATTAGGATTGTACTTACATACTACCAACATAAAATAATATCACATCTTCTCCTTTTATTTCTCTGGTTTTCTTTCCTACTTCCAAAAAGTGCCCTTTATTGGGGTTTATTTTTTCTTTTTTTTGGAACCCTCACCAAATCTGGGTTACACATTATACGCAAGTGCACACTGTACGGAGGAAAATACATACAGTTCATTTTTTCCTTCTAAAATTTGAACTCTTTATTGAAAAAAAAACCCAACAAACAGTTGATTTTTTACTTTGAAATTTTGAGAAGCAAAAAAACAAAACCCAAAATTTGCGATAGTTTTAATTTTTTTGTTTGTTTTCAATAGTTAATTTACATCAATAGTAAACATTATTAACTTTACTTACAAACTGCAAGGAACTGAGCAGCACGTAGCGATACTAAATGGCAAACATACTGGACCACTTTGACATCATCTTCGTCATAATCTAATTTTAAATCTTGTAGAGTTTTTTCAGTATTGGTTGTTACTCCATCAATTGAATCTCTGCAACGACACAAAAGAGTACATCGTGAATTCACAAAAGGAAAAATTTAAGGAAAGGAAAATTTTAAGGGGACTGGGAAGTGGAATTCTGGCAATTTTGAAGATTTTTTTCCCCACTGTTTTTCTTCTCCATGATTTCAAGTTCTTTTGAACATCAAATTTTTAAAATTATGATGATTGGGCTTGAAATTACAGCCAATTTAGCAGTCATCATTCTATTAGCAACTACGCATATTTTAATAGGATATTCATCCCTTACCTTTTCTTAAAGCCTCTCTTTACAAGAATGAAGAATTAGATTTTTTCTTTTTTCCTTCACTTAGGTACATTTTTCTCTAGAACAGTCCATTTGTATGCGACTTTTTATAAAAATTATAATACTTTTTTAAAATAAAAATAGTCGGACACTAATACTATCATGATGGAGCGGGTTTTGAAAATAGTACGATAATTATTAATTAGCATTAAGTAGATTATCTTACTGTTCAATTCCAGAGACAAAACTAGTCCTAAAATGGCCATGCTCCAACAATGACTCAGATGGAATACCATTGAAAAGAAGGCCTTCTCTTGTTAAACTGCACAAGACAACTTGAACAAGCTCTCCTAAAAATTTGCCTCCAATTTTCTTCTCAAATCTAGATAAATTTAGGAAAAATAAAATAAATATGAATATGTACATACACAATAGTAGTAAAAAGTAAATTTCATTACACATGTGTTTAAAAAAAATTGTCCTCCGCCCATCTCTGATTATGACTTTTAGTTCCCTGTAATTTTGACTTTTAGTAAGAAAAAACTAAAAAAGCTTTGAGAAACTTGTTCTCCAATAAAAAACCAGCATTAAACTCAATGAACTATTTATTCTACTGTACAGTTATAGATAATACATATATATATATACATATATAAATACAATCATTAAAACAGCCCGTCTCATAGAATAAAATAAAAACTTAATTGGAAAAAAGACTGAGGAACAAAAGAAAAAAAAAACCCTCTTTTGTTCCTCAGTCTTTTTCCCAATTAAGTTTTTATTTTATACATATATATAGTTATAGTTACAGATAATCTTTTCAGATTTTGCCCGATCATAAAGGAGAGAATGAACTTTTAAAGTAGGCTTAGTTTGTCAAAATTGGACCGATAGAATCAAAGATACAAGTAACAAAGTTTCAATGGTGTTTTTTCTCAAAATGTTAATTTCCGTTACTCTTGGTTATTTATTACATAATTGCTACTTTTTGCCACTCAACACCAGTGTTGCCACTTACGGTAGAGTTTATCCAAATTTTACATTGAGTTAAATGTGAAATTCAGATAGTTTCTGCTAAAAAAGGCAACACTGCTCAACTCTCATTAATGAGACACTTGAGGAAAAAGTGTACCTTTACATATTTGCACATACATATGAATAATGATACTTCAAGCAAAAAAAGAGAGATAGAGAATAAAATAAAAAGAAAAAATCTTACGTGAAAGACTTGGGTATTAATGATTTCTGATCAACTGTTCGGTCAAAGTCTGTTTTTACAAAGTCAATGCAACCATTATCTCCGAAAGCGCCCCATTCGATATCAATGACAACCTGAAAAGTCACCATATTTACTAGATTAAACTAAATGAATTGTCAGTCAATAATCTAAAAGATTGTCTGAGAAAATATCCACTTAAAGGGGTTTCAGAATAATTCATGGCTTTGTTTTAACTGTGTCTTTGGGAGATCTCAAAGCAAAAATGTTAGCACCACACATCTCGGTTTTGACTTTGACTTCATTTCAAATTTGTTTTGACTTCTTCGTATTTGACTTAGACTTTGTTTTGCTGAGCAACATCAGACATATTAACGGCACTCGGATGGGGGACCACCATTAGTGCTGCTGTTATGTGTGTATATTTAATGGCATTTTTGAGTTCACCAATGATTTCACGGGTTGAGAAAAGATTACACAATTCAGTCCAGTTCATGACTGTAACGCACATAAATACTTGCATCTGTAATCTTCTCTTAATCAGGGCAATCGTTGTTAAATATTAAAATATCTGCTATCAACGACTTCACAGGATGAGAAAAGATGACGGATGCGAGTCTTTATGCGCATTACAGTCATGAATGAACTGAAATCGGTAATCTTTCCTCAACTGGTGAAAGCATGGGTGAATTGAAAAATGCCATTCAATATACACGGAATGGCAGCTCTGAATTTTCAAGAAATGGTTCCAAAAATCTGAAACGCCCAATTTTACTGCCGCAGAATTTTCCGAGCTCTAGCCATTACTGGAAACAAAGTGAAAATAAAAAGGAGGCAGACTATACCTGCTTTTCTCCGTGCCTTTCCGTTTCCCAGTGCTGTACTCTGTCTGCTCGCTCTAGATAGCATGCATTTGTTCCCGTTCCCAGAATCAATCCAATTGCAGTGTTTTTGTCTAAAAGGGCGCCTTGCATTAAAGTACCTTAAGAACAAGATGAAATTAAAGAGACAGTTTGTCAAACAATGCAATTAAATGATAAACAGATGAAACTGGAATTTGAACTGTCTTCTGCTAAAAAAGGCTTAAGTCCATTTTAACAAGAGTGATATATGAGTCATATAAGATGCGTTCAACGTCCTCAAGACATCCAGAGAACATTCCAAGGATACTTCGAAAAAGTCTTAAATTGTTCTGGAATGTCTTTTCTGTGACCTTTTAAAATTTATTTCTGTATTCTAATAATTAATTGCATTAATGAGAATTAATGGATACAATTTTATGAGAATTTCAAGAGCAATTTTTATAAAACATAAATTTATGGGTAAAAACTTCATAAAAGTATATTTATCGGTTTTCTCTTAAAAAATAAAACACAAAGTGAAACGACACATCCCAATGGAATCAGGTCTTCTTTAAACAAGAGGGCTCATTTAGTCTTACTATCTCTATCTCCGTTCTCCTCTCTCATAATTATAACACTGCTGATAGCTGACACTTCTACATTTTCTCTTTCAGTTTTCGAAAAAAAAAATTGTTTCAGAAATTAATACGTAAGCAAAATAACAGGCAGCAAAAATGAAATTCGACAAATTAAAACTCAACTAAGGAGCAATCTATCTAAAGAGGTTCCAGCTTTTACTTCAGTGTGAAATAAAATCAGCTAATTTTTCAACCGAGCAAAACACTTGTACTAGTAGGGTGTCCACTGTACCTTATTTACAAAGATGCCAAAACTTCATGTTGCTGTAGAGCCAAAGGGTGATATTTTGTTAAGAATGGTTACTAAACAACTGTTTTGCCGTCAGATAATTTTATTTTAAGTGGTACTGCTAAGCTTTCAAATTTCACAAATTTTAATGTAAACGGGAGAATCTTTTTCACATTTTCAAGATTCATTTAGTCAATTAATAAAGAAACTCTTGAGTTACTGGTCTCTAACATGGAAATTTCTTCTTATTTGCCATATCTTGAACCATTTTACCAGAAATAACAGTTACACTACCTTATCTGTTTGAGAAAGAATGTTTGTTTGAGAACCAATCAAAAATAGTCCTCTCTCACTGGTAAAACTTTTCGACACATACGAACTTGAATGGATTCTAATCGTAATGATAATAATTACCGGTGGTATCATTCAGCACACAGATTAATTCTACATGATTGTCCCCACGCCTATGGATTGCCTCATTCAACAACTTGACGGCATCTTTTCCTTCTACTCCTGGGCAGGCGAATGACTTTGTCCAAACTTTTAAGATTCCACTGTCTAATGCGTGCTGGTGCATGGGGAAAGAAAATGTGAAACCTGACAGGGCAAAGATTAAAGAGTGAAATTAAAATATAGTCAATGTCTATGGCAGTATAGTCCTTCTGATGCTCCAAAATAGAATCGTGAGCTTTATTTTTTCGATATTTTTTGGAACGTAAAGATAGGTATCAAGACCAAGGAATGCTACGTAGCAATACTTTGACAATTTTATAGTAGTTTGTTGGTCTCTGGCTTTGGAATTTTTCACTCTTTCAGGCTTTAAGGCCTTAATGACAAGGACTAATAAATTCCAAAAAAATACCAAAGGCAATTACAACTCTACTCTTGGCCAAATAGAAATATGGCTCCTCATATTCTTGAGGACATTGATGGAGGTCTAGATTGGAGGGGGGGGGGGGGGGGGGGAGAGTACAGCCTGAAACTTCTTCCTCCTTTAAATCAATTAAGTTTTAAGAGGGATTTTTTTTTTTATTCCTTAGTAACAACTCTTGTGAATAAAGAAAAAAATATAAGACAGATGCTTAAGAATTGTTCACTTTACAACAGAAAAGTAATTGATTCATATTATAATGATTTAAGTGCTTTTAGCATCTATTTTAGTTGGATGAAAAAAGGATTGACCGAGATACAGAAATTATGAAATTTATTGTTCTAAATGCGCATTTCGAGCAGTTGCGCATCATCAGTGGGTACCTATACAAAATAGATTTTATGAAATAATTATATGCGATTAGAAAAGCAAAAGTCAAACATAAAATTAACAATTTTCTTTAGAACCTCCAAATTTATTTAATTTATTTATTTGCATCTGCTAAACGCACCTCCTTTCTTCGTTACTATTTCTTTCTTTTAAGATGTTTCTCTGCGAATTTGTATCGCTTGATGTTTTCAATACTGGTAGTTTTGCTTCTTTTGTTCATTTTGCATTTGAGTTTTTCTTACCTAATTGCACATAATTATTTCACAGAATCTATTGTGTACACCAACTAATGATCAGAAACTGCTCGTAATGCATTTAGAACAATGAAATTCATAATGTCTGCATCTTTGTAATGTTAGACTAACAACTCAGATAGTGTAGAAAATAATTTTCTACGTTTAACTTAAAAATTTGATTAAAAGAAGGATAGTTAACTTACCCATGGGTAAAACCCTGTCTGCAAGACCATTTTCGATGACAAATTCAGAAATGCACTCTGCCAAAAAGTCAAAAAGTTTGATACCGCAATTCAACCTTAATTCATCACTGATATGATAATGTTTTACTTTTTCATTGACTATTTTTCCTTTAACCAGATCAACCAGGATTACACGAAAGTTTGTACCACCCAAATCCAGAGCCAAATATTGACCTTGCTCTAGATAACAAAAAAACCAAGGACAGAGTTAGTAGTAATAGTAGTAGTAGTAAAGTCCAGCTGCCCAAACCATGTGTTTGTTATGCTGGTATTTCAAAAGAAACGACTGGACTGAGAATAGCAAAAAAATTAAGTAATTAAAATTATTAGTTTCGATTGATTGTTCAAAATTATCAGAAACTCATTGGAGCAAAAGATCGAGATAAGTTACATTAGAGGCTCAGACCAAGTTTCAAAGAGGGGAAATTGTGTTAACATGATGCAGGACAATTTTCCGGCGCCTTTTTAGGGACAACTTGACACGATTGACAGATTTGAACGCAATCAACAAGTTTTTCCAAAATGTCAAAAATCTGCGGGTTTTCAGAGTTTAAATCATGAGACATATTTGTACCTTTTCCGCCAAATCTGGCAGCACTGGAATAAAATTTTGAACAGTGCTGCCAGATTTATAAAAAAATACTTGCTTTACATTAAACCATACAGAAAGAGATCCATTCAGCTATCATTGGGAGTGCCCCCCCCCCCTCAGAAATGGATGAAACTTTTAGGAATGATAGAGCAAAGCGTCAGCTTTCAGAATAGTGCGGTTTTTTAAATTTGGACAACTGTGAGCGGGGTGGCAGGAGGTCAAAGTCAAAACCTTCAATGCTCCATAACTTTTAGACAAAAAGAACTATTGACGTTAACTTTGTGTCAAAAGATGCTTCTCTCAAAGATCTTTCGATTGATGCTACAAAGTTTAGTTTAAAAAATATTTGAGCCTGTTTTTGCCGTTTTTCTGATTTTTAAAATTTTCAAAAAACAGTTTTTTGAAAATTTCAAAAATAAAAAAATGGCAAAAACGGGCTCAAATATTCATCCATTTCTGCGCGGGGGGGGGGGGGGGGCACTCCTATAGATAGCTGGATGGACCCATTTGTATATTTCTTGCCATAGCACTGTGGCAGCACTGGTTTTCAGCCTAAACCTGAAAATGATGCAACTAGGCAGTGATTAACACCCACTTGGGTTGTTACTACTAACCGAACTATTATTTGTAACATCTAACAATCTAATAAAGGTTTTCAAGCAAATAAAAGCTTTGTCTAAAATATGAGGTATTCAAAGCCTTCTGTTCAGGACGACTTCTAATTTACTATAGATTGAATTAGAAAATAAACATTTAATTTTCTAATCCACCAATATGAGCACAACAGAACTTTTTGGCCCGTTTATAATTGAGGAGTTCTTCGGTAAAAGGGGGTGTAAAACAGTGGGTGCGCTCGTGCTCAAAAAACCTGATTTCAAAAGGTTATTTTGTGAGTGTGAAGAGTTGGATTGGGTTCTCTCAGCCATTTGAAGATTCTAATACACGCTCTAACTGTTAAATAATTTAGAAAACCCAGTTTCACTCATCAGAGTTTCACGCAATGACAATTTGAAATCAGGACTTTTGAGCACAAGCACACCCACTGTTTTATAGGTACCCTCTTTACCGAAGAGCTCCTCAATTGAAGAGGCAACATTTTTTAAGGTATTTCTGTGCCCTCCTGAAAAATAGAGTTTGGGCTACAAATGGGTTAAGTACAGAGAATAATGGTGACCACAATTTACCAGTTCCATTGGGCAGTTCAGGAACATAGGTGTTCTCCATCAAAAGTGAAGAGGGTTTGTCTGCTAGACCAAGTTCCATTTCTTGTCGGTAGATATCAGCCAATTTCAACATTATTTTACCATCTAATTTGAATAATTGTAGCATTTTATCGACCTGAAAAAAAGAGAGAAAAAAAAAAAATCAATGAGCTTGTCGAGAAAAACTGCAGGTCTGTAAATAGTATAGACTATCTGGATTTACTGAAACAAACCAATAACGAGATGCATTACTGGTGCATTACTGTTTTAAAATAATTGCACTGAAGATATAGGCTTGAATCAAAGTTTCTAGTACTTGAAGCACAAATCTACTTACATATTTATACCCAGTTAAGTTAAAAAAAAAAAAAAAAAAAAAAAAAAAAAATGGCATCAATACGTGGGGGGGGGGGGCTTTTTGGTGGTGTCATCCCCCCCCCCCCATCTTGAGCTACGAGCTTCCAGAATGTCTCACAAAATTTCTACTGCTATTTTTTGGAACTCTTTTCAGAATTTTTTATATCCCTTTAAAGTTCCCACAAAATCGCCTGCAAAACTGTGGGGGGGGGGGGCTCTTTAATGCCAGGCCTCTTTAGAATGTTCCAAAAAATTAAAATTGTTGAATTTTTCTTTTGCACTTGTAGCGATCATTGTACCCAAAAAAAAGACGGTCTCCTGCAAAATATGTACTTATGAGACAGATTCTAAGGGCCGATTTCAGCATGAATAAGCCCGTGTTTGACTCAGAGATGGAAATAGGTGTCAGCCAATCAGGGTGCAGCCAACCTCGTGTCAGGTAGCTGACCCGGTGTCGACACCGACTTATCTTGGTGTCGACACCAAGTCAGCTACCTGACACGAGGTTTACCGTGAATGGTAAAATCGGCCCTAACCAGTGCATGTGTCGTCCCGTTTTTTTCTGTTCAATGCATAATTTCAATTTTCGTTTTATTACTTTTTCTTCCAGTTCAGCAATTTTTGTCACTTCACAATGAAAACTTACAAAAAAAAATCAAATTTTGGGTACAATTTTATTTTAAATTGATTTTTTGATTTTTTAGATGATTTTGTCGAAAAACGTCGTCTTACCTGTTCGGCTTTCCAGTTGTCGAAGAGTTTCAAAGGCTTTATCTCATTGCAAGCTCTGTCGATTTGTTCAGCATTGACCGCCGCCATCTTGGATTTCTGATATTTGACCGGTTTTAATCGTTTCAATACGTGAGAGGTAAATAACTTATGGTACTAAAAGAGGGAAACACAAGAGTACAGTCCAGCAGTTGGGACGAGTCTAGCTCACTGCCTTTACGCTTATTTCTTATCCATAACTTAAACTTGCAACCAAAAAACAGAAAATAAAAATAAGGGGAATGTGAGGGAATCACACTCGTGCGAGGGGGAGAAAAAGTTGATTTTACTCCACACAAATTGATCACTGTACAAAGTTAAAGCGCCTGCAACAGAAAAGAAAAGAAAAATATGGAAATTACAAATATTAAAACATAATTAATTGAAAGAGTTTGATCACATTTTTGGCGGATAACTTGTTTAATTCTGACCTTCATCATTCTTTTCCGTGCGTTGGACTCCCCCCCCCCCCCCCAAAGGTCGGCTAAAAGTCAAAAAGAGCTGACCTTTTTTTTCTTTGGTAAAGAAAAAAAGTTTCAAATGAAAATTTGGTGATCACCCACAAGTTTTGTTGGAACGTAGGGCCGTAAATATAGGGCATACAGGGCTGTAGGGCTATAAAATTATATTGATGAGCAAAAAAAAAAAAGTCATCACATTTTGCCCCCCCCCTCCTCAAGCCAAACTCGTAATGATGCCCCTGCATTAAATTTGAAAAAAAAATGAAATGTTACTGTAGTTTGTCGACGCTAAGAAAGGAAAACCCACGGATTCGATTTTTCACATATATGTTTCAATCGATAGAATGTAAGGTTGCCAAGTTAATCGCAACGTAGCCTGTTGAAAGTCACCGATATGCTGGGACCAAAAAATGTTACGTCCCGAGCGTAACTTACGCACGGTCATTGTGACGTGCGTAAGCTCTCTGATTGGTCGAGACCACACGCTATTCAACTTGTACACACTGCCGGGACCATACATTTTTTGGTCCCTGGGGCCAAAAAATGTTAGGTATCGAGCGTAACTTACGCACGGTCATTGTGACGTGCGTAAGCCCTCTGATTGGTCGAGACCGCACGCAATTCAACTTGCGCCCGCTGCCGGGACCAATCATTTTTTGGTCCCTGGGGCCAAAAAATGTTATGTCCCGAGCGTAACTTACGCACGGTCATTGTGACGTGCGTAAGCCCTCTGATTGGTCGAGACCGCACGCAATTCAACTTGCGCCCGCTGCCGGGACCAATCATTTTTTGGTCCCTGGGGCCAAAAAATGTTATGTCCCGAGCGTAACTTAAGCACGGTCATTGTGACGTGCGTAAGCTCTCTGATTGGTCGAAACCGCACGCAATTTAACTTGCGCACACTGCCGGGATGGGACCATACATTTTTGGTCCCAGGTTCATAGCTCGCCGCAGCCGGTAATGCGGCATGCTTACCGCTCTCCTGCCATGGCATACGACAACTACTTTCTAATCACGCGACCGACCTTTCTAGAGGTCGGTCGCGTGATTAGAAATTTATTTACAAAACAAAACAATACTCGTGCAGTGAAAAAGATTAAAAGGTGGCGCCCGGGCGCGGCATAACGTCGCGGTCGCGTCGAGCTCTGGACAAACCGTGAGTAGTGACGCGTGAAAACATCTTCTGTTTTCACAAACACGTTACTCGTTGGTCAGTATTTTGGTCAGAATTGTGTTGTGGTTACGTGCGCGAATCGCAGCGTCAGGCGTTTAGACTAGATTCGAATCGAAGAGTTGGGAGATTTAAAAAGGCTTGGTCCTTATCTAATCGAAAAATGTTACTCTTGTTCCGATCAGTGCAGAGGAAAAATCAAAGGGGACCTTTGACCTTCTTGGCCTTGCGTTTTATGCGCTGATATAGCGGTTTTTTGTTTTTGTTTTTTGTTTTTTGTTTTTTGTTTTTTTTTTTTTTTGTAAGATTTATTCTCTCTCAACTTGCTTTCTGATCTTCCTCTCATTCCCTTCCTATAAGAGGCAGCGTCTTGTGCACAAACTGACAGAGGTCGTTTCAAAAGTGTAGGCTCACCTAGACCGATAATCTTTGGAATTTTTCAATATTATTTCTCATATTACAAAATTAAAATTAATGAAAATAAATTTTATCGTTTGCTTTTCATGAAGGAACGCTTTGACATCAAAAGTTTAAAGTCAGAGGCAAGTTTTGTTTTGATTTGAAGGAATGAAAATTGAAAATTCGCCAAAGATTATGGTCTAGGTGCGCCTACACTTCTGAAACGAGCTCTACTACAGCGATGCAGATCATGTATTTCCTCAGTTTTAAACCCAAAACCACCGATGAACACATTAAAATACTTCACAATCCTCTCAAAAAGTTGAAATTTTATCATTTCAAGATCCGGCGATTCAAAAAGCGCTATGATCATTTCTATGGCCGATGAAAGTTTACGATCGATAAATTAATTCTGAAAACTTTTTTTCCTCTTTTTTTCTTTTAGTAACGAAAACTCGAGATTTGGAGAGAGAAAAAAGTAGTGATACAATATAGCCACACTGCTTTTAAAGCCTCACTCTTCCCTACTTCTAGACCCCACTGACCTAATGTGCAATTAATATTAAAGTAGCGTCAGTTTAAAGTTTGAGAGCTGCGGAATAATTTAATTTTCCTTATGAAAGTCTACATTCTGATGAAAATAGACACTCTGAAAAGCTTCTGAACTTTCTATCTGAACTCTGCAGTAGGACACCGGTAAATCGATGACAGTAGGACGTTTCTTAATTCATAGAAAAAAAGCAGTAATCAGGTCTGAAATGTGACTTGGCTTTTTTATGGGTGGCAAGGAATTTAAATTGAAAGAAAATACCGATTTCTGATGAAAAAAGAGGGTTGGGTTAGAAAGGAGAAGCATCAGACTCTTGTCCAACATCGGAAAATTAGCGTATCAAAGTTGAAGAGGCCATATATGTACGCTAAAAATAATTAAAATATAACCATACCCTTGAATGCATACTATAGTTCAATCAAAGAATCTCTGTCTCCCACTCCCAACTCCCCCTTCCGACTCCCCCTTCTCTCTCTCTCCTCCACATGAAAGAGAATGCTTTACAGTTTATGGTTCTCCCCGTGGATACGCCACTGGACTAGCACCGCTATCCATCGGATTGAAATCTGGAAAAGTTTCGCCAGGAATCAGCTTATTGGGACTCTCGCAAACTTTCAATCTGATGGTAAGACCAACAAAAGTCAGACTAAAAAAGTCTAAAATTCAGTAATAAACTCACAAAACTGCTACAACGACAAGATCGTAACGGCACGGCGCACTATGGTCTGAGATCGGCCAAAAATGGCCACAAATCAGTGGCAAAAGTAATCAAAAATAGCAAATTTTCACAACTAAATCTAAGTTTAAAACTTTTTAGAGGCATTTCCAAGGTTGGAATTACGTGTTTGAAGTGTTTTCTGTGATTAAAATTGGTCTTGAAAATTTGTAAATGATGATTTTATGAGAAATTTACTTTCTGATTTTTGGCCACATTTTGATGATCTCAGACCATAGTGCGGCGGCGGCGCGGCTTTAACGCATGTGTATCATGGAAGATTCATGTCTAATTTATCGCTTTCTCTATGGAAACAGATATAAATATGTCAAATTAGAAAGGAATCTCCGATGATACCTGATGCGTAACTGCGTCTCTCCGCCATTCAGCCCGATTCTGAGAGTGGATTTCGTGATTTTATATTCAGCCCGCTTTTGAGGGTGGATTTCGTGATTTTATATTCATTTTCACAGGTTTCTATGCAAGAATCAACTCTTCAGTCCCAAGTAGCAAAAGTTTGAAAGAGCCCCGTTGTCAGCTCATTTGCTTTTAAATAGTTAGTTAGTTTTAAAAAAAAAATCAAATAGTTACTTTTAGTTAGTTTTATATACAGATACAGTCATTCTAAAGTCCGTGCCGACCCGACGACATTCCTGTAACTTTATGATCAGTCCTCTTATACACACGCTGCAGTATCACCTTTAATGGGAAACCCGACTTTGCTTTTTCCAATCCCTACTTTAGCATCGCAAGAAACGAAGATGTGTGTGTTTGCAATTTTAAAAGAGTCATCAAAACACGATGTCTGAAAAATAAAACTCGGTTTCTTCTGATCGCCCAACTTGCAGTATGATATAATTAAGAATTGACAGCTAAGCGACTCGCAGTAATGATGGTGTGCAGAGTTCAGCCTGGAAATCAATCAATCAATCTTATCGAGCAAATAAACTACCACTTTACGCTATAAACAATGAATACTGCAGCAGCAGTTTTGTTCTTGAAACAAAAGAGCCAGTAGCGCACCGAGAGTTTCTTCATCTCTCTCTTTTCTCCATTAAGAAACGTATGTTAGACAAGGATGGACAAAGGGATAAAACCCCCTCCTTCCGTCCTTTTCCTACTTATACATTCAAATGGGAAATGAGAGAGATGAAAGAGATCCTGGTTGCGCCAGTGAAAAGAGCAATTTTTTTTTACACTTGATTGCTTCATGTATATCGAACAAGGGTAAATGTGTATGAAAATAAATGCAAATAAGGTTTATCATGATGAGACATCTTGATAATGAAAAGAGCAACCTAATAAAATTGAAAAGAGGCTTCCATGAAACTTTAGAACATTATCGCAGCAACATAAAAGACGCTGCAATATTCGCGTTTTAATTTGAGCTGACATTTTTATTATTCTTCAGAACTTAGCTATCGTAAGATTTACAAGATTAAAATTTAACCAATACGTCATCAACTCAAACCATGGAAAACGTTGAATTTACAATTTTCTTGGACTGCCGAAAACTTAAACAGCAAATTATGGTAAATCTCACGATAGCTGTTTTTTCAGTGTATAGGAAACGTATGGACGCATTCATTGGATGGCCTATGCTCGGAATTCGAGGACGGTTCGACCTCTCTTATTAGCGAAAAAGCTGATTGCATGAAAAACTTAAGACAAGAGGCAGTTACCTAATAAGACCAAATTCAACTTTTTATACCAAAAATCCAACTGTATTTACCACTTGACTATCAGGTTATACAAGGTCAAATAAATGTTCATTCGTTCTATGATGAACTGGGTAGCCAAATATTATTTCTCTGCGGAGCTTATTGTTTCCAATGGTGTAAACTTGAGACTTTTTTTTGCGAGAGGGGGGGAAGGGGGAGGGGGAATATGGGTACAGTAGATGGACTATTGGTTTCCCATGGGAAACCTTCTCAGTAAGATAGGGTCTAGGGGGAAACCCCCAGAGAGAGGGGGTCTGGGGTGGGGCCCTCTCCCGAAAATAGTCAGGTTTTCTCAGACGATATTTTTGGCAATTCCATTGCTTAAAAATTGCCTTAACTTTACCCTCAAACGTTCATGGATTTTCGGTATATTTTCTTTATTTTATTGGCAAAAAAGGACTTTTTCATCCAAAACTTTTTATTACATGAAGCCAATAATTCTGCCTGTAGAGCTTAGTTATGGGCTTGTAGAAACTATTCCTTACTTGGCAATTGAAAGTATCATGGAAATGTAAAATAGGCATTTTACAAACTGTCTTCAGTTAATGTAATTTTCCGCTGCGCCTGGTCATTTAGGTAGATCCAAGAGATGCATCGGAATGAATTTATTAAGGGAGGCCGTCTACATATATTCATGGATAACTGAGTTAAAGGTAATTTAGAGCTATTTCAGGCCATTTCTCTCCTCCTATACTTTTGCACTCCCAAAAAATCGTGTATGCTGGGACTTCATTCACAACGCAGAATTTCTATTTAAAAACATGATGCATTTTCGGCCAAAATAGCATTTCAGGAACTAGAAAACCGAGTGTAAGAAACCAAAGGCATCCTTGTTCTCAGCTCACCGAGTACTTTCATGGGCTTATTAATAGAACACCGAAATTCAGCCCCTTGCAACTGTCTCACGAAGCAATTTTTGCTACAATCACCGCAACCATGGACGAATAATAGTTAAATGTATACCGTCACCCCGGTCAGTTATCGTACGCACGGATCACAAAGTGATCAAATGGATCTTCAAAGTAGAGTGCACCAATCGCTTTCCATGTGTTTCCATTACTTATTCTTATTCCTTATTCTTATTTCCATTACTTATTCTTATTCCTTATTCTTATTTCCATTACTTATTCTTATTCCTTATTCTTATTTCCATTACTTATTCTTATTCCTTATTCTTATTTCCATTACTTATTCTTATTCCTTATTCTTATTTCCATTACTTATTCTTATTCCTTATTCTTATTTCCATTACTTATTCTTATTCCTATTCTTATTACTTTCCATGTGTTTATCAACATAGCTGCAATGCGGTCAGCGGTGCCGCTTCGCACTCGTGCATCAGCGGAGCTTCTCCTTTCTCGAGTTTTGTAGAGTGGGGTACCCAGAGATTACTAAACCTAAGAGATATGGCATAACGATTCAAAAGTGTTATTCGACTCCTACGAAGTGTGCAATGTGGCGTACGCTGGTGGCCGTAGACATCATAAGCGTCGGTAGACGCAGACGGCAAGTCAGGTAACCCTACCCTACTACCACCCTCTCTACGACCTGACAAGTCTGCGCTGCGTAACGCTTATAATTACAGGAATTATATCATTCCCCCAAACCGTGCCTTGATATGATCCTGTAGCGAAAAAACTACGCAACCAAACTCATCAAACTTGGTCTTATTTTAACCAGCGTGTTCTGTGCTCGTGCCTTTTTTTTGTTTGAACGCAATCCGTCTAATATTTATTGAGAAATGATAAAAAAACTAAATTTCTCATTATAACGGCTATTTCAAACTACGCGCCAACTCTACTCTCATTGGCTACTGCCTTTCAGTATTTGAGATCGCCGCGAGAATCGACGATTCATCGTCAGTCAACAACAACTGCACATCATTTCAAAACACAAACATTTCTCCCTGCTTTGACACTTTTGAAATAAACTCGTTACAAATACATGAGTGATACAAGTGATTCTTGTTTCAATTACAACGTAGGCCGTGAATTACGAAATTTGTCCTCCTCAGTTCTTCTTTTTAAATAAATGTACCAAACATCTTTTCTAGTTATTTCTTTTGTGTGCTCCTAATTTGTTGTATGCACGCGTATAGTAAAGGTTGGTTTGCTCTCACAGTTAGGTACTTTTGCATATTCATTTATTTAATAACTATTCTAGCTCTGAAGCTGAAAGTATTCGAATTTGGGCATAACCGCGGAGCTTCATTTTCCAATTCATTGCTTGCAAATGCAACAGCTGAGTACCGTAATACTGTTGATCACTGGAGGGAGAGTAGTTTCTGATGTGTTTACAGCACCTTTGTGATTTTAGAACAGAATTGTACAATGTACTATTCTGTGATTTTAGTATAATTATTCATAAGCAAGTAGTGACAAAAGTTCTTTGCTGTGTACTTGTAGAAATGTAGAGTTTACAACTGATCTGTTTATTTGATGTGAACTGGTAGTGACAGTAACATTATTTTCCTGAAGTTAAAGAATTGAGCTATGGCGGATCTGCCAGCGGCAGAGCAGCCGGTGGCGGATCGGCCAGCGGCGGACCGGCCAGAGGCGGATTAGCCAGCGGCGGACTAGCCAGTGACGGATCGGCCAGCGGCGGACCGGCCAGTGGCGGATCGGCCAGCGGCGGACTAGCCAATGGCTGATCAGCCGGCGGCGGACTAGCCAGTGGCGGAGCGGCCAGCGGCGCACCGGCCAGTGGCTGATCAGCCGACGGCGGACTAGCCAGTGGCGGATCGGCCAGCGGCGGACCAGCCAGCGGCGGATCGGTCAGCGGCGGACCGGCCACCGGCGGACTAGCCAGTGGCGGATCGGCCAGCGGCAGATCGGCCAGCGGCGGATCGGCCAGCGGCGGATCGGCCAGCGGCGGATCAGCCAATGGCGGATCTTCCAGCGGCGGACTGGCCAGTGGTGGACTAGCCAGTGGCGGATCGGCCAGCGGCGGACTAGCCAGTGGCACATCGACCAGCGGCGGACCGACCAGTGGCGGACCGGCCAGCGGCGGACTAGCCAATGGCTGATCAGCCGGCGGCGGACTAGCCAGTGGCAGATCGGCCAGCGGCGGACCGGCCACCGGCGGATCGGCCAGCGGCGGACTAGCCAGAGGCGGATCGGTCAGCGGCGGACCGGCCAGCGGCGGACTAGCCAGTGGCGGATCGGCCAGCGGCGGATCGGCCAGCGGCTGATCAGCCGGCGGCGGACTAGCCAGTGGCGGATCGGCCAGCGGCGGACTAGCCAGTGGCGGATCGGCCAGCGGCGGACTAGCCAGTGGCGGATCGGCCAGCGGCGGACTAGCCAGTGGCGGATCGGCCAGCGGCGGACCGACCAGTGGCGGGCCGGCCAGCGGCGGACTAGCCAATGGCTGATCAGCCGGCGGCGGACTAGCCAGTGGCAGATCGGCCAGCGGCGGACCGGCCAGCGGCGGATCGGCCAGCGGCGGACTAGCCAGAGGCGGACCGGCCAGTGGCGGATCGGCCAGCGGCGGACCGGCCAGTGGTGGACTAGCCAGTGGCGGATCGGCCAGCGGCGGACCGGCCACCGGCGGATCGGCCAGCGGCGGACTAGCCAGAGGCGGATCGGTCAGCGGCGGACCGGCCAGCGGCGGACTAGCCAGTGGCGGATCGGCCAGCGGCGGATCGGCCAGCGGCGGATTTTCTTTACACTCGTCTTTTCCACTCCCCTTTTTTTTTCTATTAATTTAAGACTAAATAGATTAGCGGCGGACCGGCCAGCGGCGGACTAGCCAGAGGCGGACCGGCCAGTGGCGGATCGGCCAGCGGCGGACCGGCCAGTGGTGGACTAGCCAGTGGCGGATCGGCCAGCGGCGGACCGGCCACCGGCGGATCGGCCAGCGGCGGACTAGCCAGAGGCGGATCGGTCAGCGGCGGACCGGCCAGCGGCGGACTAGCCAGTGGCGGATCGGCCAGCGGCGGATCGGCCAGCGGCGGATCGGCCAGCGGCGGACCGGCCATTGGCGGACTAGCCAGTGGCGGATCGGCCAGCGGCGGACTAGCCAGTGGCGGATCGGCCAGCGGCGGACTAGCCAGTGGCGGATCGGCCAGCGGCGGACTAGCCAGTGGCGGATTGGCCAGCGGCGGACTAGCCAGTGGCACATCGGCCAGCGGCGGACCGACCAAAGGCGGACCGGCCAGCGGCGGACTAGCCAATGGCTGATCAGCCGGCGGCGGACTAGCCAAGGGCGGATCGGCCACCGGCGGACCGGCCACCGGCGGACCGGCCACCGGCGGATCGGCCAGCGGCGGACCGGCCAGTGGCGGATCGGCCAGCGACGGACTAGCCAGCGGCGGATCGGTCAGCGGCGGACCGGCCACTGGCGGACTAGCCAGTGGCGGATCGGCCAGCGGCGGACCAGCCAATGGCGGATCTTCCAGCGGCGGACCGGCCAGTGGTGGACTAGCCAGTGGCGGGTCGGCCAGCGGCGGACTAGTCAGTAGCGGATCGGCCAGCGGCGGACCAGCCAGAGGCGCATCGGCCACCGGCGGACTAGCCAGTGGAAACGGAACTGTAGGTTAGCATGTGGATCAGGGAAAAGAAAGGGAAATGAGACTGTGGTCCCTATCGTAAAATAAGCACTCGAGAGTCTATGTGAAAGTTGTCCGGAAACTATTCATAACTGCTGGCTAGTCAGCTGATGGATAACAACTGTTTCTTTTATTTGTGGAATGAGAAACTGGAATTTTACAAGCTAAAACCAGAGTATATCCCATCAAAAACCTTTCCAGGTGCAAGCAGACGGCATCAGGTAATTATGTCTGTCACAAAAAGCCGTTCCAATGCATTCACTCAAAGATATGATATGATGGGAACGGCAAGTCTCCTCCAAGTGGGCATCCAGCGGGGCAAATGTTAATAATTTTTCAAAATCAACACTATCCATCTGCGGCGAATTTAGAGAAGGAAAAACTTTGAGGGATGTATTTCTTTATTTTTTATTTTCAAACGCAAAAACTTGCCGCCGTTCATCGCCTTAAAAAAGAAAAAAATCAATTATTATTTTATTTTTTTTGAATAATAATAATTGATTTTTTTTTTTTTTTTTTTAAGGCGATGAACGGCGGCAAGTTTTTGCGTTTGAAAATAAAAAATAAAGAAATACATCCCTCAAAGTTTTTCCTTCTCTAAATTCGCCGCAGATGGATAGTGTTGATTTTGAAAAATTATTAACATTTGCCCCGCTGGATGCCCACTTGGAGGAGACTTGCCGTTCCCATCATATCATATCTTTGAGTGAATGCATTGGAACGGCTTTTTGTGACAGACATAATTACCTGATGCCGTCTGCTTGCACCTGGAAAGGTTTTTGATGGGATTGTTACTACTGTTGTTGTTTTGTTTGAATGAGATTTGACAGCAACGCCACTAACTAAATTAATAAGATTAATAAAGTGTGTGGGAAGTTTAATGAGCTCTGAGTATATTTTGTACGTGAATCTGAAAATCTAAGTCACTTTAATCATCCAATCGGCCATTAAATGACAAACATTTAGATGCTGCAGAGAATCTAACCTCATTTCCAACAACATGAATAACAACAATGTTTACGGTGTACTGCACGTGGTATCAAGGCCATTCAGCAGGCGTTTTTTACGGAGCCCGGCCAACGGTTTTTCAACACGGCGGAGATAGGAAGTGCCATATCTCTTAGGCTTAGTAATCTCTGGGGGTACCATCCTCTGAACAAAATCCAAGCATAGTTTTACATTCATTTTTTTCCTGACTGTAAGTACTATCAACGAATTAAAGACTGTCGCGAGATTTTCACGAGCTAAACTTTGCCTTAAAACTTGAAAAATATGTTTGAACCCCCCAAATACCCCCCTACGAACTGTCGGGGGCTTTTGAAATGATCAAAAATGAAAAATTTGGAGTCAATTCCCTATCTGCCGTTTTTGCCTCAAATCATTTGGTCAGTGGTTTTAGAGCAAAATGCCCTATCCGGGTAGTTTGGTACACCCTGTAAAGCATTTCCATCGAGGGACTCTACGCGACCACTTATTCCGCAGCTACATGCGTGTAAGTGTTGGACTGATCTGCAAAGGCTCTCCCACCCCACTTGCACTGGTCCCTCGGGCCACGCCATCACCCCCCCCCTCCCCCCAATTAAATATGAAAAAGTGACCCAAAAATGGGGGTACCTTTTTTTTTTTTTTTTTTTTTTTTTTTCTCGGTACAAAACGGTACAACATGGGTACACATCGATGACGTAAACAAAACATAGAAATTCGATGGCGGGGGGGGGGGGGGGCTGGCGAAGTGGACGTCCTCGGGCCCTCACCTCGCTTGCCAGGTGTGAGGAAGTACTATCAACGAATTAAAGACTGTCGCGAGATTTTCACGAGCTAAACTTTGCCTTAAAACTTGAAAAATATGTTTGAACCCCCCAAATACCCCCCTACGAACTGTCGGGGGCTTTTGAAATGATCAAAAATGAAAAATTTGGAGTCAATTCCCTATCTGCCGTTTTTGCCTCAAATCATTTGGTCAGTGGTTTTAGAGCAAAATGCCCTATCCGGGTAGTTTGGTACACCCTGTAAAGCATTTCCATCGAGGGACTCTACGCGACCACTTATTCCGCAGCTACATGCGTGTAAGTGTTGGACTGATCTGCAAAGGCTCTCCCACCCCACTTGCACTGGTCCCTCGGGCCACGCCATCACCCCCCCCCTCCCCCCAATTAAATATGAAAAAGTGACCCAAAAATGGGGGTACCTTTTTTTTTTTTTTTTTTTTTTTTTTTTTTTTTCGGTACAAAACGGTACAACATGGGTACACATCGATGACGTAAACAAAACATAGAAATTCGATGGCGGGGGGGGGGGGGGGCTGGCGAAGTGGACGTCCTCGGGCCCTCACCTCGCTTGCCAGGTGTGAGGAGTACGAAGAGTGGCCGAACCAGAGCTTTGAAGGCAAAACTTAGCTCGTGATAATCTCGCGACAATCTTTGATTCGTCGATAGTACAAGGCATTGCACTATCATTGTAAAGTAAACTTTTATTCGTTTTCAAATACATGCTTTTTCGTTACGTGCTGGGAGAAAAATCCAGACTTTTAAGAAGTGATAAGACAGCGCGTTTCAGTGAGGAGACAAAAACCAACTCCTGAGAACGTTACATTTATCAAAACTGTATAGCCGAGGAAGGTCCTTCAGACTTCATCTTAAAGCTGAGGGAGGGAACGGTGTCCGGACAGCCCTTTAAAACTTCCCATACGGAATGAAATTAATATGCTCCACCCCCGCACTATGCATGGTCTGAGATCGTCCAAAAGTTACCAATAAAGGTCAACAAGTTTCTCATAAATTTCTCATTTATAAACATTCGAGACCAATTTTAATCACAGAGACCACTTTCATCGAGCAATTTAAACCTACAAACGCATCTGAACATTTTTAAATTCAAGCTTAAAAGATCGAGAGCTATGCTCATTAATGATTTTGTTTTTTGTTTTTTTTCACTGAGTTTTGGCCACTTTTTTTCGATCTCAAACCATACTGCCCCGGTACGAGCAATGAATTCTGACTACGTCACTATTTGTACTGCAACACGCTATAACTGCAGAGGGGGTAAACATACATGTTATAAGTCCTACCCCAAAGTTTGACACCACGGACTGGTTTGTTTGCCTCACTTCTTTCAACCTTAAATCAAAAATTGTAATTGATTTAGTTTAAATTGGTTTGAAACTATAGTGAAAGTGTTTTAAAGCGGCTATCTGGACACAGATTTCGAATGAAATTTTACTTGCTTCTGTCATGCGTCAGTTTATTTGCCGTGTAAGCCCTTCCAAAAGAACAGTTACAATCGCTTTCTGTATCCAGATATAGCCATTCCAAAACACTTTCACCTTCATTTCAAACCAATTTTCAATGGATTTGTCACAATAACTTTTTTTCTTTAAACTTTCAAGTTTTTTAAAAAAAAAAATGAGGCAAACAAACCGAGCCTGTGTGAAAAAGACCATAAGAGATTTCCATTATGGCTGCCTTCTTGGTGCTTCAAAACAGTGTTGCCAGATTGGGGTGAAAAAGCCGTACGTTTTACATTGATTTAAATGGGGACGATACGGCTTTTTACCCTCGATCTGGCAACACTGCTTCAAAATCCCTCTATTGTTATAGGTCGTTAACTTGTACGGTCCTGTATCAGCCAGGAGCGTGCCGAGGGAGGGGGGGGGCATGTGGGTACCCTTGCCCCGGGCGGCACTCTCGGGGGGGGGGGGGCGGCGGCAAAAATCAGGGTGGAAAAAAAAAAACAAAAAACAAAAAAACAAAAAACAAAAAAAAAACAAAAAAAAACAAAAAAACAAAAAAACAAAAACAAAAAAAAAATAAAAAAATACAAAAAAAAAAGTTATCGAATTTAAAGATGAAAATAAAATTTTGTTCGCGGATGACGGCAAGATTGCATTCTTGCCCCCCCCCCTCTGGAAACCACAGCACGCCCCCGGTATCAGCTAACGAAAGAAAAATTGGTAAACCCCTAATAAGACTCAGATATGGATAAACACTTTACATCGAAGGTAAAGATTGATCTAGAAAACACGACTACAAAATTTCAAGAGCAAGTGGTTCAACAGTGGCTAAAGTTCACACAAAATTCTCACCAACAAATTTTTAAGCGACAACTACCGCTGAAAATTAGGACCTCGAGTATCCTCACAAAAGAAGAACGATCGCGACTTTATCGAATGAGACACGAACTTTTTTTTTTCTTTTTTTTTTTTTTCGAGAGCGCGCAAAGATTAATGACACTCGATCATCGACCAATTAGACACAACTGAAAGGTTAGCTTTGAAAAACATGAGGCAAAAGCGCATATCTGATTCGACCGATAACATATGACTTTGACCATCGGAGTTGTCGGATTTCAAGGAGTGAACAGTTTTTCTCCGTCGGTGACCGCGTGACCTCGGGTGATTTGAATTCGCAGTCCGGCAATCTCGCCTTAGCTTCTCTTGGCGCGACGAGACATTACGCGCATAAGCGCTGAACAGGGGAGGTATGGGGGAGGGGGAGGGGGGAGAGGCTAGAGTACTAATTGTTAGAGACAGGGTCGCGGTCCCCGCCGCGCGCAGGATTTCAGAGCGCGGTCATTTACGAAGACAACCCAATGGAGAAGAGACTTAAAGGGCTCAATCGCCCCCTCCCCTCCCTTCGATTCTTCGGAAAAAAAAATCTATAAAAAGTGATAAAATTGACGATTCAGAATTAGAAGAGGTAAGAAAAACGACGGAATCTACAATAATAATAAAACCATAAAGAATAAGAAGCGGAACAGCAAGAAGCGAAACTTCGGCCTGATTTTGGTTGCGCTGCCCACCATGACAGGCTGGTTAGTACGTCGGTACGGCAGCATGTAAACAAAAACAAAAAAGGAACAATTTCGACCCCACGTATTTTAAATGCGAACCATTTAAATGGAATCTTATATTACTGCTTGAAAATGGGTCACTATCGAACTTGAAATTTTAATACATCGAATACGGAAACAATTAACAACTTGAAGTTTGTATAAAAAACTTCGAATTTTGTTATTTTTCTAACGAAGTGTCACAAAGTAAGTACAAACAATAGTAACGAGTTTTAGGAAATTTGGGAGACCCTGTCCCCTAAAAGTTCCTGATAAGATTGAGGTGTTTAAAATTTTCTTTGCTGGTAAAAAATGAACGTTACCTCTTTTCTCCTTTAAGCTATCGATTTTTTGGCCACCTATAAATTATAATGCCTCAAATTTTCCAACCAATAGGTCCACTCAAAGATTTGAAGTGACCATAAATTTTTAGATACCTTGAGTTCAATTGAATAAGAGATTAATCAACCGCGCGCACTGGCGCAACCAGGATATCTTCCATCTCTCTCATTTCCCATTTGAATGTATGAGTAGGAAAAGGACAGAAGGAGGGGGTTTTATCCCCTTGTCCATCCTTGTCTAATATACGTTTCTTAATGGAGAAAAGAGAGAGATGAAGAAACTCTCGGTGCGCTACTGACCGCGCGACTTAACAATGATCGCAATTGAAATTCTAACGCGTGTCAATCACGGTCATTCTATTTCAATATCAACACTTCAAGAGATAATTTTTTTTTTTTTCTTTTTTTTTTTTCTTTTCATTCACGAGATTTTCCCCTTCGATGTCAAGAAACATCATTTGACGCTCCGTCATTTCTATGATTCTGAATTGAATAATTATCATAATCTTACTTAACAAGCTTTTAAACACTTTTCAACAATCCATAAGGAGTATAAAGGCAATTTTCAAAAGCATTCGACGATTTTAAGTTACGAGATTCGCCCTATCAGAAAAGTTTCGAGGCTGAAGAAGACTAAAGCTACAATTGCGAGGCGGAATCCGGAGGGGGATATAAAACAACTGTATCGCTCGTTCTTATAGAAATTAACACGATAGTTCAGATGGGATATTTTCCGATGGCAAAGTTTGCAATATGGCAACGTTGCATTTAGCTCAATAAAACCCAAAAAATAAATCGAATTATCAAGGGATCAGCGATGACCATCAAGTCGATCTTTTTTATGGGTTCGAATAGACAAAATGTCATGTTGCTGGATAGCAATGATATCTTCGGAAGAGCACATCTGCGATAATTTGAGCTCTCCTCTCCTGAGGGCAACCATTAAATCCTGTTCCGGCAATTTGCAGAGTCAATTTGGGTCCTCAATCAAATTCTCCTCTCTTAAAAAAATAGAAAAATCTAAAAGACTCAAAGCGTCAAATGGGTCTGTTGAAGCAAACTTTTGCTATGTCATTATACAGAAAGGCCCACAACCCCCCAAAAAAATATAAAAGAGCAACAAAAACAGGGTAAACGAAAGTCCAAGATGCGGCTAGAGTTGTATAGCAATTAGCAAGTCACGATGGGACGTCTCATCTAATGGGGCTCTTACAAACTTTTGCTGTGAGCAAATGAATAGTCCATTCTGATGTAAACACCAGCAAAAATCACGAAAAACACACTAAGAAAGTCTAAAATTCAGTAATAAACTCACAAAACTGCTCTAACGGCAAGTTCGTATAATGGCGGGTATCATGGGAGATTCCCGTCTACTATGTCACTTTCTCTAAGAAAACACAGAGATATGTCTCAATTTAGTTAGGAATATCCCATGATACCTGCATCTCTCTGTCATTAACCCCTCATGGACCAAGCCCGAATATACTCGGTTTTCCCCGCTAATCTATTTCACAATGTTCCCGTATCATGATTCCGAATCAACACAATTCTTGATGTAGTGTATAACAAGATGAGATTTCGTTTGATGCCTTCAATCCGTCATATAGGCAATTCCAACTCCCCCGAGCACGAACAGTTAACTACCTCCCCTACATAAACGGAAAAGTGACGTTCTCGTGAACTAACCTGGTCTTCAAATGGTTAATCCCGATTCTGAGAGTGAATTCGTGTTTTTTTTTTTTTTTTTTTTTTGTACTCATCGTCATTTTTACAGGTTTATAAACCGGAATCAATTCTTTCATCCCCTGTAGCAAAAGTTTGCAAGAGCCCCATGGGTCTGATACTGAATCGCACTTTTCCGTAAATTGAGACAGCTGCGATTAGAGACGGCCGGGGCTTCCTCATTGTACTCGGTACGACGGACATCTAGAAATTTCGTTTAAACGTATTTGTTGAGTTTGTGAGTCAATTTTGGAACTTGTTGATGCTTCTAAAGACATTTTCTAGTGATTTAAACACTAGAAAAGACCAACAATACTACTGTCGCAAAAGTTAGGACTAATGTACATTATAATTGCACGTATCCTACTTTTTAACGTACTTATTGACCAATTTTCCTCGCTCTGGTTCGATGGGGCTGTTGTACACTTTTGCTACATATTCGATGTAAAGGTCGTTTCAGATGTAAACGTACCTCCATAAATAACGGTGGAAGTACTAAAAACTTACGAAACCCACTCCTAAACTCATAAAATGCATTTAAACGCACGACCGCGATGGCGGCGTTGGGCACTAATAATGGGAGATTCCCATCTCATTATACTATCACTCCATCAAGAAGTGACCAATAAGAGACGACTTTACTTTAGTTCCGGTGTCACCTACAGATGTCACAGAATATAATATAATTGGATGTTCATCACTTCTTTGAGACTAGTTATACTTACTCTGTAAATCTTCCTTCCCAGCAAAGAAAAAATTACGAAATTAAGACGGGATTCCCATTATTCAAAAGCTTTCAACGCGGGTTTATGCATCTGCAAGTTGACCCTTAAATCGCCGGTAGCAAAAGTGTGCAACAGCTCCATTTCGGTATGCGTTGAAATGTACGACTTTTTGAAAGCCATCTACTCAAATAAAAGTAGCAACAATATTGTGACATAAATGAACAAGACAACTATAAAATTGCACTTTGAGGAAATAGGTTTAGCAGCCGTAGAATCAAAGGTGGAAAAGAGGAGAGGAGCTTACCAGCAAAGTAAAGGAGACAGATACGAAAATAGCGTTTTTACGCGCACAGCTAACAGCTGCGGACAAAGGCGAAATAAAAAACACGCAAGAGTCACGAATTTATTTTCTTAAATTTATTGAAACGTAAAATGTAAACAGAGAACGAACTACCGAACGAATTCGCAGACGATTTGTAACATAACTAATATTGAGACTTAATAGGAAATCTGCAAAATTCAAGTGATTAGATTACACAGACGAGTGTCTGAAGAGAGCGCGCGCGCTCACGCGAGAGAGGGAGAGGGAGAGAGAGAGAAATAACGAACATAATCATTCCACTTCAATGGAAAATTTTATCGAAATCCAGCGGTCATCATATGTGCTCTCTTGAATACGGTATCTTGATCTTCACACTTCATTTACGTTCCAAAACCTCAGATTACTAAAATTCGACAGAATACTTTTTTGGACTCCGATTTATAATTAGACTATTTTTTATACATCACTTAAATTAAATGCACTCAATTTTAATCCCTGACAATCGGTTATGAATTAGGTGTTGGGATGAAATACCGCAAACACCGCTAAAATTAGACGCCGCTGTGCTCTAGTACTCCTACAAAGCTGTAGCCAGGAATTTGTCTTTCTCTTTCTCTCGGTCCAATTGAATGAATGTGTTAGAAGAGGATGGCGAGAAGGACTGTCGAGTGACTTCAGCTCCTGTTTCTGTCCTTCTCTGACACATGCAGTCGAATAGGCAAGGAGAGAGAGAGAGAGAGAGAGAGAGAGAGAGAGAGGAGAGAGGAGGAGGAGAGAGAGAGAGAGAGAGAGAGAGAGAGAGAGAGAGAGAGAGAGAGAGAGAGAGAGAGAGAGAGAGAGAGAGAGAGAGAGAGAGAGAGAGAGAGAGAGAGAGAGAGAGAGAGAGAGAGAGAGAGAGAGAGAGCGAGCGAGAGAGAGACTGAATTCATGTCTACGACTGTGCAGTCCTATATGCACAATAAAAAGTTTTGCGTCCACACCAATTGAAGGCGCTTTTTTACCGCAGCAATCTCATGGTTGGTCAAACAACAAACGCGAATCGGTGAATAAAGCAGGAATGGTGCAGGGAGACCAATCGACCACGACCTCCAAGCGAGGAGGAGGAAAAGGATCTACAAGTGGAGGGGCGAGGAAACTGGAGCGCGAGAAAGAACCGAAATCGATTTAGTACAATAATCGATGAGCAACAATCAACTTCAAGTCAAGCTTGAGCCACACTAGAGCTTGACTTAAGGCCCGGTATTAAGACCCTTGGTTTGTCCAAACCGACAGGTTGACTCAACCACAAGGCAATCCGGGAGGCAGCCAAATTACTGGTTGAAGGATGAGAACAAAGGAGGTTCGACCCTTAACCAGAAGATAACTAGAGGTCTTAAAACGCAACTCCTTGTATACCTGAGATTAGAGCTCTATAACCACCGCCAAACTATCACCTAACCAGAGGTCGTAATACCGGGCCCAAAGGTCGTCGATGCCGTTTGGTGAGCAAAGAGTGAGGGTATGCTAGTTCAAGTCAAGTCCAAATTTTCCTCAAATTGGTCGGGTACCTGGACATTGGACAATGGACGTCTAAAAGGAGCGCCTCAGCCGAGAAACAACGTAACAAGGGGTAGTGGACGCGCGAACTCATCAGCGACAACACTCTGCTATCACTCGCGCTCATTGAGGCTTATGATGGGAATTTTTGTACTTCCAAAATCCCAGCTTTATTTCCGAGTGTTTCAGCTTGAAACTTTCGGGGTGTTTTCCTGAAGTATGCTCACAGGTGTCGACGCTCCTTAAATTTGTACTTCTTGCGTAAATTCACCAATTTTAGCCAAAAACTGTTGACTTTTCGAGCAGCGCGACGCGACGTGGTGTTCACGGTTCGAACTAATACCTAGGTAATCGGCCTTAAAATCACCTTAAAAGCAGTTACACATACCAGCAGTATATACACATATAGAACTAAACTATCGTGATTCTAAAGTGATTCTAATAAGTCAGTAGCACAAACCAGGATCTTTTCTATCTCTCTCATCTTTCCTTTAAAAAGACAAATAGAAAAATGATAGAAAAGGGGGGTGGCATCCCCCTTGCCTATCATTGTTTGACTAATAGTGTTTCATAGAAAAAAGGAGAGGAGGAGAGAGGGAGAGAATTTCTTGTTGCGCTACTGAAAAAGTTATTGGGTGGATTTCGGGAGTTTTTGGTAGGATACTATGTTGTTTTTTTCTCAGCTCCTATACAAGGGAATTGTACGTTTCATTGATCATTAATCCATAGCATAGAATAAATTTGCAACAACTTCATAAATGAGTTCCGAAGATTTCGGAGCTTCCTTTTATAAGTATTAATGAATCTAGCGTTAGTAATTAAGAAATCAAGTTGTTCGAACAGATAAACCAAGGGTTTTGCGCGTAGTTTCAAGAGCCATACGGCGGCAGCATGACTCGGCTAGAGATTGCTCGATGCCGCGTCCGCGTGTGCGCTCGCCAATTCCACTTCACATTTAAGACTATCGAAAGTCGAAAAGTCGAAAAGATAGCTTCTGATAACCATCTCGGAAAGCAAAGATAACGGTCGTCGAGTTATCGGTGGGAGGGTCGACACGGGCGCACAGTGATATAGACTGATTGTGAGCTATTTTTCAAACATACAAAAAAAAATACAAAATACAAAATACAAAAAAATACAAAAAAAAAAAAAAAAAAAAAACCAAGCTGTCATCTTAAATAATAAAGTTTTTGAGTATATTGTTAAACACCGCATACTATGCATTTTTATTGATAAACACAATTGAACTTCGAGGCTTAAAGTTAATCAACTTATATAGCATGGGCGTCAAAACCAGAGCCTGAAACTAAGGAGTCGACTGTGACTTTATTTTCTTCACCAGCTGTGCATTTTAAAAATGAATTTGAAAACACAGACAACGTGCCCACCAGCTGTAAGGGAGGAGAAGGGGGTGATCGAGGATCCCTTCTCGAAGCTCCTTAACCCTTCAACGACCAGGTTAGTTCAAAATAACGCCCCTGATCTGTTTATTTGGGGAAGGTAGTTAACTGTTCGTACTCGGGAGAGCTGGAATTGTCTATACGAAGAATGGAAGGCGCCAGACGAAATTTTATTTTGTGTTTTCATCAATAATTAATTTTATCCGGAATGAAGACCCGACCAATATGAAATAGTCTTCATAAGAATTAAAAACGAGAATACTCGGGCTTGGCCCACAAGCAAAGATGGAAACCGTAATTGAACCGACACCGAAAACCGAATTGAACCGGTCGTTTTCCACGAACCGTAATGTGAACCGAAACCAAAATTCTGAAGAATCCGCGAACCGGAATCGAACCGAAAACCGAAATGAAACAACCTTAGACCGAAATGGTAAACGGTTCAATTTAGGTTCATAGATTGAACCGAAATTGAACCGAATTTTAACCGGTTCATCGCAGTTGAACCAAAACGAAACCGAATTTACGCGCCAATAGTCGAATCGAACCGTACTTGAACCGAAATGTCATATGGTAATGCAAACCGGTTCAGAACCGGTTTATAAATTCAATTTCTGTTTCCACCACTGCCCACAAGGGGTTAAAAAAAAGGATTTTTGTCGAAAATAAATAAATGACACTCTGAAAAAGCATGATATTCCAAAAAATAACGCTCTTTTATGGGAAATATATCAGAACCCATCCCCTAGAGAACCTAATCCTCTGGCTACGCCGCACCGCGCCACTGCAAAAGACAAATAGATGTACACTACCATATGATTGTATAGATTGTTTTAGACTTAAAACAATGAGATGATTACGATTGAAAAGTGAGAGTAGCTGCAATCGGGGGTATTCTCGTATTTGTACTAAAACTTTTAGTACAGCGATAAATCGTATCGATTGCCGTCCGAGGACCTCAGGTTCCAAACAAACTCTGGTTCCATATTGTGATTCCCCCATTGGCCCATTTTGAACGGAAATTTTGGCTATTAAATCGAGAAATTAATGCAATCTTCTTGCAATTATAAATTCTGCGTTCTCGAAAAAACTTAATTATGCCTGATTGCCTGGTTTCACGACTAAACCTGCCGAAATCAACAAGATATTACAGATTAAACGATGCATTGGAATCACCCAAATGTTTATTGTCGCTGTTCTGGAATAGGAGGGAATTTTAGAATTCTAACCTCCAGATGCATCGTTTCATCTGTAATAGCTTGTTTCATCGCTCCTAGGGAATTTGAATGATTTGCCTTCATCCGGTTAAAATTAGTTCGAGATCAATTACAGGAAGACAATCGTCTTTAAGTTATGAATATTTTAATAAGTGTCTAAAACCGCTATTTTGGCGTTCTCAGCGGTAGAGCGACGAGGCCGAAAAAAAGCATTTCTCCGCATGTAGACGACCGAATTCGATGAAAAATGAAAAAGGGGGATTTTGAGGTTGCAGAATTCAATTCTGCCGTCAGATTTAAAGAATTTTAAAATCCAAGATGGCTGCCGAGCCGATAGAGGTTGTGGCAGCCATCTTGGATTTCAAAATTCTTTAAACCTGGCTGAATTGAATTCCGCAACCAAAAAATCCCCCAGTTATTACCCATTTTCATCGCATTTGGTCGACTACACATGAGGAGAAATGATTTTTTTCGGCCTCGTCGCTACCCCTGAAAACGCAAAAATACAGCGATTTTTGACACTTTAAATATTCATTTCTCAAAGACGGTTGTCTTCCCGAATTTTATCTTGAGCTCGTTTTAACTGGATTAGAAAGAGCTTACTTCTAGGCAGATTTCAGTTTTCCTCCGTGCGATCCGAATTGGAGAGAATGTTAAAAATCCGATTTTTTGGAATTTTCAAAATTTTGAAAAAGCAAAAACTCAACGAAATTTCAATATTTTGGAATATGATACGCTCGGAAAAAGGTCTTTTGGAAGCTCTTTCACTTAAAAATAGGTTTGTTTTGAAAGCTGTCACGTATAGTCGAATTTTAAATCGCATTCGGCGTTTCAATTTAAAAAAAAAAAAAAATCTTTCTTCAAACTCTTCTTAATTTTTTTCTTTTCCTAACTCGTGCGAACCTTTCGTTGGTCACGTACGCGAATAAATGTTTTCTCTTTTTTAACTTATTTCTTCTATTTCAGTCTAAAAGTCAACATTTCAAAATTTTAACTCTTTCGACCAATTTCATCTTTTATCTCGCACTCATCGTAATTTGTTTAATCACTAAACTTGCGAATTGCGGTGTTTGCGAGATTCTGTCCGGGAGATTAGGGGAAGTGTCCCGGGGGAAACCTAGAGGGATTTTGAGTCAAACAGCGCAAGCTCCATACTGTTTCTTCGTTGTTCGGTCTTCGAGAAGTGCAATAAATAAAGAGAAAAAAAAAAGAAATACAATCATCAAATTTAATTCAAGTTTTTATTTTATTTTATTCGTCTAAAACTCTCCCCAATCTTTTTCTCAAGTACTCGGTGCCACTTAAATGAATGAGTTACCAAAAATCCAAAATAGGGAACCATGACAATATCTTTAATCGTTTAAATGTTATGGCTAGAAACTCGTTCTACCTTTGACCCCCCGCCCCCGATTCTAAGGGGGCTAAAATAAAAAACTGGACGTTTTTAGACCGCCCGCGAATAGCTCTATCAATCCTGAAAAAATGAAGGAAAATCAGTCACAGTCCATTCCTCAGGGGCGATGAAACAACCTTATTCCAATGGGAGAAATTACATTGAACCAGAGTTTGTTTGGAACCATGCAGAGGTCCCCGAACGGAGGCTTCCCGTTAAATTCTGGAAGCAGCGCGAGTTTTGGTTCTGGAATACATCCTCCCATCAGAATAGTATCTCTGTATATTGGTTTTCAGTTTCAACCATAGCGGCGCGGCGTGAGCTCAAAGACCACATTTTGTATGGCCCCGACGTGGTCCCCAAAAGACGTTGGATGGTGAGCACAAGCAACAAGCGATCTGCGGGACCATGAGGACGGGATAGAATGTGGTCCCTGGTATTTTCACACATACGTACAGTGATGAATTCGCGGTCAAACGTGCCGTTCTAAACTATATTTCGAAGAAAAACTTTGTTGGTGAATGCCATGACCTTCTGCTTTTCCGTAGGATTCAGACTTGCTCTTGGGCATTATTGCTGCCATATAAGTAGTAATAAATATATTGCCGATTGTTGACCGATATTCCGTATTTTTATACTTCTGATGTTTTATAAATTGCTTGTTTTGGTCTGATCTCATGAAAGTGTGACACAGTTTCCATCGCTCGAACTGCAAGAGTTTTGGGAAGGGCTATTTGGACACATTTATACTAAACAAACCTACTAGTATTTCGACGTTGCTATTTAATCTCGACTTTTTCATTCCCTCAAAAATAATCAGATGAATGAAATTGCTTGATATTTTCAGGAACAAGAGACGTAACGCAGAGAAGGAAAGTTCCTGGTTGCACTAGGTCTCATTTTATAAATAAGAATATTAAATTCAAGTGAAAATGGCAGCGTCTGATGTCACTTCAGTAAAAATGAGTCCATTTGAATCGAGCAGCGTTAGTGGTGGGTTAGAAAGTAGTTAACTATTCGTGCGTGCCTGTACCGTTTTAGTCTATCCTAAAAAGTGAAGGCGCATCCATAAAAGGAAGACACAACGTCAACTGTCCATCGGTCAAACTGCGGTGGTTTTCGGTAGGAGTAGGTTTTTGAATCGCATAGCGTCGCGGGTTGGAAAGTAGTTAACTATTCGTACGCGCTTGTACCGTTTTAGTCTACCTTTAAAAATGAAGGCGCATCCAAACAAGTAAGAGACGGTGTTCATCAGTCGAACTGCTTTTTGGTCTCACTAATCTCCTATGATACTTGCATGAGGCCTTCGTACACGCTCAAATTAGGATCGTCAAATTGGCATTGATGAGCCGAAATCCACCGCTAAACGGCAGGTGAGCCAACTGTTGCATGTTCCGTTGGTTAAAACGTCAAACAACTAACTGTGCAATTTGAAGATGGATGGTGTGTCATCTGTTCACCAATCTACTGTCAACAAAGCCAATAAACCCGTTTAGGAGGTGTTTTAGTCAAGGTCATGTTTGAATTTTAGAAACGTCAGGTTGGCAATTCAACAGTTTGCGGTGGATTTCGGCTCACCGATGCCAATTTGACGAGCCTACTTTGAGCGTGTACGAAGGTCTATAGCTCCGCCATCTTTGCTATTAAATGGTAAGCTACGTAAGTGACATAGGGTGCCTATACTTAATGTGTCACTCTCTCTTGAGAAATACACAGAGGAAAGTCTCAAATTAGATAAAAATCTCCCTGACACCAGCGTGGCTCCGCATTCACACATTAAACTTTAAAGTCATTTTGTGAGTCAATGCATGAATTTCGTGATTTTTTTAATTGTTCTCATCGTAATTTTCGCTGGATTTTCCTCGTGAGCTATCTATTCAATCGCTTACAGCAAAGGTTAGCAAGAGCTCCATTGTTACAGGGTCGTTACCGCACTTTTTGAAGACCCTCACAGAAAATTCCTCAACGTCACCAATCGGCGGGAATCGATCGCGCCAATTTTAGAGTTAAAAAAAGGGAAGAAGAAAAATAAGAAGTATAGAAGAAAAAGAAGAAGAAGAATGAGAAGAAGAAGAAGAAGAAGAAGAAGAAGAAGAGAAGGAGAAGAAGAATAGAAAAAGAAGAAATAGAGAAAGAAAAAGAAGAAATAGAGAAATAAAAAGAAGAGGAGGAGGAGGAGGAGGAGGAGGAGGAGGAGGAGGAGGAGGAGGAGGAGGAGGAGGAGGAGAAGGAGAAGGAGAAGGAGAAGGAGAAGGAGAGAGAGAGGGAGAAGGAGAAGGAGAAGGAGAAGGAGAAGGAGAAGGAGAAGGAGAAGGAGAAGGAGAAGGAGAAAGAGGAGGAGGAGGAGGAGGAGGAGGAGAGATGGAAGAAAAAGAAGAAATAGAAGAAGTAATAGAAGAAGAAGAAATAGAAAAAGAGGAAATAAAAGAAGAAGAAGAAGAAGAAGAAGAAGAAGAAGAAGAAGAAGAAGAAGAAGGAGGAGGAGAAGAAGAAGAAGAAGAAGGAGAAGAAGAAGGAGAAGGAGAAGAAGAAATAGAAAAAGAAGAAATAAAGAAAGAAAAAGAAGAAATAGAGAAAGAAAAAGAAGAAATAGAGAAAGAAAAAGAAGAAATAGAGAAAGAAAAAGAAGAAATAGAGAAAGAAAAAGAAGAAATAGAGAAAGAAAAAGAAGAAATAGAGAAATAAAAAGAAGGAGGAGGAGGAGGAGGAGAAGGAGAAGGAGAAGGAGAAGGAGAAGGAGAAGGAGAAGGAGAAGGAGAAGGAGAAGGGGAAGGAGAAGGAGAGGGAGAAGGAGAGGGAGAAGGAGAAGGAGAAGGAGAAGGAGAAGGAGAAGGAGAAGGAGAAGGAGAAGGAGAAGAAGAAATAGAGAAAGAAAAAGAAAAAGAAAAAATAGAGAAATAAAAAGAAGAAGGAGGAGGAGGAGGAGGAGGAGGAGAAGGAGAAAGAGAAGGAGAAGGAGAAGGAGAAGGAGAAGGAGAAGGAGAAGGAGAAGGAGAAGGAGAAGGAGAAGGAGAAGAAAGAGAAGGAGAAGGAGAAGGAGAAGGAGAAGGAGAAGGAGAAGGAGAAGGAGAAGGAGAAGGAGAAGGAGAAGAAGAAGAAGAAATGAAAGAAAAAGAAGAAATAGAAGAAGTAATAGAAGAAGAAGTAATAGAAGAAGAAGAAATAGAAAAAGAGGAAATAAAAGAAGAAGAAGAAGAAAACCAGACAAATAGAAGCGACGAAAGCAACGAAAGGCTAAGGTCGCTAGTCTGAGGACACGATGCGAAGAGAAAATTGCTTGACACGATGCCATGGTTGTCATACCGCCTGAGCCCCTCCCTCTTTCCTCCATCATACTCTCAAACTCAAACATGACCGGATTTCCCACCACCAGGAAAAGAAAGAGATCAAAGGGAGGTTAATTAGGCTAAGGTCAAAAGGTGCAAGTATCTCGTGTCTGGGTGGGAGGGGAGAGAGAGAGAGAGAGAGAGAGAGAGAGAGAGAGAGAGAGAGAGAGAGAGAGAGAGAAAGAGAAGAGAGAGAGAGAGAGAGAGAGAGAGAGAGAGAGAGAGAGAGAGAGAGAGAGAGAGAGAGAGAGAAATAGAGGGAGAATGAACTTCAAAACAGATAAAAATTACTACGAGATTCAATTAGCGTTAGCAGTGCAGAAAAGCATGATCAAATTAATGGATCTGTTTAGAGTTTTACCTACAACGATGGGTCTTTTGCAAATTTCTGCTTTACAGCGTTGCAGAGAATGTGCCCATGAATTTTAAACCCCCATAAATAAATTGATGAACACACTAAAAAACCATGCAAATTCACTCGTAGAGTCGTGAATACATTTTTTTAAAATCCGTAAATTCATGCGCGCCCGCGGCAGGGGCACCCCCCCCCCGAAATTCAGAACAGTCAAAACTTCACGATAAAAAATGAAAGAGGGGGGGGGAGATGAAATGTCAATCAAAGGAGTAATAATTGACCAACTTTATTATTAGTTTATTTTGTAATTTTAACTCACTTTTTGCTAGGAATAGTAGAAGTATGCATTTTTCTTACCATTGTTATCACCTGTTTTCACTTCATTCATAATATCAAATACGTCAAAATAATTAATATTATTTGATACACCTGTAAAACAGCTTAAAAGTGCACCATTTGGAAGAAAAGTTAGTTTCTTCCCCTTTTTCTTCAGAAGGGAGGGGGGGTCCCCCCTTTGACCTTCCATTGAGGCTCAACAATTTTGCTCCCCCCCCCCCCATTGCAAATTTTTCTGCGGGCGCCCACGCGTGAATTCAAATAGTGCTCTCGTTTCAAAAATAATCCTGTGCACCTCTCATTGACGTCGCCTCACCTCCACGAGCCGCCAGACTTTAGATGTATACATATAGGTATAGGCCATAGGCTGTCCCAAGAATGATTGGATTTGACAATCGTAGATAGTGTAGGTCTGAATGAAAAAATTTAAACATTAGCTTCTTCACTGCTCCTAACCAATCAGGTCATTGCCCTATCTGAGGTTTGAAGCTGATGTTTTCATGAAAGCCGTAGTATTGTCAAATCCAATATTTTCTGGGACAAGCTATAGCGCAAAGTACGTGTTCTTCGACTTAAATATAAGGCTATTTTTGGATTTTCTATGAGTATTTAAAAAAGAGAAAAAAGTACCGTCGCTCTGAAAATATTCCACGAGACTTTGCGGAAGATTGTTTTAAAGATGTTGACAAATAAAACTTGACACTTGGCTCGTAGCTGAAAGGGGCGAATGCACTCGAGAGTGACTGGCGTGCCACGATGCCACGAGTAACGTGTCGTGTGGTATATGGTTCGCGCTGCGGCTTGCGGCTACCCATAATCAACAACAACAGGGCAACAGGTGGATATGTATGTACAAGTACTTGACTACTTGACAGGCTCGTGCCACCTTTCACCCGACTACTCCGTTACTCGGTGATTAATTAAGTAAACTTGGGTCAAAAGAAGGAAAGTATTGATACAAACATAAATAAAGTTGAAAAAATATTAGTGATAGAAAAAATTGCACAGCAGACGACCAGGCGTTACTTTAACAGAGGCGGAATGGCCCGCTGGGAAACCGCGGGAAATTTCCCGGTGGGCTGTGGCCCAATTTGGGTCGGTCGGGCTGTTAGATGAATAATAGGGGGGAAAGGGAAGAAAGGGAAAGGAAGGGGGGCGGAGAAAAAGAAAAAAGGGGGAATGGAGAAATAGAGAGAGAGATAAACGACTTAGCATAACAGACCAGCTTAATTAGATCCCGAGCCGTGTGCTCCGATCTGAAAGGGGAGGGGGGCAGAGTTGGGCAAAAAATTATTCGGAAATTATTCGGTGTGTCCGGCAACGCCGAGTCAATCGAATTATTCGTCGAATAATTCTACAATTGACCTATACCTTCCGCGTGTTTCCCTTTCCTCAACTCAGGTAGCAAACCCAGTTTTCAGTGTTGCCGGAGTCATTTCATTATTTCTGATTATTCGGTTGCCCAACTCTGAGGGGGGGGGGGATCTATAGAGGGGTCATACATTGAAAAGACCAAGTAGTGTGAACGCATTGCTCCAGATATCCGATTCAAGTACTTCTCCTCCCAGAGGATCCCGCAATTCGATCGGGAAACCATGTGTTTACTTTTACGGAAGCGCCTTCAATTTTAAACGTAGACTAAACCGGCACAATCGCGTGCAAACAGCTGTAAAGGTAAGTTATTTTCAACAAAACGCTGTTTGATTCAGAATTCAGATACTCCTCCTGCTATTCGACCAATGGAAACCGTGGACCAATAAATGTTCGGTACAGACGGTCCCTGAAAGACGTTGGATGGTGAGCGTTTATGTGTGGTTTTAAATGGCCGTACGTGCTCAACAATCATCTGGGAGCACGACCGTCCGTCGATACCAAACACTTATTGATCCCATGTCTTACTTATAAGGATACGCCTTCTTTCTTTAGGGTAGACTAAAACGATACAGTCACGTACGAATAGTCAACTACTTCTCAACACACAGCTGACGGTACCCGATTTAAATGCTTCTTTCAAAAGTTCTCGCGATTCAACTGATGAAGACCGTGTCCTATCTTTATGGATGCGCCTCCACTTTCCAAGGCAAACTAATACGGTAAAGTCGCGTACGGATTTCACGAGAGTTGGCAGCTGACAGATCGGCTAATTTACTCGGCGATTTTACCCAAGCAAATTTTGATCAGTAACCAGGTCACTTTTTAAGTGAACAGGTTTCGAAAATCGGTAGGTGACCGACATTGTATTACTTTGGCCCCTTAAAAGTGGGCGGAGCTAGGCAACGTACGGCAATGTACGGTACCGTAACAAAAAGTGACCGGGGACCGCTTGGTTCCGATCAATGAGATATAACTTTAGAGTGGCAGCGGGCTGGTCTACCTTGTGCCACACAGGGTAGAAGGAATCCCGGGAAAAAGCGGAATTTGGACGGCAGATTCCAAGGTGTGAAGTTAAATTTTATAGGTCGTTTCCGGCGATGCCCAAGTTTGTATACGGAACGACCGGAAACGACCTACAAAATTTAACCTCAAAATCGATTTTTACGTCAAGCTGGCGGCGCCCTAGGTGACAACAATGAACAAGCAGAACGTTCCTTGATGTGCCACTCTAAATTTATAGCTCAATGGTTCTGATATTCGAGACCCACCTCTTGAGGTGGGTTACCTGAAAAGTGACCGGAGGGAACATTTGAAAATTGAATTTTCTTGTTTGTGATTGGGTCCCGTAAGTAAACTCACACAAAACTAAGTAGTACAACTCCTTCAAAACTTGACTTTGGTGCGAATTACTTATTAAAAAAATCTACAACAAATTCCCTGATAATTAGCCTAGATCCTTTGACTTTTCTCAGTTGCTCTGAATTCCCTGACTTTCCAAATTTTCCACATTTTCCTTGAAGCTTGACACTTTGAAAATAATGTGACAAAATATGCAACAGATCAGTAACAAAAAAACAACACATGAATTTTCATTTATTCATACTTGACTAAGTTTGCTGGTTTTTTTCCTCCGTCTTCATCATCTTCTTCGTTTCCTTTTTTTTCTTCTCACTTTTGTTAAAGTGAAGAAATAAATGAAAATAAATGATAAGTAGAAGACAGATGGTCTGGACACATGCACATATTTAAACTGCAAAAATCAGCTGCTCATCTAACATGAGCCTAAAGAAAAAGCACTTAGAATGGAGAGGTCACACTATATGAGTTCATTAGATAACGCACTCCATTAAAAAGTGGACGAAAATTTTACATTCCTCCCGTCTCTTTTCTAGAATTGATTGTGAGGTGGAAAAATAATTATCTACTCTCCCGACCAATATACCTATAGTTTTGTTCGAGAGTAAAAAGGAATGAAACTCTGATAACTATTTTATATTTACAAAATTAACACTTGAAAAAATTTCCACTCAGATTTGCGACCAGACAAAATAGAAAAAATGAGTTGAAGAGAGGATATAAATACGGAAATCACTTCATCTAATGATTCCTCTCTCCTCAATTAAATGCACTTCAGACAAGCTAACATTGGAAAAGGTGTAACGGAAATCTTACCGGCAAAACTTAGAAGAAGTTCCATAATTTTAAACAATTATTAATCCGCCAGAAAAATCAGACCTTCCATCTACAGTAAACGTAAGATTTGCAGTTTACCTGCTTTTTACTCTTAAAATTTCATGAGGTGAAGAGCACTCAATTCTTTTTCGCCTCTAATTTTTTAGGCTTTTTTTTTTTTTTTTTTTTTTTTTTTCACAGTTGAAAGCCAACAACTTTTATTTTTAAGAGGCTCTCAGCCAAACACTTCAGAGGAAAATTTTGAACAGATTTAACTGATACTCTATTGCCCTAAAATTCAAGACTAACTTTCGTTCTCTGAATGACAGAATAAACTTAAACATTCCTGTAGACTTGTGTTTCTTGTCATGATAAATTATTATTTATTATTTATTTCCATAGTGCACAGCGTAATGCATTTAATAGAAAGCCTTCATGCTATCAAGAGGACGGCACCATATTACTTTACAATGGCCATAAAAAACCATATTTCAATAGAAAAAAAGAGCTCAGGAGAATTTATAAAGTCTCAAAAGTATTCGAATAGAATAGAATCTTAATCTAGTAAAAACATCTAAGACCTAAATTTCTAGAACAAACAGAATGCTCAAATTCGTCCAAACTTTCGAAGATTCTAAACTCTTGTGTGTGATAGGACGGGGAATCCCAGGTTCAATGGCCAGCGAGGGTGGTAAAATGGAAAATGAGCGAGAGTTAGGATACAAAAAAAAATTTCTGGGTCTCTACTATAGGGACAAAATATCAAGAGTTATTGTAATTAGAGCCCTGAGCCAAAGAAGCTCCAGCTTTAGAGCTTCGAATGCAGTAATTCACACTATGACTATGGCAATAATTCAAACTATAGCCATGAAAAGTAATTTCTGTCTGCACTAAAACACATTGAATTAATTATTGAATGGTACATTTCAGGTCCGAAAGGAAATATTCATTGTTTTTGTCAAGGAGAGGTGGAAATTTCAATTTTGACCATGGCTCCAACTCAGAATTCCTGCTCTGTTCACAAGTCCTTTTTAAAATTTATTTAATTGAATAGTATTTTGGCTCAGACTTTTTTGAGATATGTTTGGAAAAAATCAATATAACCCAAGTTTATTTAAGAATGCATCAAAGAATACACGTACAATGGTTCAATGATATCTTAACTAGGTTAATAGGTCGGACAAGTGAACAATTAAACTGGAATGAATATAGAAATGAACACATTCGTCTGAGATGATAAAGTAATGACCCTCCTTTTGAGTCAAACCTTATCATTACTTTTAAACGACCTCAAAAAAGAAGATTACACGGTGAGAATCAAAATCTTTTAAACATTTCAGAAAATGATTGATAAGATCGGAGGTGGAAGAATGTGAAGCGAGATTAAAGAATCAGGTATCATTTAAATGATGGACGGCTTAAACTGCTTGATATTGATAAAGGTATCAGAGCTGCCATTTTGTATATTCAATGCCATATTCAAAGGCATTTTTCAATTCAATGACGATTCCACCGGTTGAGAAAAGATTACAGAGTTCAGTTCAGTTTATAACTGTAATACCTACTCGAAAGTACTGTGATTGGTAATCTTTTCTCAATTGGTGGAATCACCGTTAACATATTAAAATATCTACAAGTTTTTTAAAGTCAGTGATGACTACAGCATTTAAGGAAAGATTACAGATCAGAGAATTTTTATGCTTTAATAGTAATAAACTGAACTGAACTGTGTAATCTTTTCTCGAACAGTGGAATCATGGTGAATTGAAAAATGCCGATAATTATACGCAAAACAGCAGCTCTGAAAGGAATTATAGATATCAGGTTATCTATACTATATCAGGTTAGGACTGATCATTTTTGCAAGAAATCCAAGAGGAAAAAGGCAAACAGATTTAACTATAACATTGAAATGAGCAAAATATTTTTGACGCAGACCTTGAAATGAGCAAAATATTTTTGACGCGGACCTTGCAATGCAAGTGTAGGGCGAAATGTAGAGCAAAGCTAATCACTGAATTATTAGGAATCCAAAAAAGCAGCAGTGAGAATAAGGTTTCAGATGAGGAGGAAAGACTGATTTAGCAAATAAAAAAATTGGAAATAAAAAGAAATAGAGAATAAAAAGAAATGGAAAATAGAAAGAAATAGAAAATAGAAAAATATAGATAAAAAAAAAAGTAAAATAAAAGAGTAAAACGAATAAGAAACCAGCTGCTTACTACAGCTCGCAGTGCTTTTTTCTTCAAAGTGATCGACTGGGATTTAAAGAGAGGAAAGGGACATGAAACAGAAGTAGGGAGATCACAAATTGAGAAGAGCCCCTACAAGTAGACAAAGAAGGAATAAAAGAGAGGAGCAGTGAGCACTGATATGGGCGCAACTACAAAGGAAGGGGGGCTGCCCCCACCTGAAAAGAAGAGAAACTGAGGTAGAAAAGGAGAAGAAAAGAAAGAAGAAGAAAGGGAAATCTACAATTTTGAGAAAAAAAAATTTCAGGATGTGACTGATGGCACCCCCTGCAAATATTGCCTTGTTACTGGGATTAAATAGATACATAAAAAATAAATAAACCAATGAGTAGTAGTGGTAGTAAAATCCAGCCGCCCAAACACAGTGGTTCGTTATGCTGATATTTCACAGCAAACGACTGGACTGCATAAAAAAAAGAAGGGTTAGAAAAGACGATCAAAGTATTCTCAAAACAAAGGATAGGAGAGAGGAGAGTAACGACGATCTGCCAGGGACTCTCAAAATTGGGAAGGAAGTACCTAGAGCACTCACTAATAAATAAATAAATGAATAAACAAATAAAAAGGGTTATACAAACAGAAAAAATATCACGTGCTGAAAATAAAAGCAGAAAAGATAGACTTGAAAAAGCTTAAGAGTTGTGCGAACTTACATGAGTAGGTTTCATTTATTCAGGTAGCAATAGGTCAACGGCAAATTCATCATCAGCAAATTCATCCCTGGGAGCTGTCCGAGGCTTAAATTTTGAACCAGCAGAGGTCATTGGTCTGTCGGGCAAAGTACCAAATGGATCATCGTAGCTTGTGTCTGAAAAGGAAATTTACAGATAAAAACCATGATAATTTTCCAAATCCTAGGGACTAAGCATAGTTTCCAAAACACTTTTAGAAATCCTGTAAAATTTGAGGACTTTGGGGTCAGTCAATTCCATAAACACCATATTGGCTCCAATCAGAAACCAGTTGACTTGGTTCTAGTCAATGAGGAACATCTTTGTTTTGCCAAAATCAGATTGACTCTGCTTGTCAGGTTGAATTGACTCCTGAACAATTTGTCAAAAAAATAAAATAAAAAATAAAAGAAAGTGGTAGCGCTATGCTATGAGAATAGGTGTTCCAACAGCGAACCTTAATTTCACGAGAGTAGCTTCTTTTCAAGCAAGACACAGATTTAAAAATAAATTCTGAGAAAGTTCACTGTTAAAGCATTTCTTCAGCCTCACACTCCTTCCACCCTAATGAGAGATTCGTTTGTTATTGTTTTGATGATGATTTGAGGGATATGAAGCCTGTTATTAGTGTTATTATAGACACCAGGGGGGTGATCACGGAGGATTGGATCGTTTCGGTATCGTTATCGTTATCGTTTACATGTAACCTTATGGGTGGCTCAACTGATCGAATCGTTTTGAGCTCCTCGTAATGATTGAAACAGACGAAAGGAAGCGATGAGTCGCAGGCTGTCGTAATCTCGATCGTTTGAAGTAGGAAGAGGTGAGGAGGGGATCACCTGCACGATCGAGTTGCGCAGAAGCAAGCCCATTTGATTTAATGCAAACTATAACGATAACGATAACGAAACGATCCGATCCTCCGTGATCACCCCCCAGACTTTCCAGCTTCCTTAAAACACTGATTAATTTTCAGAAGAACGACTAAATCAACTTACAAACAAAAATAAAATCGTAAGTATGATCACACGTCTTCCAGAAAAAACTTATGACCTTGGTAAACTGATTTTTTAAATTGAGTAGGATTTTGATTAACCAGTACCAACTTTTGAGAGCTTTATTGAATTTTCAGCTCTCAAAACCTCATGCTTTCTTCCAGAAGCGTACACAGGTTTCTTGTTGGTAGGGGCTTGCACTGATGTGCATTTGACTGAAAACTGTTCCCCTCTTCCCCGCCACCAATAGAAATCGGAGGGCTTGGGAGGGGGGGGGGGGGCTTTAGCCTTCTTATCCCCCCCCGGCATACGCCACGACTTCCTTTAAAGAAACGTTACAAACTCACTCAATTGATTTCTCAGATGAAATAAGATTTTGTTCTTGACTGACCACCCACTCAAAACTTTGATTATTTTAAATGTACATACTTAATAGCAAAAATCTTGTATTTTTTTTTTAGGTTTTTAGCAATGCACTCGAACACAAAAAAGTTGAAAATGACAGCTTCATTTTCAGCCAAAAACCTTTCCTTCTTCCATTTTTACTTTTTAGTCTTTATAACAGCAAACTTTTTTACAGTTTAACTAACTTACCATTATCTCGTCCATTTAATGCAACAGAACTGAGGGAGAATTCAGATGAGTTCCATTTAGTTCGTGGAGCAGTAGGTGGAGGAACAGGCGACTGATATTCCGCCGAGCCAGATAGAGGACTTTGTCCGCTTTGAGAAGACCGCCCGCTACCACGACGCGATCCTTCAAGCAAAAAACAAAACACTCCAATTCATCAAACCTATTGGCATCAGTGCTGATTTTAAGACGGAAAAAGAAAAATACTATAGTCAGAGAGCTGTAAACGGTATCACTTTATTTCAACGTTTTGCAAAGTGGCACAGCTTGTGCAATTTGGCCGTGGAGGAAGATTCGTACCTTTAAACCTACATAAAATAATTCATCTTAGGAGGTTCATCGTATACCTCACAAGTCGATACTTTTGCATAGATTTGAATGAAAAAAAGCATGGTTCCCAAATGGTAACCACGCCAATTGGTTGACGGTAAAATAATGTCATGCACAGCAGTAGCAAAGCAACTTCTTTCTCTTTATTTTCAAAATATCAGTAGATTTGAAAAAAATAACAGTGGACCAATTCAGTGAAAACCACACGATCGAAATTGGATCCAAACAAATGTTCTATCTTGCTCACTCTCGTGGAGTTACCCATAAGAAATCAGATCCACATTTCCGAATGAAAATTCATGCTAGTAAACAACCAGTTCTCTCAAATGTTATTCCATCATTAGATTCATTGTTTTTTTAGAGGGGGCCCAAGTGCCGGGTGTCGTCCCCTTTCCCATTGAAGACGATTTCCACTGACCCCCCCCCCAACCTTCTACCTCTACCCTCTCCCTTCTCCTCTCCATCCTCGCTCATCATCAAAAGATACAGATTTAAAAATTCAAATTCAGTGATATTAGGTAAGGTAAAGAGAAGAAAAAATTTACTGCACTTTATCCTAGAAAGTTCTGAACACTCAATAATAATTCAATTTAATAATGATAATGTTTGTTGACTTAACATGTTAACACTTTTCTGCAGAAAAGTAATGAAGCAGTGGTGCAGCCAAAAATTCTTTCAAGAGAAGGGAGGGTTTAAGGTGATGCACCTATTGCTTACACGCACCATTCACGGGGGGGTCTGGCGGGTATGGAATACCCCTCAAATTCACAGGGGTATGGGGGTTAGCCCCCGGAAAATTTTGGAAATTTGATTCAATGGTGTGGTAAAATCTGAAAGAACTAGCTCCTTCCTTGCAGCCATTTGCGATTGACAATTTGGATCTGATTTCTTATGGGAGACCATGTGAGAGCGAGTGAGAAGGACATTTGTTTGGATCCAATTATTTTTGTGACGTTGCACTAAATCGGTTGATAGGTTGGATGGGTTGAATGATTTGACTGATACAGTATCAGTAAACCCAATTGAAGGGGAGATTAGACAAAATAATCACTGACCTGATCTACCACTACTGATCCTTTCTCGAACTTCTTTAGATTTTTCGACAGATTTTAACAACGAGGTATAATGAGCCGCCTCTTTCAGCCCAAGCCCGTTGCACAGCCGAATTAAAAACTTTAAACCTAAAATCAGAATTAAATAAAATGGTTGATAATTATTGATACAAACAGCCTTCTGAATCCATATGAACTTCATCTGGATCTGAAGACATAGCTAAAAAAAAAATTTCTTTGCACTCAGAAATTTAATTTACTTTACATTCAACTTTCAATTTAAAATACAACCTGTTTGCAAAGAAGCTTTCATTATAGAATTTTGATAGCTGAATTTTACTCCTAGTTATAATTAAGGTACATACTTAGAATTCGATGAATACAGAAGTTCACAAATGAAATCCTGAACTTTTTCCCGCTGATTTCGAATGTTACAGACCCTTTTGTGGCACTCATGCAATTTGCTTCCACTAAACTAATTTTGCATAACTGAGAGGAGTGCCGAATTGATAATTATTTGTGAGATTGCAAAAAATTTACAGAACAATAATAAAAAGCAAAATTCAATAGGATTATTTCAAAAGGACGAAGTGCACATCATCTGCGTTAGACAAAATGAGCAAGGCACCAATTTGCTTGCCGGATCAAGAGCTCACTGGGGCCAACAAGGACTTGTTTGATGAGATATGAATTTGGAGTGGGCTTCCACTTTTTGTAAGCTCAACACAAAGGGAAAACTCATACTTTTTTTTTATTATTATTTCAATATTTCAAAGTTGATCACAGACCTACGAGTATTTAAATGAAAATTAAGAAAATTTCAAGGCAAGAATTCAACTAGTCAAATTTTTTCTCATTGAAGATGTACTGATGACTGATGCTGCTCTGAAAAACACTTTTTAATGCCAACATGCTTTACAAAGTGTAACTGTCAAAAGATAAAGTTACTAGCTTACAATCAATATTTTCAGGGAACTGTAGATGGACATCTTTGTACATTTGTAATGCAAGCTGATAATTGCCAGAATGCCGATGACAAGAGCCGATCATCAATTTCCAACGAGGTTCTAATGGCTGCAAGAGAGCAGCTTTTTCGTAGTACCCAACAGCTTTCTCAGGAACCCGAAGTTCCAAGTAATAAGACCCTAACCAATCCAGGACGCGTAGATTTGATGGGTAGTGCCGATATGACTGCAAAGAAACACAAAAGTAACCAGCGTTTAGCGCATTTATGATACTTCTTAATGTTTTTTACAGTAAATTAGGGTAAAATTGCTTTGATAGCACATGGTAACCCACCACATATAGTGGGTAACCCACCAAATATAGTGAGTAACCCACCATCTATAGTCCCTCGCTCTAGATAAAGCCGGAGGTTGATACCGTTTTTCGTCAGTTTTCGTCGTTTGTAGATCGATCTTTGACATTCGATATCTCGAATGTGAAAAAAAGATAGCAACCTCCGCTTTGCGCTGAAATGCTCAGTTTATTGTGCCCTTTCAATCGATGCATCATTTGAGAGGGGTCATCTCCCGGAATTTTTGAGATACCCCCCCCCCCGGAGTGCGGAGGGGTGAAAACGTTAAACAAATTTGGAGAGGGGCCCTAAAACCAAATTTTGACCAAATTTGTGTCTTTGACCAAATTTGCGTCATAGCCGTATTTTTTTTCTGAAAAGTACTCACTTTTTGAGTGCTTTGGACGAGCAGTTTTTTAAATTCCGACTTTTCAACTATGAATAATGTTTTTTTGAAAATGGAGGAATGAATTTTTGAAAATCAACTTCCACCCTCGATATCTCAAAATTGAAAAACGATATCGACATTTAGTTTACGCCAAAATGCTCGGCTTTTGATGATGAGTCACAAGATAGGGGTTGCTGTTTGAAAATTTTGAGTTGGAGGGCCTAAATATGGGAAACAGGGGACGGGTCCAAAAGACCCGGTATTAAAAACAATTTCTTGTGACTTGGAATTTTATCATTTAGTTTTTTTTGATAATGCAAGAATTGGGTTTCTCAAGATATTTGTAGAGCTATTTGTGAAGCAAAAGTATTTAGGGTCAACAGAAAAAAAATAAAACAACTTTTTAGGAAGCCTCGGGTCTAAATGACCCATGTTTGGCAGACTAGGGTTAAACAGAGAGACAGTTTACAAAAATCTTTCAAGTAAATTACAGGTTGAGACACCATAAGTGACAATAGCCACCCAGGCCAAGTCAGAAAACGCATAAATAAGTACGTCAAATGCACGAAGCACAAACTTTTTAGAGAGACTCACCTCAAAATAGTAGTGATAGGCTTGTTGTTTATCATTTTCCATTTCAAAAATTTCACCAAGACGTTGTAGGACCATTGGATCTGTAGGCACAATCGAAAGAAGCTGCAAATACCATTCAACAGCTTGATCCGGATCATGCATCAAATGGTAGAGATGACCAAGCTGATAAAGCACAGGAGGATGGTTAGACATAATTGAACTCAATTTGATGAAACATTCGACAGCCTCGTTGTAATCACCTAAAATCAATTTCAAACATAAACAGCAAAACGTAAGACAGATAGCAATGGATAAAAATCAATTAAAGCAAATTTTAGAATTTTGGGTTATTAAAAACTGCTGCCTCTGTTGAAATTTAAATTGCTGTATACTCAAATCATTAAATCAATTCATTCAATTGATCTTATGTTTGTGTATAATATACACAGTCCACCCGTACGTAGTACATGTCACACGCAAAAACGTGTTTTTTGAGTAAACAACTGAGCAAAAGTATTCATAACCATACATATTCTGAAAGTTCATGACCTTCAAAACTTAATCTGTAATTAGATTAACAAAATTCGAATTACAGCGCACACACAACCGAAAATAGTGAGACATAGTCTAAGAGCTGGTTTACGCTCGATTCTGCATATTATAAAGGACTCAACATTTTTAAAGGCAGGAAAAACAAGAAAAATGGATCAGAAATGACTGACAGATTGGGGCAATGATCTCTCCATTAGTTGTAAAATAACCAATTGATCGCAAAATTTCACTCGCAACAGGTGCTTAAAGTGCCCAACATTGACTTCAACACACGTTTTAAACCTTACTGGAAAATCATCGATTGCCGCACAAATTGTTTCCAACAGAATGATTTTGGCAGCTTTGATGATGCTGTCTGTTAAATTTTTCAAGTAAAGAGTTAAAAGACGTGCTTGAAGTAAAACCTTCCTAATCACGCCACGGTAACTCGCAAAATTTAATGGACAGCATCATTGAAGAGCCCGCCAAAACTATTCTGTAACAAACAATTTATGCAACGATCGAATTTGGCTCAACTCACTAAATTCTTTGTAACTTCAGATGAAGCAAAAACTCTTTAAATAAATGATTAGATGCTTGGAGATGAGGGAATAGGATATGAAAAAATTACCGCTTTGTTTATGTATTAATCCAAGGTTGTACAAGGCTTGAATGCAAGTAGAGTCATTGTCCAGAGCTGTCACATACAGTTCCCGTGCCTTTTCCATATCATTTCGTGTAAGAGCACAATTACCAAAATTGACGTAAGCATTGGCATTATAGCAGTCTGCTTCGTATGCAGCTTCGCTTGTTTTTTCAGCATCTTCAACATTTCCTCGCTGAAAGAACAAAGTAAATAGGTCAGGGGCACGGTGGAGCAGGTGACCGATGATGATGACAAGCAAGGAAGAGAAATTCGGCGTCACATCCAAATCTGAGAAGAGTCGATGTTTTATTTAACTTAAATTTTTAATTTTTTACACTATAACTGACCAGTAACACTCAACTTTTCCTACAAGAATAATTTCAAATTGCATCACCAGACATTCGCATTGATTATAAAAACTACCCATTAACAGGGAATCAATAGTTAAAATAATAGAATTCATTATAAGTTTTAGTAGGCTCTCTCATTTAAATCAAATTTTCAGGAGCCATTCAATATTCATACGTTTTTGAGAGCCACAGTATCCAAAAAAAACTGCCTTTATTGAAAAATTTTCTAGACGTACAAACGCTATATTTTGAGGTGGTCATTTATAAACCGGTGAGAGCTTTTGCACTGAGTTTGCATAAGTCTATTGGCACCAATTAGATGAAAAATCTATCAGGACCAGATTACCAGTTGGAATGTGCAACGCCCTTTTGAAAACTGGCAAAACACCGGTTGATTTTGAATCAGTGGTAGAAGAAAATTACTTACCAATAGATGGATAAAGGACAAGTTCGTCAAAGCTGCACTGGCTACTTTACTTTCATGCTTGTCGAATAATTTCAAAGAATCAATTGCCTGCGATATTTCTCCCTGACTTAGATACGTAATAGCTTTATTGATTTCAAGATCTCCTGCTAATGGAGCATACTGAGAACTTTTAATTGCATCTAAACACCAATTATAACCTAATGAAAGATGACAAAAAAATTAAATAATAAAAATTGAGTCAAACAAACATGAAGGTGCAGCAAAAATTGTGGACAGAAAGAAAAAAGTATCTTCCTTTGCGATAAAAGTGCAAGGATACTACCGACAAGACAACTAATGAAATGTGAGATGTGATTACGGCTCAAATACAAAGCAAAAACTCAAAGTAGACAAAAACAAGGTGTGAGCAACTCGCGATATTCACCCGAAAAGGGTCACCTCCATTGCTAGCAAGCGACAGCATACGCTGGTCAACTCTAATGTTAATCAAATGGGAGAAAACTGGCTACATAACCTGGTCAATGCTGGTCAACAGAGTTTGCCAACTACACTTTCTCCAGGGCTTCAAACTGCACATGCCTGGTTTTATCTACCTTGGCAAAAACTCAAAAGAATGCCAACAAATTGGAACAATAAGAAACTAGTATACAGGGTGTTTCTCGTAACCTGCTCACTATGGTTTTCTTGGACGGTTGACCATAAAAAAATCGGGAAAAATCGGTTTGATACTAATTTGGACCTGAAGTTTCATTTAAAAATGCTGTCAAAATCCAAAATTTAGTTTTTAGGGGGTTTTCGGGGGGGGGGGGGGGGGGGGGGGGGGGGGAACCCCTAATCTCGAAATTTTCAAATAGCAACCCCTATCTTGTGTTATCTCATTTAAAATGGCGTAAAATTCTAAGCATTTTGGCTTAAGCAAGAAAATAATACGAATTTACGATCAAACAAACCGGAAGTCAACTTTAGGCACCTTGACATTTTTGGCGAGAAAAAGCCAATTTCTCAAAATTTTCAAATGGCACCCCAATCTTTTACTATTTCATTCGAAAAGGCATAAAAAGTTGTGCATGTTAGCTTAATTAAAAGTTCGATATCGTTTTTCTTATTCGATATAATGAAAATCAAAGTTTCATTTGGACCATTTTTTGACCTTGTGAAAGATGGATCCTATCGTGTGATATGTCATTTGAAAGCACTTAAAAAACCAAGCATCTTAGCGCAAACCGGAAGTCAATGCTTTTTTATGCGGTCGAGATATCGCAAGTCAAAGTTTAGTTTCCGGTTTGGGTTTTAGGCGGTTTAAATTTTAACTTGCGATATCTCGACCGCAAAAAAAGGTATTGACTTCCAGTTTGCGCTAAAATGCTTGGTTTTTTAAGTGCTTTCAAATGACGTATCACACAATAGGATCCATCTTTCACAGGGTCCAAAAATGGTCCAAATGGATTTTCGATTTTCGAATAAGAAAAACGATATCGAACTTTAAATAAAGCTAACATGCACAACTTTTTACGCCTATTCGAATGACGTAATAAAAGATTGGGGTTACCATTTGAAAATTTTGAGAAATTGGCTTTTTCCCGCCAAAAATGTCATGGTGCCTAAAAGTCGACTTCTGGTTTATTTGATCGTAAATTCGTATTTTTTTCTTGAAAGTACTCTTCAAGTAGAGCATTATACAAGTGCAGTTTTTTGTTTTTCAACTCCTTTTGTAGGAGTAAAGAATTTTCGAAAATTGGTCCAATATCCAGCTTCCACCTTCGAAATCTCGAACACAAAAAAAGTTATCGACTTCCAGTTTAAGCCAAAATGCTTAGAATTTAACGCCCTTCTAAAGAGATATCACAAGATAGGGGTTGCTTTCTGAAAATTTTGAGATTAGGGGGGTGCCCCCCTGAAAAACCCTAAAAACCAGATTTTGGATTGTGACAGTATTTTTAAATGAAACTTCAGGTCTGAATTAGTATAAAACCGATTTTTCCCGATTTTTTTATGGTCAACCGTTCAAGAAAACCATAATGAGCAGGTTACGAGAAACACCCTGTATACTTCCATAGTCCTTAAAACAAAAACATCAGTACTGGAATAAAATAAGGTTTGGAAAGTGAAATTCAATGAAGGTACCTATAATGACTCTAAAAGATTACTCAAGTGACATGAGGAACTTGGAAAGTTGAAATTATCTCAGTATCTCAAGTCTTACATGCACTTGCAATGCAGCCCACGCACACTTCATGAGAAATGGTTCCCTTTACATTATTTTTTTATTTTTTGCAGAATCTGACTCAGACGATTTTGTGAAAAAGTTTTTATGGCATCAACTGGATCATATGATAAGTTTTAGAGATATTTGCAGTTGCAGTTTGCATTTTCAAAAATTAAATTTTGTAATTAAAAACCTAACTCCTCTAAAAATTTAAAATCAAAGGACTGTCATACTCTTGGTAGTAAAATACGTCACAACGTTCAAAAAAGAAGTATTCATACTATGCTTTCATTACTGTGCTATATACTACGATTTTCTTGATTCAAAAAGAGTCAAAGAAAAGGTGCAAGATTTATTCAAGTGCTGCTTGTACAAAAATCTTGAATTACCAGCAGAGTAAGAATCGCCAATCACTGGAGAAATCAGCTTAGCAGCGGTGAGAATACATTTTTCCGCCTCTTGTTTCATTTGCCGCTCAAGTACGGTCAGAGAGTCATTACGGACAACTTCTGCCAATAAACTAGCATTTACATCTTCATTATTGACAGCGTACTTGTCGTCGTCATCGATTAGAAGCGGAACGTTCAGAAGCATCTGAAAAGCTTCTTTCATGCGCTCTTTATTTTCAACCGCATAGTAGCACAAAATTACATGTAAACCAGCTTTGAAGTCCGGTTTCTCTTGCATGATGTACTCGAAACTTGTGCAAGCATCATCAAACTGACCCAACTTCACGAAAAGGATACCAATGTTGTGCATGATTCGAACCCTTTAATCAAAAATATTGGAGTGTAAACTTCCATCACAGGAGATGTTAACATTGAAATAGCATCAAAATTCTGGAAATGAAACGACCGCTTTTTCTTTTCACCATAATGAAATACCTGATAAATGATAACATTACAAATCGCTTTCTCAATCCACATTTAATGCAACTAACATTATTACATTAGCAAAGGAGAACATCCAAGGATTTTTGACAAAAATAATAACAGATTTCTGATTTGTGGTAAAACCAAGGTTCAGGTGATTCCAAAGATGAGTCAACAGAATTATTTTATGCCACAAGGACTTTCGTTTGGAATTCTTTGAAGAATCTTGGAACCTATCTAATTTGTAACAGGGGCCAAATCCATTAAAACTGCAGAAGAGTATTTTTTATTGAGTTGAACATTACATAATAAAAAAAAAAGTGTGAATTAGTTTGGATGAAGCATTTACTCGACAGAAAGTTTTTTGGTTACCTGAGATCTTTGTGCGTGTTCGGAACTTGATCAAGTGCCATGCGGTACATTTTTATGGCTTTCTGAAACTGGCCCAGATGAACATAAATATTACCCATGTTGACTTTCAGTCGATTAGCATTGGTAAACATACGGTTCCTTGTTATGACCTGATAAGTATTCAGAGCTTCCGTGAACATTTTATTGGAGGCATACTGACAGGCTAAATTGAACAGAACCTAAAATTAAATAAGACCATAAAGCTCATAAATACTTTGATAGTAGAATGAATACAGAAACTTAAGTCATGTCATGTATTGGGTGACTGACTAAAGAGTAAGCGCGTGTTAAGTTTAGTCCCAAGTCCCAGATGATGCTTTCGTCAAAATGAGGGCACTCAATCAAATTAAAAATTAACAGTCGCTTGGTTATAAAAAATCGCATCGTAATTGTATTGAGTGCGTATTATTCTTAAGGGTGATGTCACTAAAGTAGGTTCCATTCGGATAGAAACCTTTCAATCTCTTTGATGTGTGCACAAAAGCTCAGGAGTTATCGGTCTGTTTTGCAGAGATGGAAGGGTTTCAAACAGAATGGAATCCATCGGAATGACTTGACCCATAAGAATAACATGTAATCCATCATCAACTCGATGGCATTACAATATGACTGTTCATAATCAGCCTTAATAGCAAATCGGTTTCCTTCAATTTTTTTTTTTTTTTAAATTGTTGATGGATCTCGTGTATTGGCGCATACAAAGAGGGAGGCTAAATGAGGTAGATGGACAGGTGGATGTGGATGCTAATGCTGGAGACGTTTCCAATCAATATGTTGAATTTATACTGAAAAGTTCTGATGCTCTCACTGATAAAATAGATCATCAGATCAGAAGACAGAATAATAATAGGTATGAATGATCGTTAAAATTTACAAACCAAAAATGTTAAGTCTAAATTGTGAGAATCGCTGAGTCCCGCTTGTTCCTGCATACGAATCAAACTGCGCTCGCGAGCTGAAGCCTCTTTTGATTTGGACAACGCCATTTTAAAGTCACCTTTATCTTCAGCCAGACAAGACTCGTCAATCAATTCAGTGATTCGGCGCTCCATTTGTTTTATTTTGTCCTCAGGGCTGAATTAAACAAAATTTGAAGTATTTCTAAAATGGTTTTTTGATTTTAGTGAACAAACATCAATAGTTACCTTCATTAGTTTAATAATTTTAAAATCACTTTCCCATTCTAGTTGCTTTTTTTTTGTGAACACTAAACAGTAATGCAAAAAATATGGGTGAAGCAAAAAGTAAATTCTTACAACTTCAACAATAGTGCATCCAATGTTGAATTTGCATAATGCATATGGGTCAATACCACTTATTTCACATTAAAATTAATAGATCATTTAAAATACAGGTAAGTTGTGAAGTATAAGTGGAGCAGACTCTGAAAGATTAAAAAATTGGTTCAAATGAATTTGAAGTTAAAAGTTTTCTAAAAAGCGAAAATTGGACTCGCCTCAAATTTTAAGAATCTATGCTCAAACAACTCTATCAAGTTACATGGAACAACAAAAGATTTAGAGTTATTCAAGGATTTCTATTTACCGATCAGATTCCTCCAACGCCGCAATGTGTTCAGGCATTGTTTGAGCTTGATTCAGCGGGTCAAAAATGGCTGCTGTGTTCTGCCTCTGAGAAGTGTAACCGGCACCACGAACTGCTGTCATCGGCCGCATGACTGTTTCAGGGATAATGCCGGCACCGATTGTAGATTGCCGAGCAGCCGAGGTAAGAGCAGTTTCATTTCGTCCCTAAAAAATTGAAATCATAACTCCACTAAAATAGAGTGATAGCCAAATTCTTGATGCAATAGCTGTGCCTACCATTCTGTGCATGCGTCATTCACTTGCCCCTTTATAGGGGAAATAGACAAGAAAAGTCATCTTTTATTCACCACTCTTTCTTTACTAATGACCCTATGACAGAAAAACGACCAGTAATTAAAACTCTATTTCATATATTTTCTTTCAGTATTCATTTTATTACTCTCCTCATAAATCTTCGAAAATATTGTACTTTTATTTATTGACTAATTCATACACCAAAATAATACAATATTGATGATGCACAAATTATAACAGAGACAATTTATTTCTTTCTAGAGGCCGCTAACCTTATTAGATTATTTATCATAATTCCCAGAAATTTAGCACCAATCAGCTCAAAAAGCCAATTCATTTTATCAGGGATGGATGGCCCATATTTCGAAAATTTGAAAACGCCCACTTCTTTGACTTTGGCTCCTGGAAGACAGGGTGAAAAGGGAAGGCAAGAGGCTCAAAGTTTAAATGTTTATTGGCTCATAACGCTTGAATAAACTTTTGATTGAGCGAGATGATTTTTACACCCTTACGACATAGTTCGTCCGGCCGTCATGAACGTAAAACCAGGTTTTCTCATCATAAGATACCTCTCTCTCTCCTCACAGCAAGTAATTCCATGTATTTTGACCCGATTTCAAATTCGGCTTTAGTTTTTACTCAAAACTCATGATTTTTCCATACAGTCAAATTTTCCGCGAGGAAGACGTAAATTGGAAATTACACAAAATCTGGGCCAATTTATTGAAAACTTATTGTATTTTTGAAATCAGTGTCTCAAAATACCTGTGAGAGCAGATGAAGTGAAATTATAGGCGGAGAATTATTCTAAAACACTAAAAATTAGTAAAACTAACACTAATGGATGGTGAATGTTGCGGACACACTAGGTCGTTTTGGATGCTTACTTGAGCGAGATGGCAATGAAACACAAGTCGTTTACATCAGCAATGAATTTCACTGGCTTGCAGTTTTGAGCTATAGTAACTCCTGCATAAAACGTTTCCCCAAATCCCATTCAACTGCAGTTTTCATCATGCGAAAAGAACTTTAACTATATTTTGGCCTTATTTTTGTTTCCCTGCATGTGGTGCATGTATTGGTTAGACTCAAGGAACAAAATCTTTCCATAAATCAGTCTAATATTGGATCAAGACTTCTGGAAGAGTACACAAATACTTACAAACGCACTAGCAAGCCGAGATGTTCCAAATCTGGAATCAGTATTGGGTTTGGAGAGAATCTGTGGGATGGAAGAGAAAAATTATACAACTAAAACAAGACTATCCATTATCAATGACGGGTGCATACAAACTAACAACTGAGCAGTCGCTTAAGTAAATGAAAAGAGTGAACGACTTGAAACTAATTTGAATGAAAAGTTTTAATTATAATTGTGAGTTTGACTGAGTCAATCTGATTTGAGTTTTGGGGTTGAAAAGTAAAATTGACTGACTTTGAAAGCACATCCAGACATTGATGAGCAAAAGTTATTGACAAGTCTACACTCATCGCTAAGCACCCACCTACCCATAAATTTTCATGCACTTTTGACTTTTCACTTGTCAAATCCCAACACTCGAGTTGCGCCTACTCTGGCATAGTGTTTTAACACTCATTAGTACTCTCCAAGAGGAATACACTCGGCTGAATAAAGTTGCAATAGGGAATATTTCAATTTTTTTCTCTATTTCTGACTTTTTTTTTTCATAGGAACTGTCATTGTTTTTACGATGGGGCATAGCTCAACTTAACATTTCTTGGATTCTTCTGTAAATTTTTTACTCAGTTTCCACCATAATATAAATATTATGTAGAATCAAAACATGATGAAGTTGCAAACTCTTTAGATGCGTTTTTTTTCCCCATCTACTGCACTGATCCAGCGAGAATTTAGCAGGGACTGCACTGATCCATCGGTCCAGCGAAGCGTTTCTGTCAATTCGTACGTATTTGCTTGAAGAGGTTAGGTTTGCCAGGTTCGCCCATTTGTAAACACAGATGTAAACAAAAAAGGCCTATCCAGCGGACACCCAGCGGCCTCTGGAGACCGCTGGGACCACTGGCATCTGCTGGCAGCGAATGGAATCAAGCGGAGAGAAAGGAAACGATTAGCTAGATGCCAGCCGCTGGATCAGTGGGCAGCGGATGGGGAAAAAAACGGGTCTTTTCTAGCTCATGGCTGAAGAATCAAAAGAAGGGCAAATTATTTACTGATGAGAGATGGTTCCCACCTCCAGGATATTCTCAGAAATTTAAAGGAATACTCCCAAAGGGCAAGCTCCCAATAATGTAAAAACACTACAATGGCTCCTTTCCTGGGTAGACTTTTTTTTAAAGAACTAAGAACTCACACTCGACCGCTTGGCAAAGGAGGATCTGAGGGCCTCTTGAAAAATCTCATCGGTTTCAATATCCTTGGTGCTCAGGGCTGATGGATATTCATTGAAACCTGAGTACATGTCATCATCATCAGATGGATACATCTGTATCTGGCTGCTACCAAACGCCATCAAGTTATGAGCTAGAAAATCAACAAAGTGAAACAAGATTTATTGGTGATGTAAAAAGGATAGTTTTTGTACATAGTGAACACAGTGAAACAAAACGTAATGAATTACTCTTGGTTGAGCTAAAGAAACCACAATCAGTGGACCAAGTAATCTGAGAGGTTGGCTTGTTCCGTTCCATTTGAATGGAATTTACTCGAAACGCGCCGGCAAACCACAGTGGAAAATGCAGTGATTCATTGTGTTCTCTTCCATTCTAGTAAACGAAAAATAAGGAAAAAGTAGGTATTCTTCTCCTTTAACAGAAGCTGCCTGCTGCCTGTGGTCTCCATTTCGTTATTTTGTGGATGACCGTGAGTCCATGAATGGGCAAAGAAGAATGCGTCTTATGGGGGGTTTCCAAAATTCAATAGTTTCACGCTTATATCGTAACATTTTAGCATACTGTTTGTCATAAATAGTTCCTTAGATTGCTGCCAGCACGCCATCGAAGCACTTTCTTCCATTTGTTTGCGTTTATCATTGTTTCTTTCCACTTAAACTTACAGGGAATTTCCTTGCAATACGCTCGCAAGTGCTGATGTTCCTCAAATTTGTGGTCTTTGCATGTATTTATCAATTGTAGCCAAAATCTATTGGCTTTTTGATCAGCACGACATGGTGCCTACGCTTGGAAGAAATTGACCCTAAAATCATCTTAAGAAATTGAAAAAAGACAAAACTTACTTTCGGAAGACACTTTGAATGAATAAATAGAAGGAGAAGTTCAACCAAGCTGTTCCATATCATAAAAAATAGTTGGAAAAAAGGGCCATCAAGGATGTGTATGGAATTCTGTTGCTAAACAAAGTAGGCACGTAAACTTCGTAAACTAATTCGAACAGTTGTCTATTTGCGTAATTAAAAAAATCAAGGAAAAATTCACATAATTATTTACGTTCGGTTTCCAGTGTTTTTAGTTTTCAAATTATCGCAAACAAATGTCACGTGATTGTTGTCAGGGGAAGACAAAGACTTCTACTATTATCAAGACTGGACAAAAGGCCAATTTTAGGGCGGGGAAACTGAAGGGGAAGGGTGGGACAAAAATCGCATGTTGCTCCTGGCTACGCCGCAACCACGATTACAATATGTGCTAAGATTTTCAGAAATACATTGACGTAAATGGGAAAATGACTTTTTCTAAAAATTAGTTAAAAATACTAAAAAAAATATTTTTCCATTAAACTTGGTACCATTTGAAAGCTCGTGTTACGCAGATTCCCGTTCGGACCAGATTTATGTGTGATTTTTGAACGAGAAACATTCTACAGGGGCCGAAAGTTGGGTACCGATCTTTTACAGTGTGTTTCATAAAATTGTTTTCTTCGTACCGTTTTTAAATGGTTACAACTCAAAAAAATAAAATGTATGCGATAAATTATTCAGACAAATAATAATTATACCATCAATGATAACACAGATTACATAAAATTGAGTATAAACAGCTATATGCGTAGGTTGTCTCAGCGGGGTACCGAAACGGTGGAACATCCCGTAGAACTGCGAAAAATTGACTCACTTTTATCCTCTGCAGAATGTTTACGATAGAAAAATCTGTCTAAAAACCGGCCCGAACCGGAATCTACATATCATGAGCTTTCAAATGATACCAAGTTTTGTGGAAAAATATATTTTTTAGCATTTTTAATTATTTTTAAAAATAAAAAAAAAAAAAAAAAAATCATTTTTCCATAAACTTCAATGTATTTCCGAAAATCTCAGCACATAGTACTGTAATCGTGGTTGCCTACCGATCATCTTCAATGGGCAGGCGTTATGTCCAATCTAGATATATAGTATTCAGCAGTGGCGCCATTTGGGGGAGGGCAGGGGGGCAACCCACCCCCCCCCCCCTAGGATTTTCAATGTGGCCGAATGTCAGAGATTCTTTTTGAAGATGCGCAAAAAAAAAAGTCATCAAAATTTTGGAGGGCCTCCCCCCCCCCTCCCAATCAAGTCAGAGCGATAGAGGGATTTTTTTAAAGCTGCACGGCTAAAAAAAAAAAAACAAACAAACAAACAAAAAAAACAAAAAAAACAAAAAAAGGTCATCCAAATTTTTGGAGGGCCTTGCCCCCCCCTCCTCCCAGGAAAAATCTGAAATGGCGCCCCAGATAGTATTCGAAGTCTTTGGGGAAGACTGAAGAAATACAACAGGATACAACAGGGAGGATTTTACCGGCCGCTCTCTAGTCACACGTAGAGTCCCTATATATGATTATATTTCATATATAGGGACTCTAGTCACACGGGACTCTGACGGGAGGGGGAAATTAGAGGTCGTTGGGAAAATTCAAATTTCTACCTTGAACATTTCTTCAACATAGGCAAATTACAATAACTTGATTCCACTGATTACGGGATAGTTTACGTATCAGTAAATATTCTCCAACTTCATAGTTTTCCACAAGAAACTAATTTATTTCATTTGAGACGCTTTATAATATGAACTTATCAAGGTACGCAAACCTCAGAGAAATTTGGTATCTATTCGTTGCACAACCTGATTTCCCTAAATTTGTGAAGCGTAAACTTTCATAATAAACAGAATCGCGGAATCGTTTCCGTTTGTTGTGGTGTGAATTTTGTGAATTTGATTCAAATAATAATAATTTAGTGTGGTTTTAATTGGATATTGACGCCGATAGCTCTTTTATTTCCTTCACATAGTCTCCTTTTGTGATTTACTTTGGTTCTCAAAATGGACGGCGAACCGTCAGCCAAGAAGTCAAAAGGCGATGAAGACGAAATTACCACCGTTCTCCAGTCCATCGAAGAATCTCAGAAGAAATTGGACGAACTGAACGAGGAAGCAGCCGAAGAGATCATCAAAATAGAGCAGGTGTACTCTAAAAAGCGGCAGCCACTGTTTAGTCAAAGGAGTGAACGAATTGCGAAAGTTCCTAAATTCTGGTTGAAAGTGGTATCCTTTACATAACTCACATGATACCCACCTTTTTCAGATTTAATAACATTTTATTTTATCCCACAGCTATTTATTTCAGCATCAACTCCCTAAGTGGTAGTTTTACACTCGTATGTTCAACTGCCCCTCGTAATTTTCCTTGCCTTCTGCTCCGAAGAACTGTCTCTCCGGGACCAAATCATGGAATAAGCTAATTATTGAATTTGCACACTAAAGGGCCTTTTGAGTCATATACCATCAGTTGAGCTGAGGCACACCAATAACATGGAGCTTATGCTCTCCAAAAGGCTTTAAGTAACTTCATGCATGTGCCGCCACCAAGTACTGTAGGTACACTTTCCAAAGCAATACGTTTGTTGAGTTTCGGGATCTAGAAAGTAGCATTAAGCTAGTCTAGGCTTCTCAACCCAAGCTTATGTACTCAGATTGGGCGTAACGTAAGTTGATATACCTGATTTGGTTTTTGGGTCAATGAACTCTGTTTGAGATTTGCACATTAAAACTGCTGAGTTCCAAACTTAAGTTGATGCAGCATCAGTGTCTTTGAAATGAGTGAGGTTAAGTACGCGTCGTATGCGGTTGTTCCGCACCGGGTATTGCCGCCATTTTTGACAACTATGCAACCATTGCAGAGATGAAGAGGGATGAAAACTTTTCAACTTGAGTTGAAAGTGATAGGTATTTTTAAGCTAACCGAGGTTTCAACCAACTAGCTTTGGCATAACGTAAGTTGAAATCTCCAGTGTAAACCAAGTGTGCAAAATGTTCCTGATCTGACGACCATGGTTGAGTGAAAATTTGGAACGCTCCTTAAAATGTGGAAACATCAAGATTCAGATGGGTACATCACATTAATTGGTTCCGATATCGTATTCTCATTTTTTTTTTTTTAAATATCTTGCCTTACGCAAGCACCTACTTTGCGCGCAGCAAGCACATGGCATCGTTCTGAATAGGCCTGTGCGATGTCTCGTTCGGTCCTTTGAAGTCACTTCGATGCCGATTTCTAACATCGGAGCGATGTATCGAAACATCGAAAAATATCGGAAAATATCGAAACATCGATTGGTATCGAATCATTAATTTACTTAAAAACATCGAAACATCGATATGCATCGAAAAATCGATCTGCATGTAAGCATTACATTTACATCAAAATACCAAAACATCAACAAAAAACTGTCATATTTCTTGATTTTTGTTTTAAAGATAGCTTGGAACAGTGACCAACACGACCCTTTGGTCGGAAAAATCGATATGAACCGAAGTTGTAATGTTTCGATGTGAATCGATGTTTCGATGTGGATCGCAGGGGTGCAAAATGTTCCAAAACTTCGGAAGTTTCACGCGATCCATGACTTATTTCCTCACAGGATTTTAAAAAATTTCCTCACAAAAATTTGAAAATGATGACTTTTTTTCGGTTATTTTAACATTTCAACACCCTATGTACTCAAAATGACCTATATTTTCTCATTTTTTACACTATTTTCCTGGGAAATCCTTATTGCCATTATTAAAAACAAACAAAAACAAAAACAAACAAAAATATTTGGACAAATTTCCTCACTTTTCTAGAAATTTCCTCACTTTCACGCGATCCGCGGATCGCTAGATCGGGCACATTTTGCACCCCTGGTGGATCGATGTTTCGATGCGGATCGATGTTTCGATGTGGATCGATGTTTCGATGCATCTCATGAGACATCGGACCGCATTCGATGTCCCTTAAACATCGAACAAGCGTCGATGTATCGAACATCGCACAGGCCTAGTTCTGAAAGAGCTAGGGCCTTCAAGCAGCAGAACCAAAAGTCATTTTTTATGTGTGCGGGGCAGAATTTTTTTTTTCGTTCAAGACCAGTTACCGGTTGTGAAAAAATGTGGACAGCAGAGCACATTTTGCACTCCTGGCATAAACTAGGTGAAACTCGTCAGAATGAAACGATACTCTAAGGTACGTGGAATCTAATGATGCGATAAAATTTGAGAAAACTGGTCGTTAACTAGCATAAATTTGCATTTGAAAATGTGGGTCTGATTTCTTTTGGGTAAATCCACGAGAGTGAGCGAAATAGAGCATTTGTTTGGATCCAATTTTGATTGTGACGGCATCACTACACAGGTCTATTACATTAAAATCATAATTGAGGGGTTTGGAGGGGGACACTCCTCAGCCAAAAAGGGGTCTGAAATCCTTTGCTAGTAAATTTCGGAAATTTTGTTTCTCTTTACAGCATTTTCATACTATGTCGACCCTAAATTTTTGTTTTATTTACTTAAGAGATGAGCTTATATCTTGTTTTAGCCTCGTGCTTTTTGTGTCGCACTGGCACATGAAAGTCAAATCTGAAGGCAAAAAATGCCTCGAGAAATGCAAAAAAAATGGTTTCACAACAGTATACTGTATAGTTGATGCAACCAAGATATTTTAATTTTAAAGTCTAGGTGCTGAAACCTTGAAAATATCCCTGCGTCAGTACCACATTTTATTCTGAATCAACTGCTTGGAGAAAAAAGAATAGAGGTATATTTCCCTTTGTCTATTTTTGTCCACACATCAACCTTTCAGATCTGTAGAGTAAATGTCTGTTGATCGAATCTGCAATGCAAGCTACTGCAGTACCCCCTATTTTGTAGACTGAGCCTTTGGTATGCAACTGCATGTAATGTTTTGATGTCAGTTAAATGATAAATTGAGCTTAATCTCATGGCTCCTCTATTATAACTTTTTGCATGCACTTGTAAAATTTACTTTTCTTTCAATATAGCGTTCCAAAGCATGTGGCTTGTTTGAAAATGCCATTTACTTTACTGACCATAGCATCACCCAGTAAATATATTCCTTAATGCCGTTTTTATCAGTTCAACAATCATCCTATCATGCGGAGACTCATGCCACCTGATGAGAAAGAATGCCTAAGTTATCTGACCAACTTAGACGTTGAGGAATTTGAAGATATTAGAACTGGCTATCGGTAAGCTCAATTCAGTATTTTTTTTTCTTCCTTTTCTCTTCTTTAATTTAGTTCAAGCCCATATTCCTAGGGCGCTATCCTATTTTACAGGAGGCCCGGATTAGGAATCCTTGTTGCAAAAAAAAAAGTTTGAGAAGAAGAACGTAAAAAAAAAAAACAAAAACAAAAACAAATAGGAACCGGGATTATTCTGTTTGCTCTATTCGCCCCCATCTGTTTGATGCGTTTTTTTATTCTCCGGAATCCGCACCGGTGCAATAACCCAGAGTTTTCGGAGCTGCTCCGAAGCTGTCTGGTGCAGCACCGGTCACGTGTTGAAGCTCCGGAGCTCCAGCTCCGGTGCATCGGTCTTCAACTCCGATACACTGGAGCTTGCACCGGAGCAGCTCCGGGCGCATCGCACCGCTAATAAAACAACACTTCGGTGCGCACCGGTGCTGGAGCCCCGGAATAAGAAAACACTCCGGAGCACTGGAGCTGCACCGGTGCGCGCTCCGAAGAATAAAAAAACGCATCAGTTCTGAAGTGAGAAAAAAATTGCTTTCCAAGACCAATGATTTTCTGTCAAAAAATTTAACTCCTGTTTCAGTTAGAATATTTTTTTGTGTGGATGCAGGGTCAACTTTTCCCCTAAATCCGTCCGATTGTGCTTCTATTTTCACTATTTTCAGTCTAATTACTGGAAAACTAGTTTTCTTCAGAGCAGTTTTACCGTAATATTATCTATCTTTATGGACTCTATTTTTCTTTTAAAACCAGATCATATAGAAAAATTGCCTGTCATTTTCTATTACTTTGTCCCTCTTTGTAGGTATATCTTTTTCTAATTCGAGTCCTTTTTGTTTTCAGTTTCAAATTCACGTTTGATGAAAATCCTTACTTCACAAACCGGGTCTTAATTAAAGGCTTTTACAATGACAAAGCAGGTAAGTTTTCATCACTGGTGATGTTCTCTATGTATGATTCCCTTTGCATACTTTTTAGAGCGTTCTTCCCACAGCTTATTTGAAAAAGTTTGACCTCCTTGTTTTTTCCCCCTGTTGAGGCCTTTTCCAAAAAAAGTGGGGAGGAGAGGCCCCGGGCCCCCCTTACAGTCTACCACTGCAACAGATGGAACTTAAGAAGTAAGGAATATATCCAGATTCAATCTTTCGCATGAATTGAGTGTTGCATCCTATTGAATTCAAGGACCTTTGACAATGGCTAAACAGTGCTCATAATGAAAATGAAGTATTTTTACCTGCCTTGATACATAATTTCCCTTGAAGGAGACCCACAGATGCTTCATTTGTAAGTTTAATTGCTGTATCCTTCATATATAACTTGACCCGTACTGTAGCTCTAGTGCTTTTATGTACCAAGTATAGGTATTTATCTGTTACTTTATAAATAATGAATAGAAATAAATAAATTTGTCCAATGTAACATCACTCTAAAACACTTTTATTTTTGTGTTTTCTAGGAGGGCCTACATCCACCGCAACTCATGTTAATTGGTTGGATGGAAAGAGTTTGTTGAATAATTTCTCCAATAACAGGAAACAAAATTACAAAATGACTTTCTTTAAGTGGTTCTCTAATGAGAGCAACACGTCAGCCAATCACATCTCAGAGGTAACGGCCCTCTTTCCTCTTTCTAAACTTTAAATCATATGCTCAATTATTCAAACCATCATAATATATGCTCAATTATTTATTCATACTGTCATAATATTTGTGGTTGTGCTTGGTCTCGAGCCCTTATTCACCTTATTGTGTATGTGTGGCGTAAGCCCTGAAATGGCCTGTAGTTCTTTGATATTGATGTAGATTAGCTTAAAGGAAAGCCCACTTTGGCAACTTTACAGGAGGCAGATAAAACTGGCATTTAGAATAAATAACTATGTACTCCTGTTAGGAAGGACAGGTTAAGCGAGCTATTCATTCAGCATGACCAAGTGAATTGGAAAGACGAAAAGCAATAAAATAAGGCTGAAACTAAAATGATAATTTGCTATGATAATTAGGGCACTCACTTTTTGCTACACTGAAAAAAAATGTTTGCTGAAATAACTGTTCGGATAGCTGTCTGGATTCTTAAAAATCGTGACAGTAATCTAACATGGTTAAAACAACGAAATTTTCGATTTTAAAGTTTGCACTAATTTTGGATTGTAAAATTTACAAAATCTTGAACTGTAAAACTAACAAAATCTGGCATTATAAAAACTGCAATCCAGAATTAAAAATCATAAAATTTCTTCTCTGGAACAAGAAATAATTTGATTGCTTGCTCTGCTTGACAAAGTATGAAGTACTCACTTGTTTTAGTGGCATATTTGTACAAGTTACTTAGGACTGAAGTGATTTCAAGGAGAGCATTATATATATTCATAGTATAGACATGTTACAGAGGTATTATTAATTAATGAGACGATAAATTTACCTTATAATCCAAGATTCGAACCTAGGTAGCTGTGATAAATGTCCAGCACCCAACCGCTAGGCTATCACCGCAGATATTATTTCAGAGCATATAGTATGCATCTTAAGATAACTCATACGGACAGGCTTTTTTGGGTACTGATTTCATATCTGAGTCATCTTCCACTTTTGACTTCAATCAAATCCGATCCCACGTCACTTGTACAACTACGCCACCAAAACGAGTGATTGCTTCAAACTTTGTCAACCAGAGCGTGGCAATCAAATGATATTGCATTCTAGATAAGAAATTTTACAATCCAGATTGAAGAATTGGAAATTTCTTTTTTTTTTTTTACTTCTACATTTCAACCGTTTTGTAAATTTTACAATCCCAGATTTTGTGAAATTTACAATCCAAGATTTATCAAGATTTTCCATTTGTACAGTTAGATCAACAAAAATTTAGAATGTGATTGTAACAATGAGGGAAGTAAGTCACTTCAGCAAAACTTTTTGACAACAATAACAATCCAAAATTCTAAAACAACAAAATCTCTCGCTAGCTAATCTTGCAACTAAGTGTTTAATATTTCTAACAAAATTAAATTGTTCCTTTACCTACGCAATTGCTCAATTTCCTCAAAAGAAAAAGGTGTAAATTTTGCAAGTCAATGTTTTGTTAATCCAGCAATTCCTTTTTTTTCAGTATACCATCAATAGAAACTATGCGTTTAACAAACCTCCAACTTAGCTTTCAACTGTTGTGGCAATTGTAACTGTCTAATGAAGTTGTGATAAAAAAATTTGCTTCTCCTATTAATTTTTGTCTTTTCACAGGCTCTGAAAGAAGACATTTGGCCAAACCCAATTCCATACTATTTGAAAGGAGATATGAACAGTACGAATGGAATTTTGACAGACAGTGATGTCGGAAGGTAAATGCTCCTTTAACCCATTTAGTGAAGCAAAGACAGTAAAAAAATCATTCCTCAAAATTATTCATTTAAATTTTTTACATGGGTTAGGTGGCGGATGTGGAACCCCCTATGGCCACTAAAAGAGCTTTTTTCAACTTTGATAAGCTGTAGACGAAAGAGAAAAAATGCAACAATTCTGAAAAATTCTGGAATAGGTACATATGCAGGAAAAGATGGAGTAAACCTAGATTTCTTCAACTCCCTCTAGACTTTCGCTTGAATTTGTCTCAAAAAGTTGTAATGTTTCCCCTATGACTCCCCTTTCAACATCTATGGCCACGTCTGATTTTTTATTAGTATTAGTAGGTTAAATGATTTTTATTGATAAGTAGACCCATTTTCTTATTTTGTAAAATATAAAAGACTAATTCAAAAGACCAGATTTCAAAAGGGACGGTTGGGACAGCTAATTCGGAATGACCCTTATGGCCTGTAGTTTGGGTTTAATCAATCTGTTGGGCCCTAGTAATAGAAATCAGCGTTAATTTACGCTGAATATTCATCTCAAAGAATCTTTAACTCTTGTTAATGAAAATAAAGGAAATCAAGTTTCTTTCTCTCTTTGTGAATGTTTCAACCCTGATTTTTTCTTTTCTTTTCTTCTGTTTTTCTTCAGCATCATCGAAATAGATGACAGTGGCTCGAGTGATGATAGTGATGATGACAATGACATTCAGTTCGACTACAATGACAGCGGAGATGAGTACGAAGGTCATGGCTTCCATCCAGACTTCGATGGATCAAGTGGTGATGAAGAGCCGGAAGGCGGCAAGTTTGATCGTGGGTTAAACGAATCCTCCAGTGACATTGAAGGTAGGATTGCTGCAGGACAACTGGAAAGTGAAGACTTGGATTCCAGCATCGCCTCCGAAGAGCCATCGGTCGTAAATGCCAGCGAATCGTCCGAAAACCTGAGCGCTCAACCCAACGATTCGATCAAAGACTCCGAAGGCACTTAAAAGGTGTATATGCTTCGTTTCCTCTTCCTCTTCAAGCTATGGACTACCCTTTTCTCATGATAAGTAAATTTCATTTTTCTCAGGAATCGCACCTATTAGATTCTACTGTTGAACTTCCTTGTGTTCCATTTTGATGTCTTAAACAGCCCTGCAATCAATGCTCAACTGCTTTGTCAATCGTAAAAAATGTCATTTTATTGCCTCTTTTTTTATTGATCCTTAGCATTCGATTCCACTTTCAACTTCGATACTGCTACTGGCAGGGACTCTTAATGTGAGCTGCAGTAAAAATCATATTTTATATCTCAAGTGGCAGATTACCATGAAAAATGCTGTAAGACCGTTGTTTTATCTTTCTATAACTGATTTTAGGTGGTCTCGCACAGTGAAAATTTGATTTCAAAGATCACAGTTTCAATCACTGCAATGGGTCTGTTGCGCACCTTTTTTTATTTCATTTCCTTGAAGTACTTGATGAAAAAAACTCGCTGTATTTTTTATAATTTTTTTTATCATGAACTAAAACGCTTTCAAAGTTGCAAAAATTCTGAGCAATTTGAAAAGGTTCCGTTTCGGCGTGAAACTCAATGACGTCATAGTATAGGACATCTGGTAACCGGAAGTCGTTCGTTTGCGTGCCAATTGCAATTTGCAAAGACGCATCTCTGCGCTTTTCTTTGATTTTATGACTGATGGAAAGAGAAAGAGGCCGTATTACTATTGTTTCATGCCACAATGCAAAAACACGCAGCAACACCAGCGCGGACCTATACTATGACATCATAGAGTTTCGCGCCATTTGTGTCATTTGCAAATTTGTTTTGCAGCAGGCCTCAACTAATTGTTCCTTTTACCCTATTCCAGAGGAAATTTTATGAGTCTTTGTTGTTTCCATCGGTTTTCTCGTAACATTTTACCTTGGATTCTGGTATTTCTGGCTCTACAGCAAAAGTACGCAACAAGCCCATTGGAGCTTTAAGCCGCTGCAGTCTACAGGGTCCACAAAACGCTGTCATTACAATAATTCAAAGTCTAATCTTTGACATTAACTTCTGTTTGTGCAAGAGCCCTTGAATCCAGTGTTTGTCACAGACTTAGAGTTTTTTCATGGTTTTCTGCTGAGAAGGACCCTAATTTTGATTATAACCCTGGCTTCTGCGGCGAGTTCTGAGTTACTGGTTGATAAAAATCAAATTAGCACAGTTTAATTTTATGTAGAAAAAAAGTTTCAGTTATCAGATTATCATTCCAAGAATACCAAAAATCAGAAATATTGCAATCAGTCTACTATAACTTTTTCATTGACAGGTAATTACTCTTAGCTTGTTTCCTTTGTTTGGGATGATTTCTGGAGGAGGTCCAGGGCCCATAAAACATCAGGTATGCTGTTTTTAAGGAAATACCCCTACAGTCATGTAGACAATTTGTCAAAAGAGCTCAGGCGGCCGTTTTTAGACACTTGTTTTCTCTCACAGTAATTAAACCTACCTAAGTATCCGTTAAATACTTCAGCACAAATCTGTCATCTTGCTGGACACAAAAGTTTTGAGCTTTTTTTTTTTTTTTTTTATTTTGTCTTTTAATCCTTTAATTCAAACTACTCATCGTTCTTCTCAGCCATGCTGTAATAGAAATAAACTTTTCCTTGTTAGTCATCATCGTGAAGTTTGCCCGTAAAAAATGTCATAAAAATGTTATGTGATTTTAATTTTAATCATTGATTTGACTAAATTTACACCATGATTCCAAATTTTTTCAACATGTTAGCCCATACTTTTAACCCGTTTGTCTTGCAGTAGCTTTGTTCTCTCTTGAAAATTGCAATTCTCGGCTCACCCATTGAGATCCTGAAGCCAGAGTCAAGCGTAAAGGAGATGAGAGCCTGCAGTATCAAGATGAGGATTGAACAGAATCAAAATGAGAGCTAAGCAGCAGTGAGACAAGAGCGCAAAAGATTTTGCCCTCAGAATTTTTCCTCTCGAATCTTTTAACTATCTTTTGAATAGTTTTTATTATCATTTATCTAAATATTTCTGAGGAAGATACTTGTTCCTTTCCTTATAGTAGTCACTTCTTTCGTATCAATTTTAGTATCAAAATTCTTCATGAACACATTCTCATGATTTTTGTTCCCCCCCCCCCCCCCCAAGTTTTTCTGTTGCTTTCCTGTTTTAAAAAAAAATATCTTGTCTCCGAGAAATTTTCGTTTTTTAATTTTTGATCCTCACAATTACCCTGATGCCAAACTGGCCTCAGATTATTTTTATGATTCTGATTTATGTGCCCTTAAAAGTTAAATCTTATCCGAGTATGATTAACAGTTTTCTGTTCAAGCTGAGAGTAGGATCAAGGTGTCTCTCATTCAAACCAGTATTAAATGTTCCAACTTTTCCCAGTTATATTTCCTCTGTAATGGTCTCTTGCCACCAATTTCTTTTCTCTTCCTTACAGTGAGGTACCGTGATAGGTTTGTTCCTTTATTCCTTCCTCTTTCCTTTTTGTATTCTCAGTCTAGTCGTTGGCTGTGAAACACCAGCATAAGGAACATAGGGTTTGGGCGGCTAGACTTTACTGCTACTTCTACTGCTCCTTTCGTTTTCAAATTTAACATTTTTTAAACTCGGTGAAAACAAATAATGGTTTGCAAAAAAGATTCCTCTTGCTTTGTTTTCTACAAACTGGTTTACAGACCTTTTCCTTCTGAAACGGTGTGATGAGCGTAAGGGTAGCTTCTCTATGCACTCTGAATGGGGTAAACATTGTAAGTCCTGTATTCTCATTTTTCTCTTTTTTAGTGCTGTGTACTTATTTGTAATGATATTATCTTTCAGACTTTACAGAATGAATGTTCAGTATTAGTATACATATTTAAATTTGTCTAGTTTGTTTTTGCGTATGAATGTATGTATGTATGTATGTGTATGAATGTATCTAAGTATGTGTGTGTATGTATGTATCTAAGTATGTGTATGTATGTATGTATCATGTGTACTTACTTTTTTGAAGAGAGTGATTGCATGGTTTTGGTTTATTCATCAAACTTGGAATAGATCGATTTAGTGTGATGTCACACCCTCTAAGTATGACATTAATTTCGTCACACACCATACAGCCCTCTCACAGCATGGAATACTAGGATTTTTCCTATTTTACTTCTTTTTTATTTTTAGATAAAAATAAAAATATATTTCGTCTAGAATAACTTACAAAATCAATTTAGTCTTGGAATGAATCTTGAGAGTTTTAAATAAACATTTATCTTCATGGAGACTCCCTCTTAAAATTGTTTGGCTCATAAATATCCATATTCTGTCTCTCTCACTCTAATGGATCTACCAATGACGTTATCTTTCTCCTTTCCTCAAACTAATGATTGAAACACATTTCATTTATTCTTCCTTTAGAAATGAATTCTACTCGTTTTCACACCAACTTCAACCAGAATGTTATGGGTAAATTTTTTGGTTTAAAAATGACCATTGGAAGTGAGACCATTTACAGAGATTACGTGAGACTTGATAGTGAGAGACATGAAAGATGTAACTTATAAAGCAACTTTAACGACATCATCACTAAACCGATCCATTTTTTTTTTCTAATTATCATATTATTAGGTGTTATTATTTGTTTTGAAGCGAACAGTATTTTTTTCTATCATCTGCAGCAAACCTGGTTTAGTTCTAGTTAGTTTTTTACAACTTTTTTTTTTTTTTTTTTTTTTTTTTTTTTTTTTTTTTTTTTTTTTTTTTTAAGAGAGTTCTGTCTGTTTGTCCTTGTAGATCAATTCTTTTACCCAGCTGCTTTGTGCAAAAATGCTGCATTTGCATTCCAATCCTGCAATTTATTCCCTCACATTTTTATCTCATGAAGGAAATTTCCCCCCAAGCATTTTCATTAATTTTTGCTTCCAAATTATTTTTAGCGGGCCTTTTGCACACTTTTGCTTTTAGCGTTAAGGAGCATGAGTTCTCATGAATTTCAGCCCAAAAACCAATGAGCCAGCTAAAAATTGTCAAAATATAAACTGGGATATAAACTGTTTCACAAAAGGCATGAATGACAAAAAACTGTGGTTGCAAATATTTTAAAAATTTTACACTTCTTATTGAATGTCTGGTCTTTTCAAATATCTTTACTTTTTAATGATTGGTAAAAAAAAAAAAAAAAAAAAAAAAAAAAAAAAAAAACTCAAGGATATACAATCTTTTAAACTTTCAACTGCAGCTCACTCAAAACTGCGATTTTTGGTGCAGAGTATAGGTATCCCCTCTTACTGAGGATGTCCTAGATTATTGTAACTGTGTCTTCACAATTTCTATATGGTCAAACAAAGCAACAGCTATAGCCATCATCAATTTCAGTCACCCACTTGATCGAATTGATCTTCAAATCAGAGCGCGTTGATTCAAAGCAAATACTGTGCATGGACTCATTATGAAACACCTAGTCAATGGTGATGAACATAGCAGCTGTTCGGTTTGACGATATGGAAATTTAAAACGTGCTGTTTATGAAAAATGTATTTTAAAAAAGCATTTACAACTTAATGAGTGAACTTTGAAAGCTCTGTAGTGAGTTCATTGGTTTAGAATCCAGGGTATAGTGCTCCAGTGGCAAATAAAAATTGGAACAATCACATTGCAGATACAGCGTTTATGCTTAACACTGTAGTACCTTTTGCCCTCCCTTTCCTAAGAATTTGAAGTCCTCTCTAGAAATCCGTTCTACTGAATTTTATTTCTTGCTAGTTATTTGTCTGTTCTTCAGTGCTTTTCTGGACAGCCGTCAAACTATCTGTTCTGTTTGATAGTCAAAAAGTGTATTTTAGTGATTTAATCTAGCCATCGGCGCTAATCTGACGGAATCTTTAAACACCTGAATGCGAAAGATTTTTTGTTTGTTTATGGGATATAGATTGCTTACAGTTTTGAGGCATATCAAAGCCCCCATTCGAAAAGCGGGCATAGATGTGCCCCATGACTTTGATGACATGGGTACCCTATAAATACCAATAAATACCTTACGTTTTTGTATTCATAGGTAGACCTGTGCGTTGGTCCAAAGTTTTAAAAATTTTCAATCAATCTAAACTTTTTGAATTTTTAATTGCATTTTCAAACTATTAAACAAAATTTAAGGTTGTGAATAAATTTTTGATCTTAAATCAATTTCAAAATTTCAATGGATGAGGAAATTAATTTTGATTAAACTAAACTTTGGAAGTTCGAAATTTGCAGCAAACTTACATATGTTAGGTTTGTTTTAAATCCGAACTGCTGGGCAGATTGTGTCACCAAAATTAGCTTTAACAGTTGGCTATATTTTAAGTCATTCCTAAAAATGAAGAAAGTGGGGAAGCCTAGGGTTGTTGTCTTTGAGTTTTTTTGTTTTTTTTTTCTGACAAGCATTGCTAGTGATAGCTTTAAATTATGTAGCTTCATCATACAGCCAACAGAAAGGATGCAAATTCTATTAGGTTTTAAATACTCTGAACAAAAGTACGCCTATGATTTCTAATTGACTGTCCAGAGATAACAGATGTTTCCTCTTAGATATTTGTGATAGTTTATTTTAAGTCTTTCTTTTATATTGCTACCAATTAAATCCCAAATCCATGTAAATAAATTTATTATAATTTTTAAAGTTTCTGTCTCAAATCATATATTTCAATCGGAAAAGCTGAATCTTCTCGTAAGCCTCTTTTTTTTTTATAAATAAAGTCTCGTAGCCAGTTATTTATTTTTTCATCTTTATCTCACTGTCAAAACTAAAACACATAGGGTGTCCCAAAAGTACCAAAACTAATGCTGTAACTTGGTCAAATTTTGACCAAATATGCTCATCTCGGGCTCAGTCAAAAGTAAATGAGTTGATCTTTCAAACGCATTTGGACGTAATCAGAATCAGATGGCTAGCTTGTTGTTAACTGTTGAAGTCACAGCATCAGTTCCGATACTTTTGGGACACCCTTTGTAATGGAAATTGTCTTTGCTGAAACAAAGCAATACTCGTTATTCATGACAAGATTAATATTGGTGGAGATGTCTCTCTGCTTCTGGTACTATGTTGCTTTTCCCCATAATTCATATTAACACAGTGTTGCTCTGTCTCCCCTCGTATCTTCAATCATCATGAGTCATGTTGAAGGTAGAGTCTCTTGAAGGAAAATTGTGTAGTGAGTACTTACAACGTGTCTGTAAAATGAGTTCACACTTCTGCTATGAGCTTATTCTTGAAAATCAAAATCTGACAAATTCAGGAATAATAAAGAAGCCTTCGGTGACCTCCAAAAAAATGTGAAAACTCCCGACCGCTCCTCCAGGAGGGGCGCAGACTCTGAAATACCTGTCGAGCAGATGGCGGTACTCCTTCTACAGTTTTTCTTCAGCAGACTTTAGTATCCATAGCCAACTGAGATGGCAGTAAATGTCATTACATGAAAGATGGCATATGACAGATCGCCCGGTTTCCTGAGCTGTAGATATGTTCGTGTCTCGACACATCGGATTTAGTGTGCAGAAACACCAACTCACCCACTGGGCAGTAAACAAGTCGATCTTTTATCTGCCAACTCTAGTGGAACGACCTTTACCTTAATCTTATCACTCAGAACAAGCTCTTATGATTATTGAATTTGAAGCAGCTCCTAATTTCTAATGCAAGTAGTAATAGAATACAAAATGTTATTTTTACGATTTTCATCTGGTGTCTCTTTAGTAGTAAGGAAATCTTCAGTATTAATAATCATATTTCTCCTGCCTCCTATGAATTTGCTTGTTCTCTATCTAAATATTCTGCTACCCTTTCATAGAAGTGTTGTTTGTAATACAATTTTTTTTTTTTTTTTTGTTAGCTGCTTCACAGTCAATACATTTTTTTTTAATGCCATAAATTTTGACGAAATACCCAAAGTTTGTCCAGCATTCAAGAAACAGTTTGGTACCTGACTTGTATTTAGTTTTTTTTTTTTTTTTTTTCATCCTCAATTTTCCTTTTCTGTGAGATTGGTTTAAATTATATTTATGACTTTTTCTTTTGTTTGTCTGTTACTTCATTTTGTAAAATTTTGTACAAGTACATGTGATTTTAATACTAAATACAATTGAGGAATTGAAAGATTTGCCTTCTTTTTTTCTTTTTTTCTTTTTTACGTTTACCATACATATTTGCTACTCCTCTAGATATTAAATTGTTGGCTTTACTCACTGCAAAAACGGTACTGCCAACCGTTTTTGCTGCAGCAGAATTACTTTTGTAAGGCTTACCAAAATGTTTGTACGTCTCACGGGTTATTCTATTGGCCCTACTAACGAGCCTGTAAGGTGTACAAAAAGTTTGGTATGCCATAACAAAATAGTTCTGCTCCTGCAAAAATGGTTAATTTTTTCCTCTGTCCAAAATCCCTAATTAGAGCTCTTGCTCATCGGACATGGAAACCTTTGTCTTGAAATCTTTGACACAGCAGTGCAGAGTACAGCTTTACACCTGAGCTTATATTCGATACTTGTAGAGGCTAAAAGTAAGCCTCTGAAGCCAAACTCTTATTTCCTCATATCTTTGAGGACCACTCATCAGAGAGTTTCAATTGACTCAAACTTTCCTTTTGCCCTCGATTTCAAATGACATCTCTATCCCACAACATTTGTATCCTAATCATAAGAACAAGCATAGTGTCTTACTTTTATGAATGCGGCTTCCATCCTCAGATAGGGCAACCTAATTGGTTAGGAGCAGCTTTCATTTAAATCTACAGTTTTCAAGTCCAATCATTCTTGGGAAAGCCTCAGTGGCATCATTGCGGGGGGGGGGGGGGGTCCACTGAAAGAGTCGACCTTTGTTTTTTTTGTATACCAACAAAAACAATTTCGAACTAAAATTTGGTGGTCACCAACAAATTTTGAAAGTGAGGGCCGTAAATACAGGGTATGCAGGGCTGTAGGGCTCTAAAATTATATTGATGAGCCAAAAAAAAAAAAAAAAAAAAAATCCTCCCATTTTTGCCCCCCCCCCTCAAAGCCGAACTCGGAAGGACGCCCCTGGAAAGCCTACAGCACTTCTAACCCAAATTCCATCAAGAGACTCCAATTCCAACACTCCTCCCGAAACTTGACGGAAACAGCGTCTTATGAATGTGCCTTCATTTGTTGGGGTAGACTAAAACGATACAGTCGCGTACGAATAGTTAACTATTTGTCGACCCACAGGCACAGCTGTCGGGCTATCGCCATTCGCCATCCGAGGCAAACACTCCTGAGAATTCCCGCATGCAGTTCGAGTAGTTCGACTAATGGAAAAAGAAGAGTCTTACTTTTACGAATGCGCCTTCATTTTTTAGGATAGATTAAAACGATACAGTCACGTACGAATAGTTAACTATTTGTCGACCCCACGGCCACAGCTATCGCTATCCGATTCTAACATTCCTTCCGAGAATTCCAGCAGTTCGACCGATTACACGGTGTCTTACCATCATAAGATCAGAACAAAACGAACAGAAAATAAAAAAAAAAAAAAAAAAAAAAAAAAAAAAAAAAAAAAAAAAAAAAACACCGAAAAAGTGACCATCATCAATGAAATTGCTCCTAAAATTTTGAACAACCACCCAGGTTGGTTTACAGGAGAAAAAAAAGTCACGAGTAAGAGTCTTAACTTTATATGTACTTCGTAGGATTCCAAAGTCAAAACCTACTTAAACAACCCTCCACCCGAGGTATGGGTTCTGGATACCCACTTTAGCTACCCAGCCCCGTAAATATCCGCCAAGAGATGGTTTTGAGGGCTGAAAATAAATTTTTCGGGATTCCTGGGGGTTACAATTTGTGTTACACGTATTTCACCTACATTGGACTATCCGGCCCATTCATTAGTTAAAAAGTGGATTCGGGAACTTTTTCACGCTACCGAAAGTTTCGCCACAGTAAATAAAGTATGCCGGGTGGTCTGAAACACCCTGTATTAAGTTTTGTTTTCATTTGAAGGAAATTAAAATTGAAAACTCGCCAAAGATAATGGGTATATATGAGCTCCGCCTACACTCCTGAAACGAACTCTACCAGTGGCGAAGCGTGAAATTTGGCAACAATGTGTTTCCTCCATTTAAATTCACCAAAAAGGTCGAACGCTTCAGTCATTGGCGATGACCAGACATTTCGACCTTTCTAATGTGTTTTAATAGGGAAAAAGGAACGTTGCCAAATCGCACGCCTCGCCACTAAACTCTACCATGGCTCTACGACTCCGCGAGCATCAATTGATTCGATTCCCGAGCCGACACAAGAGAATGCACAGATATATGTCATTTAAATCCGCACCACCGTCACCAGTTGAATGATTAATTCGACATCCCTCGTTTGAGCAGCTTATCACCCTTTCCTGGAGTTTACTGGAAAGGAGCAAGGGTGTGTGCCTATAGGGTGTACTATGCTGATTATGTGAGGAGTAGATTCAGAAACAAGGTTCTAATAGGTCTCCGAAGGATTCCAGTCCGCTCCCGAGGATTGAGAAACTCTCCGGAAAATGACGATGAGCAAAACCTTCGCGGGGCAAAGTTACAGGGTAGATACTGGATAGGAAGAAAGGAGTGCACAGGGCTGGGCGGGGCGGGTTCTCGATGCGCCTCGTAAATGAAATCGCGCGTAGCTACGCAGCGTTGTCAGTTCACCCACCGACTTTGCATTGAAATAAATAAATACAATGTAAGGTATTGGTTCAATGTATATTATGTCCGTTAAATTGACACTGATATGCATTACTCAGAAAAAAACAGAAGGGGGGGCACTTTGGTACAGCGCTGACCAGTGGCGTACGCAGGATTTTTTTGGGAGGGGCTTGCACTGATGAGCGTTTGACTGAAAATTGTTTCCCCCCTTCCCCTCCGGCCTCCACCCCAAAAAATCAGAGGTCTAGCTGAGCTTATTTAGGCAGATTGCTCAAAGACTTCGGTTCTTTTACCTACAGATTGCTCGGCATCGATATATTAAATATGTTACCCCTCACATTGGTCAGTGGGCCTAAAGTGTTTTCTTTTTAGCATTAAATCGCAAATAGCAAAAGCTTGCAGCAGCCGGGCAGCCCCTTTATGTGGAACTAAAAGAAGACAGCAGAAATTTGGAAACCGCGCGCTCCGGATGGAGTCGCGTCTGGAGAAAGAGTCAGGGGAAAGAGAGGGGGAGAGAAAGAGAGAGAGAGAGAGAGAGAGAGAGAGAGAGAGAGAGAGAGAGAGAGAGAGAGAGAGAGAGAGAGAGAGAGAGAGAGAGAGAGAGAGAGAGAGAGCGAGAGAGAGAGAGAGCGAGAGAGAGAGCGAGAGAGAGAGAGCGAGAGAGAGAGCGAGAGAGAGAGAGAGAGAGAGAGAGAGAGAGAGAGAGAGAGAGAACGAGTCGTGTTATTAGGAGGGGTGAAAGAAAGGGCGGAGCGAAAACTTCATCGCCTCGTTAACTATCTTCTGGTTGGATTACCTTGAACTCCCCGCGGGATTTCGATAATGCGCTCAATTACAAGGCAGCTGAGATTTTGATTCAATAATACTGGAACATTATTTATTTATCATCATTAGTTAAAGGGGGAAAAATTATAAAAAAATATGCTGTGTCCTCTTTGTTGAAGAGTGTTGAAAACTCATCATCATTCTCTCTCACTCCCAAGAATCCCCTTCCGCTTATACCTCACGCTTTTCAACTGAATCAAGTTTGATATACAAATAATCCTAGTTGGCGCACTCAGCCGCGCCGCGCCACCCTATCCCAAACAGTCGAACGCCCTCCAGAAAATGTGCTTTGCAGAATGTATTATTGAAGATCAATATGGCATTACGGCGTTCAATCTGGCTGCGTTGAGTGTTGTCCAATAAATTTGAAGGGAAAAAATTGAAACCTTGAGTTTTGGCCTTGGGTGTGCTCTGTGCAGTGAACACTATACAAGTCAACTTTTTTCACAAGTTAAAATCTCAAAAGGCCAAATTTCGAAAATTGCCGATTATTCCACGTGATACAACGCGCGGATTAATGTTGATATGTGTTTCGGAAAAATCGCGGATTTCGGGCTTATCGATCAAGATCATCGCCAGCCCAGCCCCAAGTAGACATGTTTTTTTCGGAATCTGGCCCCCTCCCCGGTCCTTGAGGGTTGAACACCTTAAGCTACTTAAATTCCTCTCAACTTAAATTTGGGGGGGGGGGGAGCAGAACTATATTTCATCTTATTTTTCGTTCAATAACTACTGAAAACTGCGCATAAGTAAGTGTTAAATTCAACATTTTCTAGGGGATGGGTCCCAATCAACGTTGCCATCTACATATTTCGTGGAGATCGCTAAATACTGCATATTTTGAAGGAACGTTTTCAAAAAAATTCCAAGGCGAGGGCTCACGACCCCCCCCCCCCACCCACCTCCCACAGTGTGGTCCCCCAAAATCTGATTGTGGCGTAAGTTATAGATGACCCAGTCCGACCCTAGACATAAAATAATACAATTTATGACCTTAATATGCCTTACAAAAGTACTTTCGACCTTGAAAATACCAAAGAAAATTTCGGGGGCAAGACCTCCCTCTTTATTTCGGCCGGTTCAGAATTGGTTTCGCGGTCCGAATTTTGGAGCCAGTCCGCATCTACTATTCCTCCGTCCGTATACCTTGCCCTGTCCCTTCTCATTCAGTGATGCGCTGCGTACTCGGTGTTTACGATGTAATCGAAAGGCTGCAAAAGTCCACAATGTTAACAAAGAAAATGCCATAATATCTTTTTTTCTCGGCATTTTACGTAAGGATAAACAATCAAAAGTAGAATCTCTTTCATGGGACCATGGGCGGATACAGGGAATTGTCTTTCTCTCTCTCCCTTCATTTCAACTTACGTGTTAGAAAAGGACAGCAGAGGGGGCCATCGCGTGAATTTGGCCCCTCTTCTGTCCTTTTCTAACGCACGTTTTCAAATGGGAGGAGAGAGAGAAAGACAATTCCTGGTGTATCCGCCTATGTATGGGACTGGCCCATAAAGAATGTTCTCCGCAACAGGGTCGGAAGCTATGTGTGAAATACATGATTTGTTTTACAAGGACGTAACAAGTAGTCATCATCCCTTGTTATGAAATGATGAATTCTTTTTTATTCAAATCCATCCCCTTCCTCTCGAGAGGATTATTTTCAAATTGAGCCCGTTTTTGATCTACTGCCCAGTTAATTGTTAAATAAAGTGGAATGACAAACAACAACTGGAAGGGTTAAATAGAATAATGATACTGCAATTTGATGACGATGAGCAATCGCCGCGAGCCCCTCTGGTATAAGGGATGGAGGGTACAAGGGTGAGCAAAGTTAAATGTTTATTGACTCAAAAATGACTTTAGATAATCATATCAGGAATCGACCCCAATCATAAACTGCGGCGCTGGAAGAAGGGTCGCTTCGTTGGCTGCCCTACGCTGCTACCCCCCCCCCTTCCCATCCGCCTCTGCCCGCCGCGTTCCGCGTCTCGGCTGTTTCGGTGGAAGAATGAAGATGATATCACTATCACAACGGGTGCATCGTGAAACATAACAGGCGCACCATACTCAATTACAATTTACGAAGTCATCCAGCGTTGTCAGACATCCCTTTTTTCTCTTTTTTCGTTAGATTAAAAGTAATCAACATTTAGAAAAATCCAAGAGCGCACGTTTTTTTCACTACCGGTTTCAGTAGTGTAGCGTGCAATCCAGCGACGCGACGTTGCAATGTGTCCATTTAAACCAACGATTAAGGTTATCTTCGAGGGTGAAAAGTGCAGAAAATGAAACGTTGCCAGATTGCAGATCACGTCACTGCCACTTTTAATGATGTGTCGTAACCGAACCTAATTATATCAAGTAAATTGTAAGGTTTGCGTACGTATCCACTCACAGCCAAACATTCATGAAAGATAGATGGTGTTTGTGGACAAAATGCCAGCTCGAAACTCGAGGTGTCCATTGGAGCCAGTGGTGGTCTGTGCGGTGGGGGAGGGGGGCTTTGAGGGTTCAACCCCCCTTTTTTAGAATAAGGGCTTGAAAAAGTGAGATAAAAGAAGGGGGAAAGGAAAACAGAAAAAAAGAGAAAAGAAAAACAGAAAACAGAAAACAGAAAAAGAAAAAAGAAAGGGAAAGGAATTAATGGGGAAACAAAATAATGGATAAGGGAAAGTGAGTATGAAGGAAATAAAAATAAAAGAACAAAATGATTAAAAGGAAACCGTGTAATTTCCCTCATCCTAAAGTTTTTTGAACCACACTCCTTAAAACAGAAAGAAAAGAAAAGAAAAACTTTCCAACTCCCCTCCCTCACCTTTTGCATCACGGAACACCACTGGCAGGAGCCCACAATCCACACCTTACCCAGGAACAGTAGGAGGCGATCTTTCGAAGAAAAGCCTGGAAGCAACAGGCAATCTGGCAAACGGGCGTGCTTTTCCATACAAATCCTATTTTCACCATAGATGCTAATTTATTGGAGAGAGTGTACCTTGTAACAGGAAAAAAGGTTGGGTACCTACTATGTTTACCCAACGTTCACGTTCTGTTGCACCTGCGGCTATAGCAGGGAAAAATATCGTCAAATTAGGAGGGAATTTAGACCAAATGTTGGGGGAATATTCGACAACTTTGAAGACTTCTTCATTTTTCTGTCAGAATCAGTGGTGCCACCGGGGTGGGGGGGGAGGGTTGGTTGCCCTTCCGAAAGTGCCCATCCCACCCCCTCAACGGTAAAGAGAGAAAACGTGTGAAAAAGTAAAGGAAAGTAAAAGTAAAGAAAAGAAGAGAAAGAAAAAAAAAAATAGAGAAAAAGTAACAAAACGAAGGAGAAGAGGACAGGGGAGTAGAAAATTAAAGGTGGAAAGGGGAAGGAAAAAATATTGACTGTGATTGGCTAAATGAATAATTTAATATTAGTGGAGCTCGAAGGTTAACAACCTTTTTTTTTACGATCTCAGAGTATGGGATTTTAGATCAAATTAAAGTTAAATTGTGATTGATGTCAAAACAGACCAAAAAATGGAAATCATTGCTTTTTAATTGACCTAAATTTCACGCAGATGAATATAATTCTCACATTGTGTTAAATGGAAACAAGCAAATAAAGTGGTCATTTTCGTCCGTGATTTTGAGTAAAATTTTGTTCATAATAGCGTGAAATTTTGCTAAATAACGTTTTCTGGGTAGACCCTCGGACACCTAGCTAACTTGGGGGAGGGGGTGGACTTATTCAAAGCAGTTGCTTTGTTTAACCCTACGTATAATGTACAGAAATTGCGATGAGCGCGCTGATGTTTGAATTTACGGATTTTCGAAAGACATTTAAACGACTGTTAAGTAAAGGAGTGAGGGTTGAAGGTTCTTAGCGTGTTCATCGTTGATTTTTTTTTTTTTTTTTTTTTTTTTTTTTTTTTAATCCTTGGATATTCATGCTTTTTATATATTGTTTTTGTAAAAAAGTGTGCAAAATATGTACCGCAATGCATTTACATTGCAGCTGCTGAAAAAAAATAAAAAGCTCAGACCAGTTTCAATATATACTATTGGCAAGTTTTCCTTTGTGCTCTACTACTGAAATGTTTTGAAATCAATTTTGAGGGTTCGGCCACTCGATTTTCGAGAGAAAAAAAAATAACAAATAGATAGATAGAAAGATAAATAAAAAATTAAAAAATAGGGGTTCAGATCGGACCTCTTACCTCATGCAAAATATGCGGTCCTCTCAATTGGTAAAGAACGTGAACAGATAAATACATATATAAATAAAATCTGATGAATAATCTCATAAGTTTTCCGTGCATTTTTATAGTTCTGCTGTGCTTTTGCCCAAGTCTTATAGTTACCTCCTGTAAATAATTTGTGGAATTAGATGATGTTAGATGTATGATAAGACATCACTTGCACTGGAGCCCGATCAATATTTTTGAGATAACTCTTCCTGCGCGCTGGATGTCAAAATTGCGTCCGTCGAAAATGAAGGCGCACAAACTTGTTGCGACCATTCAAGCACTGATGTAAGTACGCAAGCACAAACAGACGTCGATTTAAAGAATGTTATAGATGACACCTAAGATTCTGATTCAAGTAGGTACTTAGACTTTCTGCAATACGTACCACAATGAATTTGATCATTACTTACAGCATATTCCACTGAAAACAAGATTACCAGAAACAACATGGCAATATGTGAACCAATGTATAAGGGATAGTACAATAATTATCAAAAATTCTAGTGTTCGTACCATTAGTTCTTGAATTTTTTTTTTTTTTTTAGGAAATTCTAGTTTTGTGATCATATTCTGGCATCAACACCAGAATTTTCTAGTCAAAGTACTAGAATTTCTGTCGCTCACATATCGTTTCGCTTCTGGTAATATGACTAAAATCTAGTATTATGACGATCCTATCGCTTTTTTTCAGCTTTTTAGGCAAAAAAAAGAAAAAAGTCAGAGGGAGGTGTGCGCAGGGCTGCCGTTTTGCGTATAATCAATGCTATTTTTCAATTCACCGATGATTTCACCGGTTGAGAAAAGATTACACAGTTCAGTTCAGTGCATGACTGTAATAAACTAAAATACTCGCATCTGTAATCTTTTCTCCACCGGTGGAGTCGTCGATGACTTTAAAAAACTTGCGGATATTTTAATTAATCAACGGAGTTTCCACCGATTAAGGAAAGATTATAGATGCGAGTATTTTCGTGCATTACAGTCATACACAGAACTGATCTATGTAATCTTTTCTCAATCGGTGGAATCATCGGTGGATAGAAAAATAGCATTGATTATACGCAAAACGGCAGCCCTGGGTGTGCGTTACTTTTGCCCACCCCTGTATGTAATATCTTTGGTCCCTAGAAACCCTGAGCCAAATTTGGCAGCAGTGGCTGCACGATGGATGGTCCTGCTTGAATGCAACGCGGAACAAGTTTGTGTAAGGGCTTTTTGAAACAAGCGGAGCGTGTAGAAGAAGATTTATAGAACAATTTGTCATGTATCTCAAGTTTGCCACCCAATTATCAGTAAATTAAATCTGAATTATAGAACCGGGAGGAAAAACTAATTCGCCCTCCCCTCCCCCATCTACCCCACCCCTTGTCACCCATCTCTGTCGACCTCCCCTCTCCTCCTCTTCTCCTCCGACCCCTTCAAAGTCGTAACAACAATCGCTGTACGCCCTCTTGTTTTCGCCTTCTTCCCTCGCTTAAATTTTCGCCCTTTATCGGCCATTATCATGTTGCGCACGCCCAATTTTGTAACAGATCCGGATACGCAAGGTCCTCTTCAGCTCCTTTTTGATTGTTTACGCAGAGTCAAATTCCTTCGATCACAGAATAATATTCATTTTTGAGTCTCTGCTTGTATTCATTGTTTTGATCATACCAATAATACTGTTCTTTTACATGTTTGTAGTTTTCATTTCAAGATACCCAACACTCACATATGAACGCGTCCATAATCGACCTTAACAGTAACTTCTTAGCGGGTCTTTTGCGACTTTTTGTTACATCAATCCGGACCAAGAAATCTTATGGATTTTAACGCAAATTATTGATTGGAATCTTTATCCTTACCTCCACTCTTTAAGCAATGAATACCTTTTTAAAATCCGTTATCAAACTATAAATACTATAGAATAGAATAGAAATACTATTCTGAGTATGGTAAATTTAACAGTACCTAGATTATAGAAAATCCAACCCAGGAGGATGGTTCAAATTTAACTAGAGCATCGTAAATTTTAAGATCCGTGGGGTAGTTTCTACCATGATCCATGTTAAAATCTAACGCACCCACTTTACCATAATGGTATGGTAAAATCTAGCACCACCCAGCACCCTGTGTAAAGTCTACTATGTGTATGGTAAATTTAACCATGATTTAGGTAAGTTTAAACCCGGGAAATTTTACTATAACGGCATATTATTCCGAAACCAACTTTTTTTTTCAGTGCAGATTGCTGGATCCGCCTTTGTGATGACCAGAGCGTGTGAAGAAAGAGAAAGAGAAAAAGAAAGAGAAAGCAAGTGACAGTTCATTCTAGGTATCATAAAACAAAAATGTAATATTGTTCTATAATTTTTACAAATTTTATTTACAAACACTGAATAAAATTATTCGCCTGGTATTATTAACATAGAATCTTTCCTACACTCCGAGTACTTTACTTATCGACTGTCTATTTAAATTCTTACGACTTATGAAAAGCTAGCTGGAAGTCCATGAAAGTCTCAGGGCCTAAAATTACTGAACATTATGCTCACAATTAATTATTCTATAACTCTCTACCCCCCCCCCCCATCACAATTTATTGTTATTTACGAAAATTAGCTTCATGTAGGTACGTGAGGAATTATTGAAGCTAAGCTGTTTTCCGTTTCTTGTTTTTTATTTTATTTCATTTCCTTGATTTGGTACCTATATACCTCATTAGTATCAGTCCCTTAATTACCTTGATTTTTGTGACCAGGCCAACCTCAGAACTTGACTATATAGGTAACTCCTTATATAGAGGGTAACTCGATTAATTCCGTGGAAAACCACAGGTATGTGCTCCTCCCCCCCCCCCCCAGGAAAACTAGCGAATTGTAATGGCACCTAAATAATGTTTTCTCCTTAGATTTTCCAATTTTAACATTAGTCACTTGGTATATTTTCTCAAAAACTTTGGACGAATGAAGTTTCAACTGTATTCGACTTATTATCAATAGAGCAATTTAATTAATCGACCGCATTTGTCGTTGTTTTTTCATTGTTATTAATTATGGTGGAGGGGTCTTCAGCCCCCGTCTCAAAAAGCCACCTATGAGCCGCAATAGGTATAAAAGGTATATTTCCTCTAAGAGTAGGTAGCCACTACGGACAAAGTAATAGACACACATAATATGACTCGCTACTTTAAACTGTGGTTGCTGAAATAAGTTTGATAAAAAGATTCCTGAATTTCAAAATCATGACTCGGAGCTTGCGCCAATCCCGCTCCAATGACTTCAAATCTGTCACGTGACGCCGTTTAAACCAATGGCATTCATCGTTTCTTCCTATCTCGTCTCGTCTCGTCCAAGTAGGGAGAATCAGCCTGCAGAGTAACATATACCTATACTTAGGAGTCGTTAAAATTTGACTCCCGTCCCTCTTGTTAACAGAGTCCATCAAGTGTTTTTCCCTATTATTTTCTGAGGCTACAATTGTACATATACTTAAATCTGAATAATTCAGGAAGTGATAGTGATCATAATTTGTGGTGCGGGGTAAGGGGAAATCATGACAATCCGCCTTCCCCTTTCATACAGGGGAAGTAGGTAAGTCAGAAATAAGAAAGTAAATTGGCAACCAACTTTATGAACCCCTGTATATAAATTAAGTTAGGAACATCAGGAGTTTCGACGTATAATTTTATCGAGATTTATTGCACTATTTATCCCAGAGACAAATAGAGACGAAACACAACGCTTGAAATACATAGGGAAGATTTGAGGCACACTGAATTTTCGGGGATTCAACAGAATAACATGTAAAACAACAGTCAACACCTTTTGATGTCGCATGGTGTTGAACGGTGACATTCGGAAAACACGGGGGGGATGGGCGGGAAGTGAAGAGGAGGGTGCTCACCATTCAACACCATGCGACGTTGACTGTTGTTTTGTTGAATCCGCGAGAATTCAAAGTGCCTCTATGCTGCAGCCAGAGTGCTCCGTCTCTATTTGTCTCTGATTTATCCTTTTTTTTTGTAATTAAAAGGTATCTTTTTAGAATTTACACATTTTGTTTCACTAACTAAACGATCACTGGAGGTGGCCGGGGACCTGACTTCTATTGCAAACTAAGCTTCAGCCATCCTCATTCCTTTGGATTTCATAAGATGCAGAATAGTCGGGTCCTGAATCAAGGCCCTGCCCGTTTGGGAGTGCATCTTATGAGATAGCTCTGCAATAAGATGAAGATCAACCCTATTTTTACATCACAAATTATATATTTTCTTGTTTTAGGGGCTGGGCTAGTAGCTATAGTATCCAAAAATACCAAAATGGCTCAGGTTCAGGTGTTATTTAGTAGACATAACTTAGAGTCCCGCTCTAGCAAATTATTCACAAAGATTCAATTTTCGTCATACTTTTATAAACATCCGGAATTGTCTTTCAAAATACTAAGAAAAAAGAAACATCCGTTACACAAGTTTACACGTTTTTCTAATGAACAAAGAAATGTTTATCCGTGGGTGTTGCATCCACGCGATACGGTTGAAATAGTTTCTTCAGCGCCGGTTCAGTCGGTGGCTTGCTCGTTGGCTGCTTGGATTCTTTTGTGGGACTAGGCGAAGAGCCCAAGTTTTCCGAGGCTAATCGGTTCGCCGTCAGTGGAGACTTAGATGCCGGCACGTTCGTAGCGGGAGTTGTCGGAGCCGGAAGCGCGGGTGATTCTCGGTCAGGAGGACTGGCCGACGGTCTATTCGGAAGTGTCGGCGGTGACTCGCTAGTTGCGTAGCTCGGATTAGAATTACACGAATTGATCGGGATCAGTGAGGGATTCGGCGGGAACCTTGATCCCCCTCCGGTAACGCAGTTGACGATCCCGCAGAGACAACTGACGGATCCATCACAGTTCTCGCCTCCGCCTCCACCATTGACCGGACTTGATCGTGGGATGCTACAACTGGTTTCGGAGTGGGTCGGGCTGGGCTGACATATATAGGACGAATGGTGGGGAGGTTGATGAGGTTGATGAGGTTGATGCGGTTGTAGGCTGCCGCTGGAGGTGCTTCCCGGAAACGTTGGCACTGTTTGTAGCGCTGGTTGCGGCTCCACGCTGCCTGGAGGGCCGTGCCCGTGCCCGCCGAGTGAGGGTGGTGGCCTGTGGTTGTGGTGATTGTGAACACTGTAGGGTGCGAATCTCGGGTGAAGCGGGTAGCAGAAAGTCGAGTACGGACCGTACGCTGAGGCCGCGGCGGCCATTGCGGCCATTCCGCCTCCGGTGGCCGCACTCGCCGCGGCCGCTTGGAGGATGCTTGCGGCGATCGTTGGGTCTGTGTACAAAGCGTAAGGCCAGGCCATCGCCAGCCGTTGCCTTTTGTCTTTCATCCGTCGGTTCTGAAACCACACCTTCAAGATAAAGCAAAACAAGATTAGCCATACAAATCACACTTTATAAGGCTCCGATTAGAAGATATCAATGCGAAAACTTTTCTGAAGTGTCTAACAACTTTTCATGTTGATAGAATGGAACTGTTGCAAACTTTTGCTGAAAGCAAATGAATAGTTATATCTGATGTAAAAACCAGCAAAAATCACAAATAAAATAGCACTAAAAAAGTCTAAAATTCAGCCATAAACACAGCAAACACTTTAAATGGCAAGATCGTATAATGGCGAAGCAGACATCATGGGATATTCCTGTCTAATGTGTCACTTTCTCTACGAAAACACATATAGAGATATGTCTCAAATTAGATAGGAATCTCCCATCATACCTGCGTAGCTCCGCCATTTAGCCCGATTCTAAGAGTGAATTATGTGATTTTTTTGTGTACTCGTCATTTTTACAGGTTTTTGTGCATAGGCGGACCGTGACCAAAAAAAGTGGGGGGGGGGCTAAAAAGTGATGACCTTTTTATTTTATTTTTATTTTTGCTTCTCAAGTCTCAAGTGATGACTTTTTCCAGATTTTTATCCCCTCCGCCCAAAAAAAGTTGGGGTGCTATAGCCCCCCCCCCAGCCCCTGATACGGTCTGCCTATGTTTTTGTGCACGAATGAACTGTACAATCACCCGTAGCAAAAGTTTGAAAGAGCCCCATTATGTGAAACAATGTTTGCTCCCATCTGTTGTGAGAACAGAGGTAAGTGAATCGTCTTTTTCGATTACGTGCGTTGTCTCATAAAAATGTGTCTCGTGTGTTTCAAAATCATGACTTTATTTTTTAATCAAAAATGATCGATGACTGAAAAAATCCTTATGAAATTAAAAAACGCATTACCGTGACGTTCGCAGCCCTGCAAATTAGTGTCATCGTCAGCGGTATTATATTAAAATATATGAAAAAATATCAAACTTCAGAAAGTGACTAGCGACGGAGCTCAAAAATTAAAGCACTACTGTTGACTGATCTTTGTTAATATTACTTAGACATTGAGTATGCACGATAATGTTGTGAAAAATGCATCCATACATACCTTAATAGTCGATTCTGGAAGACTTAGCTGAGCAGCTAATTCACACCTTCGGGGCCGAGATACGTAATTTTCTCGGTAGAATTCTTTCTCTAGCCTCGCTAATTGGTCCCTAGTAAATGCAGTCCTATACCTTCGAATTCCAGGATCCAAATTACTCTCTTGTTCACCTGAAAAAGTACAGTTTACATGAATAAAGAATTTGAAGAAAACGAGATTAAGACAAAAATCGAATAAAGCAATTTTTTTTTTTTTTTTTTTTTTTTTTTTTTTTACGACTTGCGAAGCGTGCAACCCGACAATAACGTTACAATGGGGCAGTTGCAAGGGTCTGAAATTTTATGTTTTTTTAAAGAAAATGAAAGTACTTGAAGAGCTGATATCAAAGATGCCTTTGGTTTCTAATCGAGTCCCATTGTTCCGGAGATGAGATTTTGGCCCAAAATACATTGTTTTAAATGGGAATTCCGCGTTATGACGTCTCTACGCTCACGATTTTTTACAACTTTACACGTGTGAATCTCCAAAACGGAGACACTTATGAAAAAAACCAAAGGCACCATTGTTCTCAGCTCATCAAGTACTTTAATTTCCTTTATAAAAAACATTAATTTTCAGACCCTTGCAACTGCTCCATTTAATTATTTTAACCCCCTTATAAAACGTTATAAGGTTATATTTTTCAAACTTTTACGGCAGCAGTATATATGAAGCTCATATGGATTTCCGTGGATAGTAACCAAGAAAAAAATCGATGAACACCTTTAAAGCAGCTAGCAGAGGCGGACTGGCCCACCGGGAAACCGAGAAATTTCTTAGTGGGCTGCAGCTCAACTTGGGTCCGTCGCGCCGGGCCGTAAGAGGAATAAACGAAAGGCAGGGGAGGGCCGTGGGGGAGGGGGGGCATGTGGGTACCTTTGCCCCGGGCGCGGCACTCCCCGAACGCGGCAAAATCAGGGTGGACAACCAAAAAAAAAATTATCATATTTCAAATTGAATCACAGAGGGCGACAAAATCAGTGTGTAACAAGCAAAAAAAAAATGTTCATAAAATTTAAAATTTTGAGGGGCGCCAATTCGCGTAGGGCGGCCCCTCTAGTATTCACGGCACGCCCCTGGCGAAAGGGATGGAGGGAGGAAAAAGAGGAAAGAAACTCCGAATTGGAAGGATAAGTAAGAAATTGAGTAATATAGAGAGAAAAGTGAACGACCTCACAGAACGGACCAGCTTTATTAGATCCCGGCCCGTGTGCTCTGATCTGAAACAAGGGAGGAAAGGTGGGGTGGGATCATATTATGTTGATCACGCAATGGGCGACGCGCAGCTTCAGGTATCCGATTCAAATATTTGTCCCTAGAAGATCTCGCGATTCGATCGGATAACTGTGTCTTACTTTTATGGATTCGCCTTCATTTTCTAAGGTAGACTAAAACGGTACAGTCGCGTACGAATAGTTAACTACATTTAAACACACGGCTATATACACCGCCATCCGACGCTTACCATATTTTAATAATTAATAACCCTCCTGAAACTTCGCGCAGTTTCACAGATGGACTCCATGCGTCTCTCTGACGTACGAGATCAGAACAAAAAAAAAATAAAATGAAATGAAAACACACAAAAAACGGCGGCAATGAGACAAGGATCAATAATAACTATAGCATCAATGATGACACAGAGACATCTGAATCCTGCGAAAAGGCAGAAGGGCAGGGCATCAGCCCCAGTTTCATACATTTTAAGAAGGCGCTATTTTTGAACAATTTTTCGTCATTCACGAATTTTGAATGACTGGCTTTATAATTAAATTTTGTTCGAAATAATGAGAAAATTGATACTTGGCACTTTGAATCAAACTTGATTTCAGCATTTCAAAATCACACCATCAGGACAGCCAAAATCATTCAAAAATTACATTTTGAACCGTCATTTGGTAATGGTTTTTCTCGAAATACATCGAGTAAAATTCAAATTTAAAGTCCGTTTTTCAAAATACACTGCCCTACAAAAAACCGGCGCACCTGGCGCGCTGGACCATTCCGCCCGAAAATGCGAAAAAATTACAAAAGTTCAAATCGTCATAACTTTTGAACTAAAAGAGCTAAACATATTTCAAGGGTCAAATTCCTCATACTTTCTAATTTTTTTAACTTAACCTCAAAGGACCTTATTCAAAATGGGCAAAATTGGCCCATGACGGATTTTCACTGGCTTTTAGTATGTTATAGAGGTACATCTCAGGAGCACGGAGATGGCCAGTTTTTTGCTGAACGCCGCCTGGGAGCGGGGGGGCAGGGGGTCAAAGTCAGAACCTTCATTCACCCATAACTTTTGAACGAAACAAGATATTGAGATGCGGTTTGCGTGAAAAGATAGAAAATGAAAAGGTCTTCATTTTCATATGCATGGTTTTACGTTTTCATTGATTTTTACTCAAAATATGTCAATTTTTCTACTTTTTTAAAATAAAAAAAAATGAATTTTGGACTGTAATGAATAGGGGACAAAACGAATCTGTTCAAATAATTTCTGTGAAGAAAGCTAAAGAAATAAGCTATCAAATGGCGCAAACCGCGTTCCGGGGAAACGTTTCGTTATTGCGCTACAGCGCTTCAAAGTTGATAGGGTCGCGCCCGACGCGCGCCTTGTACACCTATACCGACGCGTCACAGTATGTGTAGCGCCATAAACTCACATAGCAGCGCTTTTCATGATCAATGCTGACTCTTTTTCGCTTCCTTTGCGTAAATAGTGGGTAAAATCGTACTAAGTACCGTTAAATGAATCCAGTATTAAGTACGTAGTATTTTCTTTTTTCTCAATGTCCGGTTGTCCACAGGAGCGTAGCATGCCATTTGGCAGCGATGTATCTCGTCCATTTGAACCCATGTAATAGATCGAATTCAAGAATGTTCAACAAACACCCAGTACTTCGATATTTTTCATGGGTTTAAATGGACGAACTGCAACGTTGCCGAATTGTACGCTATGCCAATGGTTGTCCCCTCTATAAGCTAGATGGCGCGTTGGAAACTATGAAATTGACACTTTTGTCTAAAAATAGAAAGGACTCATCCTAAATGTTTACTACCCGGCCTTCTTCCTCTAAAATTCCATGCAGATGGTGGACGATTTCGGCTAACTTCATTCTTATCAACGTAGGTATTATAACAAGAAATGAGGGCGGGGGATTGTGTGTTAGTTACGATTAATTCAGCGATTTGGAAAATGAGCATAAGCAGGAGGAAACATAGCACTTTTGAATAGGGTCAAGAACCGTATCTTATGCATCAATGATTTGGTTTATTTTGTTTATTTCTTCTTCTTCACTTGCGATGCTTCTTCTTTATCCGAAATCCGGGAAAAATCTGTGATGCAGGTTCAGGATCAGTTCGTCCATTTAAAACTATGAAAAATATCGAAGTACTGGGTGTTTGTTGAACATTCTTGCATTCGATCTATTACATGGGTTCAAATGGACGAGATACATCGCAGCCAAATGGCATGCTACGCTCCTGTGGACAACCGGACATTGAGAAAAAAGAAAATACTACGTACTTAATACTGGATTCATTTAACGGTACTTAGGTACGATTTTACCCACTATTTACGAAAAGGAAGCGAAAAAGAGTCAGCATTGATCATGAAAAGCGCTGCTATGTGAGTTTATGGCGCTACACATACTGTGACGCGTCGGTATAGGTGTACAAGGCGCGCGTCGGGCGCGACCCTATCAACTTTGAAGCGCTGTAGCGCAATAACGAAACGTTTCCCCGGAACGCGGTTTGCGCCATTTGATAGCTTATTTCTTTAGCTTTCTTCACAGAAATTATTTGAACAGATTCGTTTTGTCCCCTTTTCATTACAGTCCAAAATTCATTTTTTTTATTTTAAAAAAGTAGAAAAATTGACATATTTTGAGTAAAAATCAATGAAAACGTAAAACCATGCATATAAAAATGAAGATCTCTTCATTTTCTATCTTTTCACGCAAACCGCATCTCAATATCTTGTTTCGTTCAAAAGTTATGGGTGAATGAAGGTTCTGACTTTGACCCCCTGCCCCCCCCGCTCACAGGCGGCGTTCAGCAAAAAACTGGCCATCTCCGTGCTCCTGAGATGTACCTCTATAACATACTAAAAGCCAGTGAAAATCCGTCATGGGCCAATTTTGCCCATTTTGAATAAGGTCCTTTTCTTGTGGTTGTTTTCACACCCGTATGAAGAGTTTTTCCAAACCCTCGCTAAAACTGTTTTTTTGCAACACATCTCTAAAAAGTTACTCAAACTTCTCACATATCTTATGGCAAAAGTAACATAGATAGACAAAATTTGAAATATGCATCAGATTTCTCACAGTCAGAACTTTTGACTTGGCTACCTCGATTTTGTCTACAAAATTTTTCTAAGGTCGGAAAATGTACTTTTCCGAGACCATGTAAAGACCGCTTCTGAACACACAGTTTACACATCCCGCTCAAATATGCGAAAATATATGAATTAAACCGTCATAACTTTTGAACTAAAAGCGCTAAAAAAATTTTAAAACAAGGTTCAGATTTTTCATAGTTTCTAGTTTTTGATGCTGTAACTAAAATTTTCTGTTGGTAATTTTTACACCTGTGATAAGAGGTTTTCCAAATCCTCACTAAAACTGTTTTTTTGCAGCACATCTCTAAAAAATTACTCTTATTCCTCGCATCTCTTTGGTCAAAAGTAGCATAGACAGACAAAATCTGAAACATGCATCAGATTCCTCAGAGTCAGGACTTTCAACTTGGTGACCTCAATTTTGTCTACAATATTTTTTAAAGGTCGGAAAATGCATTTTTTTGTGCAGCAAAAGCACGCAAAGGAAAAACATTCGTGAGGATTTCGTGAGGGTTTCGTGAGGGTTTGGAAAAACTCTTTTCATGGGCGTGAAAATGACCGACAAAAAATTTGATTCCCAGCATCAAAAACTAGAAACTATGAGGAATCCGAACCTTTTTTAAAATATTTTTAGCTCTTTTAGTTCCAAAGTTATGACGATTTGAACTTTTAACATCTTTTCGCATTGTTGAGCGGGATGTGTAAACTGTGTGTTCAGAAGCGGTCTTTACATGGTCTCGAAAAAGTGCATTTTCCGACCTTAAACAAATTTTGTAGACAAAATTGAGGTAGCTAAGTCAAAAGCTCTGACTCTGAGAAATTTGATGCATGTTTCAGATTTTGTCTATCTACGCTAGTTTTGACCAAAAAGATGTGAGAAGTTTGAGTAACTTTTTAGAGATGTGTTGCAAAAAAACAGTTTTAGCGAGGGTTTGGAAAAACTCTTCATACGGGTGTGAAAACAATCACAAGAAAATTTGAGGTTAAGTTAAAAAAATTAGAAAGTATGAGGAATTCGACCCTGGCTTTGAAATATGTTTAGCTCTTTTAGTTCAAAAGTTATGACGATTTGAACTTTTGTAATTGTTTCGCATTTTCGAGCGGAAAGATCCAGCGCGTCAGGTGCGCCGGTTTTTTTGCGGGGCAGTGTATATGAATGCGGCAAAATTTTATTTTATACTGTAAGTTCAAAATGAGAAGTGAAAAAGGAAGTGCAGCTCGGGCCCTGGCAAAACGTTGCTAGTTGCGCATTTTAATCATTTCGGCCATCTTGCAATCAAATAGTGAACATACTGTAGGAGAACAGATCTGACCCAAAGATTTTTGAATTTGGACTTATGTTAAATTTTGAACCTCAAAGTACGGTGGGTACTCATTGAACTCCGGTCGTAGGAAGTTCATTCAACCTCACGGCTGGGGTTGAATGCAGCAAAACTTGCAATCAGGAATTAATCCAGGGCGCTTGTTTCCAGTGGCGGTTCGTGCAATCTGGCTACAGTAATTATCTTCCGTTCGATTGTAGGTAAAATAGTCGATTATTCGGCGAAGCAGTGCTTTACATGAATCGATTGTTTTATCTAGAATCAAATTGAAGAAAAGCATTGTTGCCGAATTGCACGATCCGGCCGTCACTGCCTTTTTCCCGTGGTAAAGCCTTGTTGGGAACAACGTTCTTGCGCTTGAAACCAGTATAGCTGAAAAATAATTCTTCACTTCTTTGAAGTTCATGCGACTTGACTGAACATAAGTTGTAATATTTATAGTGAAAACTGGAGGAATTTTTGAAAGAAAGGGGTTCATCCAACCAACCTTATCCTCCCAATAGAGATTATGAGCAAGCAGTTGGAATGAGGCTGTCGCACACTTTTGCCGCAGGTGATTTAAGGGTCGATTCAGTTGCAAAATACGCTACTTAAATAACGATGGTGGTACTAAAATTTTAAAAAATTTCACACCTACACACTTAAAAATATTTTAAACCAGAGGCGAACTGGTTCCAAAATTCGGACCGGGACGCACACTTTGAATCGGCCGCGAAGGAGGGTTTGCACTGTGCATGTAGAGAACCACCCCCCTTCCCCAGGAATGGAAAGAACTACTAGGCCTCCCTCCTAAATAAAACAACAATGACTCCACGGTCAAAAGCAGAGTCATATAATCCTTAGTTCGAGGAACTTTATTAGTTGATGCCCTGCCCTTCTGTCTTTTCGCAGGATTCAGACCACTAGCGGATCCAGTAAAGTGTCCTCTCTCTCTCTCTCTCTCTCTCTCTCTCTCTCTCTCTCTCTCTCTCTCTCTCTCTCCCTCCCTCTTCCTCTCCCTCTCTCTGCCTCTCTCCTCTCTCTCTCTCTCTCTCTCTCTCTCTCTCTCTCTCTCGCTCTCTCTCCCCATTAGAACGCGTGAATTAGAAGAGGATAGAGGAGGGGACGAAAATCACGCAATGCCCCGGCTCTGTCCTTTTCTAACACCTGACGTTCTAATGGGAGAAGAGAGAGGCGGATAAATTCCTGGATCCACCAATGATTCAGACTGCATCTGTGCCATTATTGATGCGACAGTTATTATTGATTTAATTTGCATATTTTGATCTGGTCTCCTGACGGTGAGACACCATGACCATATCGGTCGAACTGCTCGAATTTTCACTATTTTCAGGAGGATCGGTGTTAGAGTCGGGTAGCAGGAGCCGTGCGTTGAAATGTAGTTAACTATTCGTACGCGACTGTACCGTTTTAGTCTACCCGAAAAAATGAAGGCGCATCCTTAAAAGTCTAACTCAGTTTTCCGATTGAATTGGGAGACCTTGAAGTATTTGAATTGGATACCTGAAGCTGTGCATCGACATTTCGACATTATACGAGATCAACATAATAAGACCCCACTCCACCTTTTCAACCTTCCAGATCAGAACACACGGACTGAAAATCTATCTATTTTTCTATTTTTATTTTTTTATAATAAAGCTGGTCTGTGAGGTTCACATTTCTTTCTACATAGGCCGTTCAAAAAATAATGCACATTCGGGTTTTTCGGGAGAACGAAAGCAGCTATCAAAAAGTGGTTCGTGTGTGCTTAAAGTCCTTGTAATTTCAAATAAAACAAGACCAAGTAGAGCTCTGTAGCTTAAAAATTGACTGATATCCAGGGTCTTGAAAATTGCATGTTGAAACTACCCCTCCAGGATTTTCAGCTATTTTTTCCAAGGAAAACAAAACAAAACAAAATTAAAATTGAAAAAATTTAGTGTTTTTATTGAAAAAATTACAAGATCTTACTAAAATTGACTGGAGGTAGTTGTCTTCATCGGATGACTTGCCTTTCTTAATTTTTTCGAAGTACTGTCCATCATGTTTCACGCAAAGCCTCAGCTTTTCTACCCACTTCTGAAGAATCGTTTTTTCAAACCAGATTTCTGAAGAAGTTTCACTGATTCCTGACCCTCAGAAAAGGATTTACCCACTTCTGAAGAATCGTTTTTTCAAACCGGATTTCTGAAGAAGTTTCACTGATTCCTGACCCTCAGAAAAGGATTTAAACCAACGATTTATATTTGTATATGGTCGTTGTCTTAATATCAGTCTAAACAGTTATCTTTATTCACTTCTTTCATTTCTGTAAAAGCGTCTCTCACTGATAAACCGCGCGAAAAACAATAATGAATAACGTGACGTTCCTCTTCTTTCTCCTCGGCATTCGTCGCGAAAAAAATTTGGAAGTTCGCACTGCGCACACGCGTCAAACAGAACATCTAAGTCAAACAGAAAAGTCGCAAGTACTGAGGACTGTGCAGTGTGCATTGCTTCAACCTGTAAGCTGTGATTGCTGACCGGCCATACAATCAGTAAGATCTTGTAATTTTTTTTTCAATTAAAACACTCAATGTTTCAATTTAATTTTTGTTTTTGTTTTTTTGTTTTTTTCTTGGAGAAAATAGCTGAAAATCCGGGAGGGGTAATTTCAACATGCCATTTTCTAGACCCTGTATATCAGTCAATTTTTAAGCTACAGAGCTCTACTTGGTCTCGTTTTATTGAAAATCACAAGGACTTTAACCCTTAGATGTCCGAGCTGGGTCCAATGGACGCGTCGTATGCTAAAATCGGTTGCCAGCAGCTGTTCACTGGTCATACAAACTTGAGCTTCATGAAATGCTCTAAAAAAACTCTCAAAAATAGTAATTTCATCATTTTGAAATAAAAAAATATTAAGGGGGGGCACAGGGCAAAATTTTTCACGACTACCCCGAGAAAGACCGAGCCGGGTCCATTGGACCCGTCCGTTATTTTGATGTGATATTGTTGGGATATTGTTTTTTTTTTTTTCGGTGGAAATTTTCAGTACTTCGTGATGTTGATAGTTGGCTACAGAGACCGTCATGATTTTTACATTTTGACGTCATGTAAACAAACAAAAAACAGTGATAAGGCTAATTTTGGACTTTGAAAATAATTAGTTTTTATTTATCTTGTGTTTTAGCAGTTTTAGTCATTTTTTTCTCCATTTTAATCAGTATCTTAGCTTCCCAGTTTTAGAAACGGGTTACAATCCTTGAATGTTGATGATCAAACTGTCGAGCATGGTCACAGAACCCCCCCCCCCTCTTCCACTCTTCCTCCCCCAACTCATTCAACCCTCCTCGAACCCCGTTAGCCATGCGCCCACCTACTCTGGCTCTGAACAAAATCTAAGAACTTGCTTTATTATTCCTGCTAAAATGGCATTTTTGCATTTACACCAAAGGATTAGAAAACAGAGGCATCATTTGGAGAGACACAAATAGCAACCCCCCCCTTTATTTGGAACTGCGAAATTCAAAGTTTTTCGGACAATGTTTGGCACCTTTTAGTGCGGTTTCTTAGAATCTTTCTTCCAACAGTGCTCTCTGGTATAGTTAGCAGGTGGGGTGGGGGTTTTTGCTCCACCGTTCTCTTGTAAAACCCTGCAAATGATGCCTCTGTCTGAAAATATGGTGGCTTTCGGACGGGATATGAGATTTGGGGAAGCAATGTATTATTGTGAGAAAGTTCTGAGACTGAGTCAACGCACCATAACTTTTTCACAATAATACATTGTTTTCCCAAATCTACGAGGGGCGTTCAACTTATAAGTTTCCCTATTTTTCATCTCTGGCCCTGTTGGTGCTAGAAAAATTTCATTTATACGGTTAAATCCGCCAAATTCTCAGCTTTCCAGCGGTATTTTTGTTTTTGAAATTTGAGCAATTTTTGTAGGAGAAAAAGCTACATTTCTACACCCGTGTCGAAAAAGTCCCCGCCAACTTCTGAGTTGGGAAGTAAAAACTAACTTTGACACTTGGAATGAAGAACGCAAAACTTTAAAATAAAAGATACATTTTATTTTTGAAGTATTCCATTTTTACGACTTTTCCACATAATTTCCTTCCAGATTGATACATTTTCCGCAGCGATGAACCAGCTTTTCAATACCTTGGGCGAAAAACTCTCGATCTAAGGACTTGAAAAAATTCATCACGGTATCCTTCAGGTGGTCATCTGACTGGAACTTTACGTGCGATACTTTTGCCGACAATATGTGATTATAATGCATCTCATGATTATCTTAGATAAATTTCGCGACAAAAATTGAGCGCAGCAACAGGTATGGAGCGATAACGGCTCATTTTCGTCGCTAATCAGACGAATGCTATTGTTCAAAACAGGCGAATACTTTTTGCTGAAAAAGTTGGCGGGGGACTTTTTCGACACGGGTGTAGAAATATAGCTTTTTCTCCAACAAAAATTGCTCGAATTTCAAAAACAAAAATACCGTTGGAAAGCTGAGAATTTGGCAAATTTAACTGTATAAATGAAATTTTTCTAGCATTAACAGGGCTAGAGATAAAAAATAGGGAAACTTATAAGTTGAACGCCCCTCGTAACAATCCCTCAAAAAACCGCTATATTTTCAGACAGAGGCATCAGTTGCAGGGTGTTACAAAGGATCCTTCTAGGAAGGAAAGTACTATAAGAAACCACTAAATGGTGCCGAATATTGCCCTAAAACGTCTAACTTTTCGGTTTCAGGTGGGGAGTTGGGGGGGGATTACTATTCATGCCCCCCCCTAATGATGCCTCTGTTTTCTAAGCCTTTGGTGTACATGCAAAACAACAATTTATTATTTTAGGAATAATAGAGTAAGTTTTTAGATTTTGATCTTCGGAGCTAGATTTTGTGGGCGTATTAGCAAACGGAGTTAGGGGGTGGTTGAATGGGTTGGTGGAGGAAGAGGGGAGGAATGGGTTGGTGATCATGCTTGACAGTTTGCTCAACAACATTGAAGTATTGTAACCTGCTTCTAAAACCAGGAAGCTAAAATACTGAGTAAAATGGAGAAAAAAAAGGACCGAAACTGCTAAAACCCATGTATTTTAAATACGGGTCCAATGGACCCGGTTCGGGCGTTTTCGTAAAAAAAAAAAAAAAAAGACACGGGCATCTAAGGGTTAAGCACACACAACCCGCTTTTTGATAACTGCTTTCGTTCTCCCAAAAAACTCGAATGTGCATTATTTTTTGAACGGCCTTTGTATTTCTCAATTTCTAATTTGTGTTTTCCATTTGGAATTTCTCTCCTCTTTTTCCTCCCTTCCTTTACTTTCGCTATGGGTAATCCTCTCATGGTCCGTCCCTATGCCGACGGACCCAAATTGAGCCGCAGCCCACCGGCAAATTTCCCAGTTTCCCGATGAGCCAATCCTCCTCTGATTTAATCGCGTGACCGTGTTAGCGGTGTTGGGCACTAATAAATAATGGGAGTTTTCCATCTTAATTTCGTCACTCTTTCTATGCTTGGAAGTAAGATCCAAGGATTAACTATATAGCCACCAGAGGATTGATGAACAGCTGATTAATGGTGACACATGGGTGACTCCGCGGAGCCGAAGGAAAGCAAGTCGTCTCTTTTATTGGTCTCTTCTTGATAGAGTGACAGTATTATTAGAGAAGAATCTCCCATTAGTGCCCAATGCCGCCATTACGGTCGCGTATTTAAAAGCATTTTATGTATTGAGGAGTGGAGTCGGTAAGTTTTTAGTGGCTAACATCGTTATTTTAGGTTTTAACATCTGAATCGACCCTTAAATCGCCTGTAGCAAAATTTTGCAACAGCTCCATTGACGGATTTTAACGAGGCATTTTCGATTTTTACAGTGGATTTTAAAAGTTCCTCGGTTTCTAGCAAAGCCACTGATCTAAATTTCGCACCACACTTTTGACGTTTTGGCTCTTTAAAGCTGCGTAGAATTCGCATAAACTATATTAGTAATTTCTTTTTCATTTCTTCTTACGTCTAAAGAAAGTTGTTACCTCAACTAGACAACCACTTGTTTTCTAATAAGCGCATTTGGTGATGACGTCACAGTGTTGAAGTATTGCCTGGATTTATGATTCAATCAAATAATTAAAACTTCAAAATGACGCAACGTGCAAAAGAGCAAATAGAAATTATTTTTTCGCATACATTCTGCGTTATTTTGAGTTTAAAGAGGTTTGTAGTTGCAGTACAGGGGTTGTTCGTACAGATTTCATACGCGCATGGAATTTGGAGACAATGTCCTCTTTTTAGCTCAAAAATCAAGATATCGAAACGATGTATTGACCTGTGACGTCACGCTAAATGCTATTTTTATATGGCTTAGGCTTTGCAGAGGACAAAACTCCCTTTAAACCCGCAAGGTGTCCTACTCCCGGAAAAATAATCCATGCGCATACCTCTAAATTGCAGTCATAATATTGGTGGTCCAATGTCCATGCATTGATATACAACTGGCTTTGATGAGGGGTAGTATAGCCTAATCGGCGAATAATTACCCGCACGGGTCAAACCAATAACAATTCCTTAATCGATAATCCGGTGGCCAAGCGAGGGGACCGAAAGGTCGTAAACGCCCCCGTATTTAATGGTATGTGATTCTCAATCTCATTCATTGAGCGCGCTAAATGAATAGCGGTCACAGAGCCACCACGCGCGCCTCGCCGTATTGTATAGCTGCAGAGGAATAACCCCTAACAAGATAATTTAGACACCGAGATTTAATCATTGACGATCGATGTTATCTCTATATCGAAATCGAATCAGCTCGCAAACCGCGCATAAACTGAGCCGATGAGCAGGGGGTGAGAGGGAAGGCTGAGAGGGGGAAGCATTCGCTGGAGGGAAACAAACACATTTGTTATGAGTATTTATCTATACTGGCCGACTGGCTGGGCCCCCCCGCGCGCGCCAAACTATGACATAATGAGATGAAGGGCGGAAAGATGAGATCGTCGATTCAAAAGGCGCGGGCTCCGCTCCGCTCCTCCCGCCCTTCCTCCTTCCTTTCGCTCGGTCAGTGCAATTGAGGGCACGCGCAAGCATTTTGTCACCCCTTGTTTGTGTCACCTCTGACCTCTCTGTTGTTCTTTCTGCTGGTCACTAATCTTGATTTACGTTCGCGAGGACGCGGCAAATCGACGAGACCAACCCCCTCCCCCCATCTCGCGATCCGCTCCCGATGAAATAAACAAGATCAAAGTAATTTGTGGTCAGGATTCCAGTGTCCCCAGATTTACGGCAGCGCGTCCTCTTTAGACTGTTTTCTCGGTATATTCGCGTTCTCCAGACGTATGTATGAGGAATGGGGATTGGGGAATTATTTTACTCTGTTAAGACATGCTATTTACCATCAAAATAAAAAACATTCGTTTAGTTTCGTTCAAACAAAAGGAAGAAGAAGGAGACTTCCACCTGAATTTCGGAGTCGGTTGGCAACGTGGATGATACTCTCGAAAGTCCACCCCCCCCCATTCCATCGAGCCACCCCACCGTATGATAGACCGATTTAGTGCGACATCACGAAAGTAGTTGGATCCAAACAAATGTCACGTCTCACTCACTCACACATGGATTCCCGTAAGATCTCGGATCCAAATTTTCAAATACAATTTAATTCATGCTAAAATATAGCAAATTTAAAAATCGGAAGTATCACTCATAAAAAAATAATCATAATAAAAAAAATAAAAAAAAAAATTAAAAAAAAAAAAAAAAAAAAACCCAAAAAGCAAAACAAAATAAATAATCACTAAACCGGTCTATATGCGTCCGTTTGCCAAAAGTTTCTTCTACAGGTTGCCTACCAATTCCGATGTGCAGAAGGCAGAGGTCACCCGTCATTTGTGCATTTGCGAGTTTTCAATCACGTCTTTCATGATCTGAATCTCAAATTGTTTATCGATGCCTTTCACAGAATGATGTCGCTCGGGTAACAAGGATATTTAGAGTAATTAATAACCATTCTTAACTAGGTTTTTACCCTTTCGATACGGATTTCTCACTTGCTCCCCCAATTTTAGGTACCAGCAAATGAAAAAGTGTTTACAGCCAACAATGCACGCGGAGCGCAGAAGGTTGCTTTGAATACACAATGATTCACCGCTTATCTCGAATTCTTGACTGCCAAAACTTTTGGCAGTGGCGATGCGTGAAATTTGGCAACAATGTATTTTCTCCATTTAAATTCACCAAAAAGGTCGAACGTTCCAGTCAGCGGCGATGACCAGGCATCTCGACCTTTCTAATGTGTTTCAATGGGAAAAAAAGAATTTTGCCAAATCGCACGCCTCGCCACTGACTTTTCGGTTTGATAGTAGATACCTAATAAGTGTGACAGAAAATGAGAAAAGGCAGCCTCCTTGTCTACATAAATATCGCTGTCGTTTATTTCCGATATTTTAATCAATGCAGCATCTACAGTGGATTTAAGCTCGAAATCTGGCACCGCTGTGGGGTCCGATGGGCTTTATATCTACTTCGATATAGACCGTAAATAACAATATAAGCAGCCACACTTAATTGATAGTGGTCTCCTTTCGGTAGATTAGATGTTTTCGGTTGTAATTGCTTAACGCGTCATCGTGATCCCACGAAATGCGTGTCCCCTTTCTATCCATTTCGGAGGTTTCACATTGTTGTGACCTCTGACCATCATACAATCGCGGCTCTCAAGTCTCACCACAGTGTGACGCGGACGGCGCGGCGCGATGGTACAATTAAACTGCCAAAAGAGTCCGCAACCTCCCCCCCCCCCCCTGAATCTCGCGTTGACAGCTGGCTGGAACATGGGTGGTTGGTGGTACGTCCGTTCCGTTGTCTAATATTCCCTCTCTTTAGTCCTATGAGTCTTTCCGTTTACCGCGCCTTTCGCGAGTCAAATTCATTTCATGAGCAATTACAGGAGTTTTTCTTTCCCTCATATCCCCGGCCGTTTGAACACATTCGTTAGAAAAGGATAGCAGATGGGGTCATCACGTGACTTTAGTCCCTATCTTTCGTCCTTTTCCAACGTATGTACATCGGAAGAGGCTCGCAAACGTCAGCATTGGTGAGACTGAGACAACAAAAACAAAAACCTATAGACACCGGGGGTCGAAGCGAGTAGAGTCCCTTGATGGAAATATTGTATAGGGAGTACCGACACGAGCTCAACGAGTTGTGATTGGTCGTTGGTTTTAGGCTCTCACGGAGTCGAGCAGGAGTCGACGACATCGAAGGCTCCACACGAAAGGAGTCGATTCGTAGAGGAACGTATGGGAACGGACCGGAATGCCGGCAAATTCCGGAAATTCCGCCAGTCCACCACTGGTGAACTTAACCTTCGAATTCGTTCAGGCAGTCGACTAAATTGACTCCTGTCAAAATGCATAAAGCGTCGTGTCGGTACTCCCTATACAATATTTCCATCAAGGGACTCTAGAAGCGAGTTGGCCCACTGGGAAGCCGGGAAATTGGGCCTCGGACTAATGCCGGGCTATGAGTTGTGATTTGGAAAGTCAAGCTAATTTTACTATGCGAGGTTTGGGTGAAGATTTCCACCCGAACCAAACGGTTGTAATTTATATTATCTCACCCAAACTGTTTGTTCGACAACGATGGAAGATGGAAGACACCGATGCTGTACCTAAACCCCGGAATTTGTGCTCTTTCCTACAGGCGAGGGCTTAAAGAGTGACTTGATGGTGAGAGACAACAATAAACAACGCTCCTGATTGGCTAAAAGTGGTTTTGTTGACTTTTGCGTTCGGTGTCCCCCGAAAACGTCTGTGTCAATTTGTCAAATATTCGCCCGAACCTGATAATAAAATTAGCTTGTAGTTAACTATTCGTACGCGCCTGTACCGTTTTAGTATACCTTAAAAAATGAAGGCGCACAAATTAAAGAAAGGCATGATTTCCCGATCTAATTGCGGGATCCGGTACGAGTATTTGAATCGGATACCTGGAGCTGTGCGTCAACATTACGTGATCAGCATGTGACTCCTCCAGTGGCGTACGCGGGGGGGGGGGGATAAAGGGGCTGAAGCCCCCCCAGACCTCTGATTTGTGGGGGTGGAGGGGAAGGGGGGAATAATTTCTAGTCAAACGCTTATCAGTGCGAGCTCTTCCCAAGAAAAATCCTGCGTACGCCACTGTACTCCTCTCCACCCTTTCCCATTTTTAGTTTGAACCACACGGTCCGGACTCTAATAAAGCTGGTCTGTCCTGTGATGTCGTCCATGGCCCAAAAGATGTTCGGGCGAACGGTCCTCGACCCAAAGTCCGTCTTAAGAGCCTCAAAAAGCATTAAACACCACTCAATGGACCACATCTGACCGTCAAAAAATGACAGCACTACAAATTGACCTCAAACCAAGTATCACGACTCACGAGAGGTGAGCAAACAAATTGCAGCACTTGTAGGGTGAGTTGTGTAGACTCTAGACCGGCCCTAAATAACGTAATGTTGCGTTGGGAGTACTCCCAATATTCTATTGCTGCCCTTCAATAAAATGTGAGGTTAGATCCACCGTTTTTAGGTACAATCCAAATCCCATTCATCCCGAACATTTGTTGGGCGAGCGTTCTGTAACTCGACAAACAAACGATGAATTAGCTTCAAATTTTACCAATCATGGGCGTAGCTAAAGTAAATTTCTGGAGGGGGCCAAGTTTGGAAACCCCGCTGGATGGTCCACGTGGATTGCACCCCATAGCTTAGAGTGAGTCGTCCGGAAAATGTTGCAAATTTTCCCGCAGGCGGCAAAATCGGGGTGGATAACCAAGAAAAAAAAAAAAAAAAAAAAAAAGTAATCTTTATAATTTTGAGGGGTGGCAAGATTGCATTCTTGCCCCCTCTCTCTGCGAACCGCGGCACATCACTGTTTCAGGCTATCTCCACCTCTTAAAGCGTAATTTTATGTTCCTTCGTCTTTAAAGTAAACCCGATTCAATTAGAAAACTCAATCTTGCAATATTATTACAAAAAAAAAAGACAGAGGCCATTCTTGATGGATGCAGTGACCCAAAATTAGTTGAAATCTCCCATCACCATGCTAGTTCATTTTTTAATGCAGACCGATGTTATCAATGTTATCATAGTGTAACGCCGACCCTCCCAGAAAGTCGGCGTTACACCGATCCCACTCCCAGACAATTTTAGAAACAAAAAACGTTAAGCCTTTTGGCCATGTTATTTGGAATTCATGGAGCAAAAACTGCGCTCTTCTCCAAAATATGCTTGGATTGTAACAGAAAAAGGGTCATCAAGGAGCTAAGTACATTGATGCAGGTAGATGCATACAAATATGGTGGATATATACCTACAGGGAATTTTTGAATTATTATGACTTGCGTCACGAAGTGAGCTGTGATTGGTCAGTTTACGAGGTTGATTTATGCGAGGACTCAATAAGTATACATACATACATAATCCTATGCCACAACTAAATACACGTAAGATATCGTTTACGTGGAACCCAAATTAAAGCGATTATAGACTGTTTTAGTGAGAAGAGGGAAGAAGATTCATAGTTAACCGATGGGAAGTCGGTTACACGTTTGATAAAAGCACCAATCAAATTCCTGGGTTTTAAATTTCCCGCTCGTCACTAAAACAACCTTCTTATCGAGTTTTTATACTTTTCGCCATTTTTATGAGACTAAAAGTATAAAGTGCATGGGAAGGCTGGAATACGAGGAAACCTGGAGACAACGCGATCATGGAAAGCTTGAACTTGAAGGGAAAGAGAAGTGAGAGATAAAGGGCGAAAAAGATAGAGAGGACCGCCCCCTTTTCTTGGCTCCGCCCCCTCCTTGGATCAGTGACCCCTCCCTCCTTTTCTACCATTTTACCGCCACTCACCGCGTCGGGCTTGTGAGCCGCGCGCGATGCGATGATCCGATGACGATCCCCCCTCCCCCTTCTCCGTCTTTCTCCCCGGCCCCCCCGTCATACTTTCTATCTTTCCCTCTCTCTTCCTTCGCATCTCCTCTGCCCGTATACGAACGTCAAAGGCATGCGTTAGAAAAGGATAGGAAAAGGGGCAGTCGCATGACTTTCTCCACCTATCTCTGTCCTTTTCTAACGCGTTCGTTCAAAAGGGCAGAAAGGGTGGGAAAGGGAAATTCCTGCGGATCCGCTTCTTTCATGTCTCTCGCTCTCCCCCTTTCTCCCCCGTTCCCCCCTCCCGCCTAATCTCCCTGTTTAACTAACGGAGGGGAAAGGGGGCCTGACAACGGCGAAACAGTCTCCTCACTTGCCGCGTACCCCTCCTCCAACTTTAAACTCATTATGCATAAATACCCATGGATTAGTTGAAATTTAGTCGCTGAAATTATGATCAATTTTCTTTCCCTCTCATCGCTTGCCGCCGTATATACATAGAATATAAGTGTACTATATATACGTATATACTTGACTCAACTTTCCGCCCCAGACAGTAGAGTTGTCCGCGATATAGCACCGTGCCTATAGCTATGTATACAGAATTATCTACCCTTATCCTTTTATTATCTTAATCTTCTACTGTCTGAAACTTCATTGCCGCTCGGCTCTTGCCTTTCCCTCCCATTTTGCTTCTGCTCCTTGAATAAATATATTCAAAGAAAGAGTGAGTGAGGTGAGTGAGGTGAGTGAGGTGAGTGAGGCGAGTGAGGCGAGTGAGGTGAGTGAGGTGAGTGAGGTGAGTGAGGTGAGTGAGGCGAGTGAGGCGAGTGAGGCGAGTGAGGTGAGTGAGGTGAGTCCCGGACTTTTTGCTTGATCGCGTGGATCAAGTGAAAAGTCCGGGAGCGGCGGTGACAGAACTTCAAAAAATGTAAAAAATGAATGAATACCCCACCCTTTTTTTTAAATATCCTGCAAAATTTGCCTTCCCTCAAAATCTGCCGCTGAGCGCCAGTGCGTACTCGGCCTCTTGCGGTAAGTACGGCCCGGGGCTGAAATCACATACTTAGCCGTTATTTTTATCCTATTCTTAATTCCTGCGCCCATTCGTTCTTATACGGAAATTAGAGCGCGAGAAAAACAAGAGCCTACTGCATATAGCCGTAGCCAGGTTATTGTTTTTCTCTCTTCTAGCCCGCTTGTACGTATGCGTTAAAAAAATATGAATATAGGGGCTGTCACGTGACTTCAGTCAGGAAGCCCCTGTTTCTGTTCATCGCATAAAGCACGGTAGCAAAAACTTTGAATTTTGTTTTTTTTTTGTTTTTTGTTTTTTTTTTTTTAAATTTTGATGCTTTAAAATACGTATGCAATAAAACATTCGACATTTTTTTATCGACAGAAATTCTTCTCAAAGTTCGAGGTATCAGCCATCTTACGATCAATACGATCGGAGCAATAGGGCTGTTGCGCAATTGTGCTGAAAGTATAAACTAAGAATTGATTCAGATGTGAAAACCTCGAACAATAACGATGGAAGCACTAAAAACTCAGGAAATTCACTCCTAAACTCAAAAAATGCTTTTATATGCGCAAACGTAATGGCGGCGTAGGGCAGTAATAATGGGAGATTTCTATCTTAATTTCATCACTCTCTCTATGCATGCAGTCAACAGTGACGTCACTTGCATTGGGGGGGGGGGTACAAGATGTGAGATCCCTGTGGGAAGTCTACCCCCTCCCCCCTCCCCCTCCCTCAGTTAGCGGGGTTCCGGCTGTCCATCCCCAGAAAATTTTGATATACTTATTGAGGTCTATTGAGCGAAATTTCACACTATTATGAATTAGACTCTAAATCACTGACGAAAATTACCAAAATATCTCATTGTTTCCACGGCAAGAATCTACGATTAATGTTTTGGTTTATTTTGAGATCGGTCACGATTAAACTTTGATTGGATACAAGATCCTATACTCCGAGATTATATAAAAAAAAAAAAAAAAAAAAAAAAAAAAAAAAAAAAAAAAAAAAAAAACAAAAACAAAACAAAACAAAAACCAAAAACAAAGACAAAAACGAAGTGTTAACCTTCGAGCTCCTCTAATCTTGATTTATTCAGTCATTATCTTTCCATTCCACTTTTCTCTCTTAATTTTCTTCTTCTTTGTCTCCTGTGATTTCTTACTTTTTCTATCGCTCCGTTTCTTTTTCTCTCTTTTTATTTTGTTTTCTTTCTCTTTTCTTCTTTTCTTTCCTTTACTTCCCTTTATTTTTTCACACGTTTTCTCTCTTTACCGTTGGGGGGGGGGGGACAACAGTCACGTTCGGGGGCATCACCCCCCCCCCCCCCCCCCCCCCTATTAGTGACGCCACTGGCTGTCAAGGAAGATTCGCAGAGTCTAACTAGGCACCAGAGTAGTGATCCATCTGATTGATGGTACCGTGACAACTAGTGCGCTGAGTTGCAAAGTTTGGACGCGGTAGAATAGTCCACGCGTGGACTATTTTCGTGTTAAAAATATTCCAAACGGTGGATAGGGTTAGAGGATTGGAAGCGTGGACGTGGACGTTACAGTGACTAGATAAACCACAGTGCGGTCATTTGCTACGCAGTTACGCACCCAAGCCGATCTCACCGCCCATAAGAATGCGTGTAAAACACCCGATTTTTAAAAAATCGTTAAAAATATAAATATCAAACCAAATTTAGAAAATAACGTCTCTATCGAAATCTTAAAGCGTCTAAATTATGAAACTGAGCTTCAAATTTCCATATTAGCCCTTATTTTGCCATAGTCATTGAATTAGGAGAATCCCTCGTCTCAGCCGTCGGCAGCAGCCAGTTTGTTTACATTCTCTCAACTCCTCTCCACTCATACATCCGCTCGTTCTTATTGTTTTGAAAATCTGGCATTTTCCACGCGTTCTTATTGACGGAAGAGGCCGCTTGGGTGCGTAAACACCAGCCAATCAGCAACACGACCAAAATGACCACACTGTGGTTTATCTAGTCACTGTAGTGGACGTGGACTGTCCACGCTCCCTTGTGGCTGTATTCTCATCAAAATAGTCCACTATTGGCAACACTGAACTGGTGACACCGGTGTCAAAGGAAAATAGTCTCTTATCGGTCGCTTCTTGATAGAATTACCTACAGTATGATTAGATGGGGGTCTCCTATTATTACTTCCCTATACGGACGCCGCCATTATGATCGCGCATTTAAAAGCAGGTATGTAATTAGTTTAGGAATGAGTCTCGTGAGTTTTAGTGCGCTACCATCGATATTTTCCGAAGTTTCTACATCTTAATCAATCCTTAAATCACTTACAGCAAAAGCGTGCAACAGTCAGAGTTAGGCAAATGGGGGTGGTAATCGTAATCGTCGTTTTTGCAAAGGGTGATTTTAAGGTAATCGGGGCTGATTTCTTACAAGCCACCAATAGTATTAGTTGCAAAAGAATTAGATCTAATCAAAAATACCCTAAAAAGTTTACTATTTATCAGTGAAAAATACTTTTAATTACCATCCAAAGTTTTGACGATTATACCGATTACCCAATCATGTAATCGATTACACTCACTACTTGCCCAACTCTGGCAACAGTCTCATTACAAATATCTCTCTTCTGTGTTTTCCTTAGCTCTCTCAAAAGAGAGAAAGGTTCAAGCTACTTGCAATGAGGGTATTGATGGTATACCGTCGAATCGTTGATGCAGGACTTAAATGCCACTGCTCGTAAGTATGATCAACTGTGTTATATTCTGTACCATCTAACATTCGATCCGAATTGCAATCAGTGGCATAGCGTGTAATTTGGCAACGTTGTAGTGTGTCCATTTAACCTCATAGATATAAAAGGTCGAATGTGAAGGTGTTCACCGAACACCCGATCGTTCGATCTTTTTCATGGGTTCAAATGGAAGAACTGCAACGTTGCCAAATTGCACGCTACGCCACTGATTGCAATGTAAGGAGCAAAAAGAAGTTATTGTGAGGGGTAAGTGCAGTCAGTCGTGTCACTCGTAAGTCTCTTGCGTCAGTAGAAGTCGACTGCCTTGCTCCCTGCGAAGCTGAGTGCAATGAGTGCATCCCGGATTCTCTCCATCCCTCTCCATTTTACACCGTGTACGCCGGCACGCGTGGTCTGTAGACAAAAGTGAACAGGGTTTTAGTGACATCGGCGGTGCGGTGGCGCCAAAGGGGATTCTCGGTTTGAACGTTGCGGAAGTTAACCAAGGTTTTTTCTTTCCTCTCCCTTTTTTTTCGTTTCTTTCCTTCTATTTGGAAAAAAGTGGAAGACAACACGACAAGACAAATCTCCTTAGCAATTCATCGCGCAGCACACGGGAACAAACTCGCCCGAATAGCCGAACATCGATTTCTTGGATACTTACGAGGGTGGATTTTAAAGTAAGTTTACCTATTTTTTTTTCTCAGAAATTATCAATGCGAGAAAAAAAAACAAACCCAGCGTTGAAACGGACGTACTTTCAGCTTTCTAACGAGTTTTAGTTTTTCAAATTTGGCCAACGCGTTGCGGAGATATCGTGGATTTTCCCCACCCGTCTCACCTTCAAACGTGCCCACCTTTTCACGCGCTATATATAGAAAACTGCGAGTTTCGGCAGGCGATGCGCTTATCTCCGGATCAGACATCTCAATAACACCTGAATGCATGTTTTCTACTAAATAGACTACTCTTCTACTGATAAAATGATCCCATGTGTATCGATCCTCAAAATTTTGGTCAGTACTGAAAGTGCAATAATCATGAATTGAACTGGATTAACAGCTTGCGTCAAAGTCTGGTTGAGGAGTATGGGGAAAGAATTTTACGACGGCTGTATACAGAAATTTTTGCACCGATACAAAAAATTCAAGAATCTAGCGGGTGAATATGTCAAAAAATGAGGTGAGATGCCTCACAACAATGTTATAACTTGTTTCAATAAAATAATAGCTCTATTTTACTTTTTCAAAGTCTTAAACTCATGTTTTCTGTGAGGCTAAAAAGGTGGGCACGTTTGAAGGAGAGACGGTTCTGTAAAATCCACGATATCTCCACAACGCGTAATCCAAATTTGAAAAACTGTAGCTCGTTAAAAAGCTGACAGTACGTAAGTTTCAATTCTGGGTTTGTTTTTTTTTCTAACATTAATAGTTCCCGAGAAAAAAATAGGTAAACTTACTTTAAAATCCACCCTCGTATATTTATTTTTGATAGAAATAGCTGAACATTAC